>NW_004624749.1:20163243-20225313 GCF_000247695.1 Heterocephalus glaber
GTGAAAGGAGGGCTAGGAACGGGGAAAAAATAAGAACCAAGATGCATTATGTAAAGGTACAGTTCCCAATGAGAAATGTAATTGTGTTGTATACCTACAATGTACCAATAAAAGAATTTAACAACAACAACAACAACAACAAAAAAAACAACTTAGCAATTAAGAAAATCCAGGGCCCTGATGGCTTCACTGCTGAATTCTACAAGATATTTAGAAAGGAACTACTGCCACTGCTGTTTAAACTCTTCAGTGAAATTGAAAAGGAAGCAATACAACTGAATTCATTCCTGGAAGCTAGCATCACCTTGATCCCCAAAGCAGAGAAAGACCCAACCAAAAAAGAGAACTCTAGGTCAGTCTCACTAATGAACACAGATGCAAAAATCCTTAATAAGATACTGGCAAATGCAATGCAGAAGATCATCAAGAAGATCATACACTCTGAAAAAGTGGGATTTATCACAGGGATACAGGGATGTTTCAACATACGCAAATCAATAAATACAATACAATATGTCAATACAGACAAGGACAAAAACCATATGATCATCTCAATAGATGCAGAAAAAGCATTTGATAAAATCCAACATGCATTCGTGATAAAAACCCTACAAAAAATTGGAATAGACGATCTCTAACTCAATCTGATAAAAGCCATCTATGAAAAACCAACAGCCAATATCATACTAAATGGCCAAAAACTGAAATCCTTCACCCTAAAATCAGGAACAAGAAGGATGTCCACTATCACCACCCCTCTTCAATGTATTTCTGGAAACATTAGCCACGGCAATTAGACAAGAGAAAGTAATAAAAGAAATAAAGATAGGAAAGGAAGGAGTCAAATTGTCATTATTTGCAAATGACATGATACTCTCTATATAAGACCCCAAGAACTCCACTACAAGTCTTCTAGACTTAATAACCAAATCCACTATAGTAGCTGGATACAAGGTCAACACACAAAAATCAATAGCTTTCCTGTACACGAACAACAGACTCACTGACAGAAAAATAGGGCAAAAAATTCCTTTCACAATAGCATCCAAAAAATTGAAATACCTAGGAATCAACCTAACAAAAGAAACCAAAGACCTCTTCTCTGAAAAACATAGCACTTTGAAAAGAGAGATTGAAGATGATATTAAAAAATTGAAAGACATCCCCTGCTCCAGGGTAGGAAGAATCAACAGAATGAAAATGGCTATACTTCCAAAGCTGCAATATAAGTTCAATGCAATCCCAATTGAAATCCCAGCAGCATACTTCACAGACCTTGAGAAAACAATCCAAAACCTCATTTGGAATAAGAAAAGACCTAGGACAGCAAAAAAAATTCTAGGCAACAGAGACATGGCAGAGGGTATCACAATCCCCAAATTGAAACTATATTACAAAGCTACTGTGATAAAAAACAGCATGGTACTGGCAAAGCAACAGACCTGAGGACCAGTGGAACAGATTAGAAGATGCAGAAACAACTCCAGACACACTCAGCCACCTCACCTTTGACAGAGGAGCCAAACACCCTGATTGAAGGAAAGGTAGCCTCTTTAATAAATGGTGCTGGAAAAATTGGGTTTCAACTTGGCAAAGATTAAAACTAGAACTATAATCTCTTACAATTCATTAAACTGAAATCAAAATGGATTAAAGATCTAAATATTAAAACAGAAACACTGAACCAGCTGGAACAGTAGTTAGGTAGGACTCTTGAAGACTTTGGTGTAGGAAAAGATTTTATGAACAAAACCTCAGTTGTCCATGATCTAGCACAAACAAACAACAACTGGGATCTTTTCTTACTAAAAAGCTTCTACACAGCAAGAGAAACAACAGTGTGAAGAATCAACCCACAATGTGGGAAAACATTTTCACCTGCTGTTCCTCAAACAAAGGTCTACTATCTCAAATCTATAAAGAACTTAAAAAGATCAGACCTCTCAAATTTAAAGACCCAATCCAAAAATGGGCATCTGAAATGAACAGACATTTCTCAGACAAAGAAGTAGAAATAGCAAATAAATACATGAAAAAATGTTCAACATCACTGGTCATTGGAGAGATGCAAATGAAAACAATGCTGAGATTCCACCTCACCCCAGAAAGAATGGCTGCTATCTTGAAATCAACCAATAACAAATGCTGGTGGGGCTGTGGGGAAAGAGGAGCCCTGTTCCACTGCTGGTGGGAGTGTAGACTGGTGCAAGCACTGTGGAAATCAGTATGGAGATTCCTCAAAAAATTAGGAATGAAAGTCCCATTTGACCCACTTATTCCCCTGCTGGGTATTTTTCCTAAAGAATTAAAAGAATCATACTACAGTGATATATGTGCACCCATGTTCATAGCAGCACAGTTTGTGATAGCTAAAAGTTGGAATCAGCCCAATTGCCCATCAACTGGAGACTGGATAAAGAAAATATGTTTTGTTGTGTTGTGTTTTTTAGAAAATGGAGTACTACTCAGCCATAAAAATGAGAAACTAGAGACATTTATAGCTAAATGGATGCACGATATTCTTAAGTGGAATAAATAGGACACACGTGTAAATACTGAATAGTTTCTCTAGTGTGAGAAACTGAAAGTATAAATAAGGACTAAAAGATATAATAGATAATGTGAAATAGGAAGAAAAGAGCCAATGGGGAAAGGGAAGTGGGAGGGGTAGGGGAAAAGAAAGAAGGGAATGGAAGTAATATGAGCAAAATAAAAAATGGAAACAAAGTCTTTGTAAGTAGGGAGTGATGAAGGGGTTGAAGGGAGGGAAGGGGAATCGGGAAAAAAATAAGAGCCAAGAGAGATTATGTAAAGGTACAAATTTCCAAAGATGAATGTCATTATATTGCATACCTAAAGTGTACCAATAAAATTAATTTTAAAAAAGAAAATGTGATGTTTATACACAATAGAGTAATACTCTGCTCTGAATAAGGGGAAATTTGAGTCATTAGTAGGAAAATGGATGCACCTTGAAACCATATTTTTAAATGATAAATCAGACATACCATCTTAAAGCATAGTTTCTTTATGTTAGAATTTAAAAATATTAATAAATCAAAAAACAGAATAAAATATAGATAATAGAAAGAGAGAGGTAGATCTTTTGCAAAAAGGAAGGAGACCAAATCATGGAAGGAGAGGGAGGGGGGAGGGGAAAGAGACAAAAAAATAATTAAAATGTGTTGTGTATATGTACCAACTCACCAAGATGAATGTAATTATTATGTAGTACAATATGGTACTAATAAAAATAAAATTTCAAAAGAAAAATAAATACAAATAATAAAGAAAACACGAAGAAAGTATTAGCACATTCGAAAAAATGTCAATATTTTTGATATGCACATTCCAAATTCTGGTCCAACATTCAAGAAGCCAGACAGTGCACTTGACGCCACAGAATCTGTACATGTGCATCAGAAAGAGATCTGTTACAGTGTGCTTTCCCAAGAAAATGGAAAACTGGACTCATTCAAGAGTAACTAAGAAAGCACACAAAATATTTGTCCCAATGCATCAGTACATCAGAGAAGTGGTTTATAAGCTCTGTAATTCTATTGAGGTGTTGTGATTTAAGAATCTTTAGGAATGTAATTTTTTAGGCCACCAGGGATTTAATCAGTAGGATATATTTTGTTATCACCCAAAAGAAATGAAATCAGGGTCTTATGCAGACACCTGGACTCTCAGGTTAATTTTCCAAGCTAATTTGTAAGTGAAGAAGAGAGAGGAAATACTATCAATAAATGTGTCCATGTAATTTTATATATTTCTAAGGTGATTATCAAAGATGTAATCAACTTCTAATTTACTATTTCATAATATTTTATGTTTTCACTCATTGTAATTTTTAAATTCTTTTATTTTCCATGAGATAAAAACATAAATATAAAGTTATGGCCACATATATCCTGTAATACATCTGACTATCCTCACTAACATGAATATTTATTGTTTTTGCTTTCTTATATATTTAAAATGCTATTGTCTTACTCAGTAGAATCTTCAACAGAGAAACTGATTATTTTCTGATGCAATTTTCACCCTACTCTCAGTAATAAAGTAATTCATTTTGAAGGGTTTTTTTTGTTATAAGGACAATTTTTTAAAAATAATCTAGCTTCTTCCAAAGAACAGAGCAGTAAAATTTAACTTGCAGGTGAAATAAAATATCTCTGTTATCGAGTTGGCAAATACTATGGGAAGCCTTCCCTTCCCGCTCAAAAATATTTCAAGCTGCACATTGTACAGTGTCTGTGTTGAAAAAAGGTGGAGGAAAATAAAAGAGGATTACCACTCTGCTAAAATTATATATGAAAAAGTGTCAACATATTCTAAGTGAACATTATTTATTGAAGAATAATAATGTATATACAGAAAAAAACTTCTATTCTCAGGTGTACTGCCCAGTGGATATACTTGCTTAACTACTCTCTAGATGAAAAGATAGGACTTATAAATAAATAGTGCAGCATTCGTTTGCCTTTATGAACACACCCTCCTCTGTAACCATCATTTTGATATAGAGCACATTATTACTTTTCTCCACTTGTGTACATCATATTAATGAAGCAACACAATATGCTTTATTTCCCACGTTATATTTGTATAATCAATTTGTGTTGTTTCTTGAACCATTTACCTGTTCTACTTTTCAGCACATCTATACGCTTTTCAGGTTTTAGTTGTTCAGAATTCTGTTGTTATGAATATTTTCAACATAATGTTTTGCCCATGTGTATTATCACAGTTTGCCATGATTTTAGGTCTGTGTGAGGTTTGTACTGATGACAAGCCTTGGAATTTTATTCATTCTACTGAGAATAAGGGGCATAGGCATTCTATTGAGTCTGAGGGGCAGGGGCAGTGATGTATGATTGCTTATATAATTTTAATTTATCTGCTGACTAATGATGTTCAACTTGTTTTCATTATTGTTTTTGTGCATTAGTCACTACTTCTGCTACTGGGACAAAAATATCAGATAAATATTACTTAAAGAAAAACCATATTTTGGCTCATAGTTTCAAAAGTTTTCAAGTACTTTATGCTTCTTTTAAGGCAGAAAAAAACATGAAGGAGGAAAGCTGTTCACCTCACAGCAGCCAGAAAACAGAGTGAGAAGGTGTCTTAGTTACTTTTCTCATTGCTGAGACAAAATACCTGACACCCAAAGTTAAAGGAGGAAAGGTGCATTTAGCTCACAGTTTGTAGAGGTTTCAGTCCATAGGTGGCTGACTCCAAGGCAGAGTGACATAACAGAGGGGCAACACAGAGGAGAAATAGTCCATGGCAAAGCAGGGCAGGCAGAAGGCAGAAAGTGACAAGCAACAGCAGCAGCTCTCTTTCTGTCCCTTATATTCTATCCAGGCTATTCACCCTTTGGTCATGTAGCACTTAGACCTGGGGTAGAGAACCTTTAATTCTAGTAATGCACCATGAATCAATCCCAGCATCACACACTTTAGATACAGCTACCTCCAAAAAGCCCCTCCTATGACCACATGAGGCCTTGAGGGGACATCTACATACAAACCGTAATGGAGGGAAAGACGAAGAAGGGGCAAGGTCCAGAATACTGCCCCAGAAAGCTACACACTAAGTGTTTCTCCTCATCCAGTTAGTGTTCAGAAATTGGTAAGTACATTGAAATAATGAACTCTTCAATGGATTCATCCACTAACGAGATTAGCATCCTCATCATCCAATCACTTCTCTAGGCTTCACCTTAGAACATTGCTGAACTAGACATAAAACCCTAATCCATGAGTCTTTGGCAGTATGCTTCACATTTAGACCATATCAATTTACCTAGTTCATTTGTAAATGGTTGTACAAGAATTCTGTCCATGGTCATGTTTGTTTATTTATTTATTCATGGTATTTGTGGTTTGGTGATCTGTGAAGCTTAGATAATTTGTAGTTCTTTATGTATTAGAATATGAATCTTTTGTCAAGTGTTTACATTGCAGATACACCCTCTTTTTCCTATGGTGCTTTTCATCTTCTTAATGTTTTCCAATAAAATGTTCTTACTTTAAAGAAAAACAATTAGTCTTATAAACTATTGTGGGCATATTGTAGTTTGAAACAGTGTGCCCAATATCTTATGATCATTATTCTGTTTTCTTTTTTCTCAAGAGGCATCTCTTTTAATTATCAGCTTTCCATTTCTGATCATCAGTTATCAATTTTTGTATGTGCTGATAAAATGATATGTAGGAATCAAGATTTATTTATTACTATATAAATGTCTGATAGACCAATATTACTTACTTTTCTTCTTATATTTTTTCCACTGCACAATCTTGCAAAGTTAGTTAAATATGACAGTATGTGGTGTTTCTGTTCCTGAACTTTAAAGTTTGTGTTGGTGTAGTGTGATCCTTATCTTGGTTACAATACCACGCTATCCTAGACAGTACAATTAAATACATCTTGATTTCTGAAAGTATAAATTCCTCCAAAATATAATATTTCTTTTAAAGATTGACCTGATTATTCTTGTTCTTTTTTGTAAGATATTTTAAAATCAGCTTGTCAAATTCCACATGCATACAAACCTCTGATGAGATTTTAATTGGTATTAAATTGAACCCATATATTAATTTGAAGAAAAATGTTTACACAACTGAATTTCAATTCATTCAGTGTTCACTGCTTTCATTTCATTAATTTTCTCTTGATAATATTACATATTTTTCTGAAACAAGTATATTTATTAGATTTATTCCTAGGTATTTAAAAATATTTGATTATTTTAAAATATTCCTACATTTTCTAATTTTGTATAGAAATAAAATAGCTTTTTATATTATGTGTTTTACATGGAAAAATGAGTAAAGTCATTATGTAAAAAATTTGACTACAGATATTTTAATCTGCTTTATAAACATTGTTATATAATGATATTCTAGCTTCTTACATAATTAAATATTCTCACAATTTTATTTTGTAAAAGGCATTAATTACTTAGTTTCACATTAAATATAATGTGTTTACCTTTTAAAAAGATGTTTTTACTGATTAAGAGCATCCCATACCATTAATATTTTGTTCATAAATTATTTTATGGCTTGCTATTATTGCAGTATGTAATATTTTAACACATTGATTCATATATGTGTTTTGAGGTCATAAAACTACCTCTAAAAACAGCAAAAACTATAACCTTGAAGTTTAACATCATATTTTTAATTAATTTTAAAGCATCATCTGATTTCCATGTTGTACATTTTTTGAAGTACTGGTTAATTTCTCAAAAATTTGGATTACATTAGTTAATATTTTTAACGTATTATTTTGAATTGTCTCTTTTGACTCTTATTTTGGTAAGAAAACATACTGTGTGATGCTCTCATTTCAAATTTGTTGTGATCACTTGTATTGTCCCTCCCAGAACAAGGTTTTGGCATAAGTTTCATGTGCACTTAAAAGCTGAAATATTGAAGAAAATTTGGTCATGTAGTCAGTCTATGTTTGCCAATTTGTTCAGCTCTTATTGTATACTTTTATACACTGTTTAATTTTTATTTTGTTTGTTTTCTTCAATTTCTATATAAACTAAAAGGGATACTTCAAAATTTCTCACTGTAATTATGAGATTTTATAATTCTTATATCAGTGTAGCTTTGTAGAATAACTTCAGGTCTGGAATTGTGGTGCTCTCTGCCTTGCTTTTGATGACCAAAATTGCTTTTGGCACTCTAGGTCTCTTCTGGATGGCTCTCTCCAGTTCTGTAACGAATGTTATTGGTATTTTGACTGAGATTGTACTAAATCTGTATAAGAGCATTGAAAGTATGGCCATTTTGACTATATTGGTTCTGCCTATCCAGAAACAGAGGATATCTTTTCATTTTCAGATATCCTCTTGTGTCCTTTTTCAGAGTACTATAGTTTTCACTGTAGAAGTCTTTCACTTCCTAAGAATTTCTTTTTCTTTTTTGATGCTATTGTGAAGGGTATTATTTCTCTAATTTCCCTTTCAATAAGTTTGTTATTGGTCTCTAGGATGCTATTGGTTTTTGAGTGTTGATTTGTATCCTACTACACTGGAAAATTTGGATATTAGGTCTAGGAGTCTTTTGGGGGAGTTTTTGGGGTCTTTTATCTAGAGAATCAAACCATCAGCAAAAAAATTAAAATTTAGCTTCTTCCTTCCTTTTCAATATCCTTTTTATTTCTTTCTCTTGTCTTAGTGCTCTAGCTAATGTCTTGAGAACTGCATGAAACAAGTGGTGATAGTGGACATCCTTTCCTTTTTTCTGATTTTAGAGGGAAAGCTTTCAGCTTTTGTACATTTCGTATGATGTTGACAGTTGGGTTTTTTCATAGAAATTGTTCACATTTTGCATTACATTATTTGAGACTATGACATGAGCTGTTCATAGATTGAAAGCAGCATCTGCTTGGTAGATACACTCTCTGGTTATTATAGAATGTTCCTCTTCATTCAGTGACTATAGATTTAACATCTATCATGTTGAGTATTAGTGAAGCAAGTAAGAATTTTTTTTTTTGTTGGATTGTGTTGGCATGCCATATCCTTTCCAAACTTTTATATACAAATGTTTGGTTCCTTATATTTTATAAATGTTTAATAAGATTGGAGTGAAGATTTGTTTTTTCTAACATTTAAATTTTTAATATTTAAATCATTTATATTAATATAATCACTGATATATTTTAACTATATTTTCATTTATTTCTAGTCCTTCATTTGTTTTACACAACTGCTTCACTTCCCCTACAATGTTCATGATTTCAGTTTTCCCATTTAGTTTTTTATATACAGTTGTATAATTTTATCACTTTATACTCTAGAATTAATATCTCTGAGTTATCAGTTTAATATAAATTAAGTTTAACATTTACCAGATTACATTAGATTATTTAACTCTTTTTTTATAACCTTGTGCCTTTGATGTTATTTCTGTTATGTGTTTGAATTAGATAGATAGGTATTTATGAACATAAGTGATTTTATTATTTTTATTGTTTAAAATTTATGCACCTATATTCCTATTATTCATTTGTACTTGATTCTATTTATGTTTGGGGTATTTTTATTTCTGAACTAATTAATTTAGATTTAATTTTAGTTAAGAATGACTATCATAAACTCAAGCACTTTTTTTTGTTTTAATTTTGGAGGGAGCATAGCATAAACTGAGAGTCTTTATATTCTTCTTTCACTTTTTGTTGCTATATTCACTGTATGTGGAACCTTAACTTTCTTGTCATATTTAAATATCATTCCATCTTTTCTATGGTATCATTCTCTTGGGAGGTCAATTTTTTTCTATTGATCTTTAAGTATAACATTTTATGTTTCCTTCAGTTCTTATATTTCATTTTCAGTAGTTTGCATATTATATGACTTAGTGTAGCAATTTATATTAATACAACTTTTTAAATAGTTATTTGTAACTTGGTAATTCTCTTTTGTGAATTTATCAGTAATTCTATGTCTTCAACTTCAACTTCATCTCAATTAATTTTGGGAATCCATCTTACATTTCTAAGGAAATATTCACTACATTTCAATTATCCTATTCTTTTCTTAATTGTATGTGCTGTTGACTTTCTTTGCTTCAATCAAGTTATTTTGTACTTACTCAACTTAACTGAACTTTTGTCCTGCTAAGTTCAATTGACTTCTAAGCCTAACTACTGTGTTTATAATATAATTTCAGTTATTGTATTTTTCAGTTCTAGAATTTCTTTTGATTCTTTTTGCATGGACTCATGCCTTGGGTTAAATTCTGCATATTGTTCACCTGCTTTTTCTCCATATTAATTATAATTGTGTAAAGGATGAGTCAAACTCCAACATTTGGTTTTCATAGATAATTTCTATTGTTCATTGAATGTGTTTTTCTTCTATTTTGCATTTTCATGCTATATATATATTTTTCATGCTATATTTTTTCATGCTATACACACAAAAACACACACACAAACATATATAGTTGTTGGTGTTGTTGTTGTTGTTAAATATGAGGGGTTTTTGTATAAAAAGATAAGTCAGTCCTTTCCTTCCTTTGTCTCTCCCTCCCTGCCTTTCTTCCTTTTCTGTTTTTCTTTACAGGTCAAGGAACATCATATGACTGAGCTGACTCCTGAGGTTTACAGCATTTTTAGGCCTCGTTCTTCTATTTCATCCATATCCCTCTAGTATAGCTAAAATCCTATCTGAGAGTCAGATATTTCCAGAAGCTTTTCTTTTCTGGTGCTCTTTGGTGTCAAATTTTTAACCTAACAAGGATTTTGAGACTATCTTCTCTTTGGAAGTAACTTTTTATGGCTTCTTATCTTTTTGAAATGTATAGATTAATCAACAAATAATGGAAATAATCTCTGTTGAGTGTTGGTTTCACTTTGCTTCCCTAAAATGTTGTTATTTTTAAAGTCCACAAACTGCAATTTTTGTCTTTTCAATATTTATAAGTGTCTTCTGCTATCTTCTTTTTACATTGCACCCTATGTCTTTGTTCTCAAAGTCTTCTGCCAACTAAGGCTTAACAGATACCATATGAATAGAAGTATGTTCAAATCTGGGCTTAGCTAAGAAGCTAACTCTTTTCTTTCAATCCTGACTCTAGGAGGAGAGTGAGTACACTTTCAATACACCTATTTCTTTTTACCAGTTTATCCAGACAACATGGCTATCCATCCAGTATAGGCAAGTCTATCACAGGCATTTACAGAAGAAATTAAGGAAGGTTTTAAGAACACTCTTAGCTCAATATTATTGTCTTGAACTTTCCACTTTTTCTCCTGGATAGAAATCTTTTATGTTGAACTCTCTTATAACCATTAAAACTTAAATATTTTAATTATTTTGTTTGCTATAGCTTCTGCCTAATTTTCTAAATGTTTTACTCAATTGTCCATATAATACTTAGTCTGTTCTAATATCTATTTGTATTGCTAATTTCAATGTCTAAAATATGTTACAGAGATTATTGTTTGAAAGCTTCTCCAGCAAGAATAGGCCCCTCATTTTTTTTTTTTTTTTTTGGTACCGGGGATTGAACTCCGGTCCTTTAGCTTGCGAGGCAGGCGGCAGAACCACTGAGCTAAATCCCCAGCCCCCCCCCCATTTTATCATGTTAATTCCTCCTCATCTTCAGAGCTCAAAGCACTTAAAGCACTTTATTTTCTTGTCATGTATTTTCAGTGTTACCAAAGTTAGATATCCCTTGTCTGGACTTGAGTAGCCATCTCTCTCTCTCTTTTAGTCAGCTTTAATAGATACATTTTTCTGTCTTCCAAATATTTGACTATCTTCCATATACTCTTCTATATTATTAGCAAAATGGTGGTGGGAACCACTTCTCATTACATTTATGTCTTTGATATATAACCAATTACATGCTATAGAAGAGGCACTCAGATCTATTCATTAAAAAGGTAATAACAATTTCTAGCATTTCTGGTATACAGTCAGAAGAAAAACACTTACTCATGAAGTGTTTAGAAGACTTTGAGAATGTATCTATAGTGTAGTTCCATAGTCTAAGACTTTTACTTGTCTCTAGGGATATATGAGATGCAGACAAGGTAGGATTGAACTAGAAGAGTGGACAGAGTTTATGCCAGAGTAAAGATCTCAGTTCTGCAAATTATAAGTATTGTCAACAAATTAATTTTAATTTGATATGATTCTTGTTTTCAAATTTGAAGACAAGTATTGTTTTATTTTGAATAATAAAAGCAAGTCTCAAGGTGAAGAGTCCCAGGTATGTATAATGAGTGAATTATACAAATTAGATTGTAATCCTTGTTCCACTAAGTATTAGTTCCTCTGGAAAAAGTTTTCTATGCTATGAATATTTGTTAATAAGTGATAATATAATTTATAACAAACACTCTCATTTATTATATAATATTCTGGGAACAGTGGATGACATGGCCACAGTTGTATAGACATTGTCATATTTTAGTGTATGCCATTATGAAACTATGAAAACTGATTTACTGAAATCATGACACCCAATAAATGTAATGCTTCATAAAATTATAGAATGTTTATAAAATGATGGGAAAACACGTGTTGACCCCCATAGATTTGCTCAATTGTTCTGACACACTACACTAAAATTTGTCCTGCACTCATTAAATCATATTTAACCTTTGTTAAAAGTCATTTGTCCTTAAACATCATGATCTGACTGTATAGTCAATATTTCTATCCAATGACCTATAATTTTATACTTTTTGATATCATACTCTCTTAATTACTGGAGGATTATATACGTTCTTGAAATCAGATAAAGTATTTCTTCAAATTTGGTCTTCTTTAATAAAAATTGTTCTGGTTAATCTATTTTTTTTCTCCTTTCCATACACATTTTATGTTCAGCTTCTGTATTTTAACAAAGAGCCTACTGGGCTTTTCTTTAGGGTTGCATTGAATCTGTGGAACAATATGGGCAGTTTTGATGTATGTTAAAATATTAAATCATCTAATCAAGAATGTGGTATACTTTTCCATTTATTTTTAATTTAGATAAATGTAATTCAGGTAGGTGTAGAAGTCTTTCATCTCGATACGTTAATATTTAAATACTTTGAATTTTTTAGAGTGCTATACTTTATTTTCTGTTATTTTTATTAGTACATGTTTGCAGTACATAGCCTTTATATTTTTTGTGGAAAGTTCTATGTGTTTTTCAGTTCTTTTTTCATTCTTTTTCTCTCCTCTCTCTTCCCCCTCCCTCCATCTCTTGATCCCCTTCCTAGTTGAGAAAGATCTATCTCCCTTCTTCCTATTATCTGTCTTTTACTTTTTCTCTTTATTCATATTGTCCATTTTTCATATAAGAGAAATCATGATATTTAAGCTTGTGTGTCTTATTTGTATCACTTAATATTATGATCTCAAGGTGGATCCATTTTCCTACCAATGACTCGAGTTTATCCTTCTTTATGGCAAAATAGTATTTTATTTTGTATAAATAGCATATTTTCTGTATTCATTCCTCTGTTGACAGACATGTTGATCACTTCCAATATTTAGATGTTATAAATTGTGCTGCAATAAACATGGAAATCCATGTATCAATATAATAGAAAGTCTTTAACTCTTTCTGGAAGATAACTAGAAGAGGAAAATCAATTCAATTTCTACATTTAGTTTTTCCAGGAATCCCCATATTGATTTTCATAGTAGTTTTACTAGTTCACATTTCCACCAACAAAGGAGAAGCTTTCATTTTCACACTATAATTTCTCCAGAATTTGTTGTTACTTAATTTCTTGATGATAACTATTCTTTCTGGGGTATGATGAAATCTCAATGTTGTTTTAATTTGAATTTCTAATAGTATATGAGAGTGCAATTGACTTTATCAACTATATCTCACGACCTTCTCAAATTTTATATTTCTAGTAGCTTTTTGAGATTTCTCATGATTTTTTATAATAAAATGACATCAAATTAAAATAAGGATATGTCTTGTCCACAAATTAATTTGAACTTGATATTACTCATATCATTTATAAGTTTTAGAAAATATATTCTCTATTTTGAATAATATATTTTTATGATTTTGTTTGCTTTTAGTATTTTTTTTTTCTATTGTTCTATTATAAGGGCCTGGCCTGCTGTGAAATAAATAAGACACCCTTGCTTTGTTTCCAGTTTTTTCTTTTCGGTACTGGGGATCAAACTGAGGACCTTGGGCTTACAAGGCAGGTGGTGGCACCACTGAGCTAAATCCCCGCCCCTGTTTCCAGTTTTAAAATGTTTTGTACTTTTCTTCCTGACGGGAACAATAAGCTTTTGACAATTCCAATAAGAATTGAACTGTTTCCTTTCATTGCTAACATTCAAAGATATTTCATCATAAATAAGTGTTGAATTTTAGTGCTTTTTCTAAAATGAAATAGTCACATATATTTTGCTACTCTAAATTACACTGATGTGCATTTTAAGGATCAACTATCTTACTTTTCTAACACAAATCCCAGCTGGAAGTATATATTTTTCCTTAAATATATTTATGATTAGATTTGTTAATGTTGTAGATTTTTTCATCGATTGGTTTTGCTATTCTCTAGTTTTCTGTATCTAATTTTTCATATTTCTTTCATTTTTCTTTATCTGAGTTTTCTCATCTGATTTTGATATGAATGTAAATTTAACCTCACAGCATGCTGCTGATTTCCCAGGAAAAGCTTTGCTGTGGCTGGTTTTCCTGTTAGGAACTCTGCATTCCCCTCATTGGAGGAGCTCGGGTGGGTCCTCGCTGTCACCCAGGCTGTTTTCTTAGGGAGAGCTCTGGCCTTCACATTGAGTTTGGCTTCCTGGCTCCAGTGCAGTCCCCTCAGCCTTCTGGCACAGATCCTTCGCCCTGCCGGCACTGGCTCCGACTTTCTAGCTTTCACTACTGACTGTTGGGCCTTTCTGGCGTAGATCCTTGACATGGACTTGCATGAGATATTGCCATGGGATCCAGGCCCGTGGCTGGATTCTTCAAATCTCTATCTCTCAGACCGATCTAGGACAGATCTCTTTCACTCTTCTGCATTTGACTTTTTGGGTAACTATTATAAGATAATCCTATAAATTTATGTTTCCTGTATTAAATCTATTCCATTGCAAACCCTGACTACAACAATAATCACTCCCTAACTTTCTTTTTTCTAAATATTTGCATAGAGTTGGCATAGTATATAAAGTGTCCATATATATTCCTTTATATAATTGATTTTTAAAGTAGTTAATGGTTTCTTATAATTGTTCACAAAAAGCCACAAAAAATTACAACATATATAATAAATTTATAAAAGTAAGATATTATTTGGCCTTTTAACCTTTTTTTCTACCAATTCAGTGGCTTTATCACTCTAATGTCTTCACATACTCTTCAAAATAATTCTGACTTAGGTTTACATGTACAGCCTACCAATTATTATTATTATTTTAATCTGGAATAATTTTACTTCTAATAAACACTAAAGGTTGTGAATAACAATTTTTTTTTTACTTAAGTCTACCTGTATAGCCCAGCAATTATTATTATTATTATTATTATTATTATTATTATTATTTTAATCTGGAATGACTTTACAGCTAATAAACACTAAAGGTTATGAAGAACAACCTCTTGGATTTTTTTAACTACAGCCCTGTCATTGGCAATTTTACTCATTAATTATCTAAATACATCTGCCCTTTATGTTCAATTTGCAGTACATGTCTACTAAAAATGGAATTCTAAACTTTATTTTTAGCCTTCAGTAATCTACATACATATTCTTTGTTATGGCCTCCATTTTTTTCTCATGAGAGATAAGCTAATTTTCCATTTTCACCCTCTGGCTGCTTTGAAGAATGTTTCTTTTTTCCTTTGATTTGGCTTTATCACCTTATCTTGATGGGTTTAGGATTACTTAAAAATTTTTTTCATTTTTCTTGAAATTTGTAGATTTTAGTGACTTTGGAATCTTCGGTTAAATGATTTTTTTTGACCTTTTATATAAAATTGATTTACGTTAGTCATTTGTTAAATTTTTAATTTGGATTTTTCTGTTCATTGTTTTAATTTTTTCCCATTCCATTGTTTTTATAACTTTTTAAAAATACTATAAAAATGTTAAAATTTCTGAGCTTCTCAATATTATCTTCTATAACTTTTAACATTTCTAGACATTTATTTTAAAGAAAATGTCTGAAAATTTATTTTCTGAGAATTTCATGTAATTGAGTTGTATTCTTTTAATTTGCATTTATATTCTCATTCTTAAAACTCTTCATGTAGGCACTGAATAATAATAAAACATACGCATTATTAAAAATCTTTAATGAATTCATCTTTTTCAGAATATTTTGTAATAAATAATAAAGGACACTTAAATTTTTTTTTAAATTTTTAAAAATTCTTTTATTGGTACATTTTAGGTATATAATACATTTACATTTATCATTGGATGCTGTACCTGTACATGATGTATCTTATTTCTTATTTTTTCCCCATCACCTATGCGCCCTTCACACCCTCCACCCTTCCCTATTTACATAGATTGTATTTCCATTTTTTTTTCTTTTCTCATAATTTTTCCTTTCCCTTCTTTCGTTTCCTCTTTGCCTCCCACCTCCCCTACCCCTTTGGAGATTTTCCTATTTCAAATTATCAATTATTCATTTTAATCATTTTAATCCTTATTTACACTTTCAGTTTCTCACACCACAGAAACTATTTGGTATTTACACGTGTGTCCTATTTATTTCACGTAAGAGTATGGCCTCAATATGCATCCATTTAGCTATAAATGTCTCTAGTTTCTTGTTCTTTATGGCTGAGTAGTACTCCATTTTATTAAAAAACCACATCTTTATCCAGTTTCCAGTTGATGGGCACTTGGGCTGGCTTTAGCTATTACAAACTGAGGGCACTTAAAATGTGAAGACATTTTTACACAAACCCAGTAATTGTAATAATTCAGATATGTCTTTGAATTTCTATCAAAATCACTTTTATTGTAGTTCCAGTCACCACTATATGGAGCTTTAGGATCTCAATGTAAATTTGTATTTGGCATCCTCATTTGAATGTATTTCAGATTACTATTTTGGAATTAATGATCATTGACATAGTTTCTACAAACAGAATTTATTATCATAAAGTCTCATAAGTCAGAAGTCAGGTTTTAGGGGTCTGAAATCAAGATGTGGATAGAGCTGCATTCTTTCTGTAGGCTCTCGATGAGAACCAGTTTCCTGCACAGGACAGAAAACCACAGGCTCCATTCTTTCCTGCTCCCCTCTACACCTGCAGGAAGTAGCAGGACATCTCTCATGGTGGACTGCAGCACCAGCTTTTTCTTCACATATCTTAATGTCATAGCATTCATCTTTATTTCCAACTATAGTAGGAAATTACAAATTGTCTTGCATGTGACATTAAACATTTTGTCTCTGAAATATCATTCAATATCACATTTTAATTTTGTTTTTCCAAGTTTACTTTCCTCTACAATATTTTCATCCCGCTTGATTCTGTTTTAACCCGAGCTGTTATTGATATGTTATGTCATTTCACTTTTATATTTTCCCATTTTGTCCTTATGTCTCCTGCCTTTCTTTTGAGATGCTGTGCATTTGTTCCATGTTATGGATATGGAGTCATGTGTAAACATGTATTCTGCCTCAATTATTCTTCAGAGATATTCAGAATATACCTTTATGCATTGTTTGGGCTATGGTCTTTCTCTCTTCTGCTCAAATATGTATCCCCTTAGGTAGTCAAGACTTACATCTTTTTATATTAATTGTCAAATGAAAACCAAGAGTGCATGTATATGCTATGGCTCTGCTATTTATTTCCTTGGGTATTGGATAAGGTCCTTGTAAAACCGAAAGATTAATTACCATTAAACAATTTGGCAGACATTTATCTAGCATTCAGGTTGATCTACTAGATTTCTGGGTCTTATCCTGCCCAATATTCTGATTTTTGTGGAAATTTTACTGAGCAGGCAATATAAAATTTCCCATTGCCAGAATCTACAGCAATAAAATTCCTGCTTGTGAAGAAACAGAACTGTTATTATGAATAATGGGAATAGAGATTAGAATACCCAGTAAGTGAAACAGTATATAGGTTTGTAAAAACCCTAGAACTTGAATTATCATACAATTCAGAAATCCATCTTCTGGACATATATGTAAAGAAAATGAAAACACCATTTTGTAAATATATACTGCATTCTTACTTACAATATAGATTTACTCACAACAGTCAAGATATGGAAACAACCTAAGTGTCTATTTATATATGAATGAATGAACTGTGATAACCAAATATTGTGAAATATTATATGGTTCTGAAAACAGTGATCTTACCATTTGCCACTTCATGGGAAAGTATAGAAGACATTCTACTAAGTAAAGTAAGTCAGATAGATACAGAAAGGAATATATTGCACAAACTCATTTATATGGGGAATAAAAAAAATCAAATGTAGGAATAGGAAACAAAAGAATGTTCAACAGGGGCTAAATTTGGGGGGGGATAGCCTAGAAGATACAAAATTGCAGCTATAGGAGATGAAAAAAGCTTACAGATCTAACCTATACCTTAAGGAATAAAAGTAATGATACTGTTTTGTACAATTTTTTGTACAGTGTTTCATAATAAGAGAGTAAATTTTAGTGGTTCTTGTGACAATAATATAATGGCTAAGTATAGGAAATGGGAGAGATACTAATTTGCTTTACTGTAGTAATATTTGAATTGTCTGTATGCATCCAGTGTCATCATGTTGTATATTGTAATGCATGCAAAATTTTATTTATGTGCTTTTAAAATTTTTACTTTATGACGATATGTTTTCAGTACAGGAAGTTTACATTCAATTTAGGAAATAGGTGCATGTATATAGCACAGATTAAGTTTTTAAAAATCTCCTCCCCTTTTCCTCTCACCGCCATTACTCCATCTTTAACTCCCCATTCCCCATTTTCACTCTTATTATTATAAATTCATATATATGACATATAATATTTACACTCTTTGTGGGTATTTTGTACTTATGCATATCACATCTTAATTCTTCTCACTTCCCCTACTCAGCAAACATTGCTGGGAAAATTATATAACTATTTCCAGAAAGTTGAACTTGAATCCATATCTCTTATCATATACTAAACTCAAATCAAAATGATCAAAGATCTAATAATAAAACAAAAACAATACAACTGCTTAAATATAAAATGAGTAAAACACTTGATGTCATAAGTGTAGGCAAGGACTTTCTGATCAGAACTCAAATTGTACAAAAAATAGAAGCAAAAATAAATGGAATTATATCAAACTAAAAAGCTTCTGCATAATAAAGGAAACAAGTAATAGAGTGATGTGTCAACCTATAAATGGAAAAAAAATAATTATACCAGCTATTACTCAGTTAGAGAACTAATATCTAGAGTATATAAAGAACTCAAAAAAGAGATTGTCCAAAATAGAAGACTCAACAAAAAAGGAGAAAGTGAAATGAATAAGCAGTTCTCAGAAGAAGTACAAATGACCAACAAATACATGAAAACTTGTTCAACATCCATGGCCATTAGAGAAATGCAAATTAAAACAATGCTAGAATTTCATCTTTTACCAGAAAGAATAGTATTCATCAAGAAATGAAAGAATAACAAAAGCTGGCATAGCTGTGGTGAAAAAGGAACCTTCTTGACAGTTTAGTGGGAATGTATACTAGTACAACCATTATGGAAAGTAGAATGGAGATTTCTCAAAGAACTAAAGTTAGAAATTCCATTTAACCTGGCTATTTGCCTTAGGCATATTCTCAAAAGAGCTGAAGACATCATATTACAGCAACTCATGCATGCCAATGTTATCGCAGCACAATTCATAACAGCTAAATCCTGGAAGCAGCCTCTATATCCATTAACAGATGTAGGGATAAAGAAAGTGTGGTACTTATACATATGAAATATTATTGGGCTATAAAGAGGGATAAATTTGAGATATTTATAGGAAAATGGATGCAACTGAAAAATACAACATTGAATGATATAAACCAGACACACATGCTTCAATACCATATGGTCTTTCTCATTTGAGTGAGGCAAAGTACAACGTGCAAAATAAAGGAAAGATAGAAGGAAACAAGAAAATAGATCTTTTGCAAATGGAAAGGGGTTAGAAGAAATGGAAAAACTAGGTTTTAAATAAGATTATAAAAGGAAATTTGGTTACATGTTTTTATCACAATAAAAATCATATTAAACATATAATACATAGAATATATATGATATATATTATATATCATGTAATATGTAGAATATATATGATATATAATATATCATATAATGTGTAGAATATATATATATATGATATATATTATATATCATATATATATATTCTTTTCTTGCTGGTCTGTTTCTCTTTAATTGTCATTGGGTAGAAAAAAACAGACTCCTGATAATTTTTGCTTCTTTCCTACTTCCTGACTGGTTTTTAGCTTTTATGTTTTATGTTTTGTTTTGTTTTGTTTTTGAGATGGGTTCTCTCTACACAGTTTAAGCTGGCCTTAAACTCACTGTGTAGTTCAGGGTGGCCTTGAACTCTCAGCAATTTTAGGAGGCCAACCTATGAGTTTATTCTGACTTTAGAGGCAAACAAGGACATAAACACAAAAGACACATTTGGAAGAGGAGGCCAGGGAACTTTTGCCTCTAGTGGAGAAAGAGCCCTGATCTGACAGTGTTTCTCACTTTTATTAGACACAAAGAAGAAACAAACAAACATGTAATCCTGGGTTCACGGAAAGTTGATCAGGTTCTCATAATTTCCAGACTGAACTTGAATATGTATATTCTTTAATCAGACTTTAGCTGTAGTTAATTCTCTCCTTGAAATTGTCTGATGCTAGCATGCTAGAGAACAGACCCTTGGGAAAGAATGGCTTTGTATGCTGTCCCCCGTGTCCCAAGGAAAGTTCAACCCAGGACCTAGTCTTTACACCTGGTTTCCCACAAGCAATCCTACTGCCTCAGCATCCTCACTGCTGGGATTACAGGGGTTCACCACCACCATTGCCCAACAGCCGCTGTGTTCTTCAAATCACTTCAGAGGAATGATTAATGACATGATGTATTTAAGAAGAGAGAATTACAGGATACACTCACATTTCTAAAATCACAACTCATTACTGTATTTCACTCCTTTATAGAGCCCAAGCTTAAAGACATGTCTGGAAAAGCAAAAGTGACAGAGAGAGTAGGGTAAGATAACTTTCATGATTGAAGAAGAGAAAACAAAATGAATAAGCCATGCAGGGACACAGATTTAGCAAAGCACTCAAGATGATATTACTTAAATATGTACCCTGTCTCTGTGAGAGTTTCTTTGTGTTTCTTTTTCCTCAATAGAAAAGTTTTCCCTTTGCTTCTTCGCCAGGACATAGCCAATATATAAAACAAAAAGATTTTTATGTTTTTGTTCATGAGAAAATACATCAAGATACACAATTGCTTTCAAATTCTATTTAAAATATTAAATTTTGTATTTTATTCCATCAGAATTATATTAAAGAAAATCCTAATTTCTGTTAATCATAATTTTTAATATTTTATGGTGTAGCCTTTTTACATGTCCTCATAATCATTTTAATGTGGAACCACCTATTTTGTATAGCTATATTGTTCCCTTCATGTTGATATTTAAAATTATTCTGTAGCAAAATCCTGTTTTATCTATGTTCTATATGTTAATTAATATGTAAATTTTAATCTATATTCTTTTCTTAAACTAAAATCATTTTGAGTATTGCAGTGCAGTATTACATTTGCCCCTTGATTTATAATTGAAGCAGGTTGCACTTATTAATATACTTCCTCTGGGCTAGGACAGAAGAAGTATGGCTATAGTTTTAAAAACTGTAATAAAAGAGGACTGTAAAAGTTTGATTAATATTTCATTTTTTCATCTTTGAAAACCCCAGACTGCATGAGGGAGGATGCCTTGGGCTAAAATATTTAGATTTTTGAATTAAATAACATATTTATACCTTTATCACAAAAAGAGCATTGTCAGTTTGTATTATATCATCTAAAATATCTAATTTTCAGATAATTAAATTATTTTAAAATAATAGAGATAAGTGATGTATTTAAGAAATAAAATTTTAAAATATTAGAAATGAATGTTCCAACCTAATTTTTTTTTGAAATGCCACAGTTTAGTTTAAAAAAAAAAGTGGAGGGCAAATTCCCTTGTGAATAAATTAAAGGGTAACTACCTATCCATCCTTTGCTTACTCTAACAATCTTTACTTTTTTCCTGAGACTTAAATGCAAATGGGGATTATGACTGAGTCACCTCTTCATTTTTCTGTGGCTCTGTCATAAAACATTATAAACTTTTCATGTTCCCATTTTGGAGAAAAATTGAATTTCACAACATAAGAATAGTAATGCCATTTTACTCCAGTACTGACTTAGCACACACACTCCTTTCATATATATAGCTAATATTGTCACACATTTCTGGTGACAAAGAGCTCTCCTCTTTCCTGAGACTGCTTATCCTGCATTTCCATTCCATATTTGAAGGGTTCTAGATGTTATACTGATTGTCATGAAAACTACTGTGCCTGCTTTGACTGCATGTTCTCCACCATTTTCCCATTAGGGCTGTGGCAAAGGAATTTTCAGTGTTTTTTAGCCCTTTTCTTTATTTTTATACTCTTCACTTTCCATTTTTCTAGGATTTCATACACAATTATTTTCTTAATTCTTCATTTTAATCATCAGACTTCATTGAACCACTGCTTCTATGTGCTTGACATCCATCAGTCAAGGCATTGGGGAAATGGGTGAAAGGTCAGGCAGAGGAGACAGAACCAGAGAGCAGCTGAGTGAGATCCTCTCCGCTCCTCATTTCACAGGTGCATCAAGATAAACAGCTACTCATTCATCAGGATAGCCAAAATAACGAACACAATCAGGTGAGAGACCACAGTGGATAATTTTTTTGTAAAAAAAAAAAAATCCCTGTGTCACCCTTTCCCCATTTCCAAGAAGCCCATCTTGAGGAGATGCTATTTCTTAGTAGCTGTGAGCGGAGTCCATGGAACTGTTAGGCTAACGATGTAACTGTCTCCTCCAATCCTCTCCTCACATCAGGCAGCAGACTGGAGAGCAGTCTCCACCCATTGGTGTACAGTGCATGAGGGTTCACACAAGGCTTTCTTTGGGCTTGCACCAGCTCAAATGCAGTGAGACTCACCACATTAGAAACTAAAGTCTCTGTAGTCAAACCAGAGCTCAGAGATAGAACTTTCAGACTGTCTCTGACATCAGGATGAGACCTGTGCACTTATGGGACAGACAGAGTTCAGCCAGCATCATTTCTAGATTTGGAATGGGCCTGGAGCACACTTGTCCTCTTCCAAGATTTTGCAGGTTTATGTGGCAGTGAGATGTAGGTGTATGATGCCACTTAGCATCAACTGTAGTGACCGGGAACTGTTTATGTCGCTTATCTCCCAGGTTTGGGTAGCACAACTATCTCTAACAACATGCATCAGAGAAAGCACAATCTTTCAGAAAGCATACGGCTGGGAAATTTTTATATCTGACATTCATAAGAATAAAGGTAGATCCCTATATTTTTCCAGTTAAACATTCAAATAAAACAGGATTACAGATCTAAATATAAGATGTGAAACTATGAATCTATTAGAAAACATACAGGAAATGTGTCAGGACATTGGAATAGGCAAGTATTTTTTGGAAAAGACCCCAAAAATATATGTGTTCCATATATATATGTGTTCCAAGCAAAAGTAGATAAATGACATTTAGTAAACTCAAAAGCTGCTACATACCCAAAAAAGGTCAAGAGATTTTGCAAACTTTGTGTCTTACAAGGAGTTAATATCCAGAATATATAGTAACTCAAAAAGCCAATCTGCACAGCAAGAGAAACCACCAGTAGTGTGAAGAGACAATTCACAATGTGGGAAAAAATCTTCACCTGCTCTTCCTCAGACAAAGGTCTACTATCTTGAATCTATAAAGAACTTAAAAAGATCAGACCTCCCAAATTTAAAGACCCAATCGAAAAATGGGCATCTGAAATGAACAGACATTTCTCAGACAAAGAAGTAGAAATAGCAAATAAATAAATGAAAAAATGTTCAACATCACTGGTCATTCAAGAGATGCAAATGAAAACAATGCTGAGATTCCACCTCACTCCAGAAAGAATGGCTTCTATCATGAAATCAACCAATAACAAATGCTGGCGGGGCTGTGGGGAAAGAGGAACCCTGCTCCACTGCTGGTGAGAGTGTAGACTGGTGCAAGCACGTGGATATCAGTATGGAGATACCTCAAAGAACTAGGACTGGAAGTCCCATTTGACCCTGCTATTCCACTGCTGGGGATCTTCCCCAAAGAATTAAAAGGATCATACCACAGTGATATATGTGCACCCTTGTTCATAGCAGCACAGTTTGTGATAGCTAAAACTTGGAAACAGCACAAATGCCCATCAACTGGAGACTGGATAAAGAAAATGTGTTTTTTTTTTTTTATAAGATGGAGTACTACTCAGCCATAAAAAATGAGAAATTAGAGACATTTATAGCTAAGTGGATGCATATTCAGGCGATACTCTTAAGTGAAATAAATAGGACACACATGTGTAAATACAGAATAGTTTCTCTCGTGTGAGAAACTGAAAGTGTAAATAAGGACTAAATGTATAATAGGTCATGTGAAATAGGAAGAAAAGGGGCAAAGGGGAAGGAAGTGGGAGGGCTAGGGGAAAGGATAGAAGGGAATGGGATTAATATGAGAAAATGGAAAAATAGTAACAAAATCTTTGTAAATAGGGATGACTGGAGGGGTTGAAGGGAGGGCTGGGCAAGGGTGAAAAATATGAACCAAGAGAGACTATGTAAAGGTGCAAATTTCCAATGATGAATGTCATTATATTGTATACCTAAAATGTACCAATGATTAGAATGAATAATCGAGAATGCAAAATAGGAAGAAAAGGTCCAAAGGGGTAGAGGTAGTGGGAGGGGCCGGGGAAAGGAAAGAAGGGAAAGGAAAAATGATGAGAAATGGAAAAAATGTAAATAAAGTCTTTGTAAGTAGGGAAGGGTGGAGGGCATGAAGGGAGGGCTAGGAATGGGGAAAAAGTAAGAACCAAGATGTATTATGTAAAGGTACAATTCCCAATGAGAAATGTAATTGTGTTGTATACCTACAATGCACCAATAAAAGAATTTAATACAAAAAAAGCCAAGCAACACAATTTAAAAGTAATTAATAGAAATGAGTTAATATATCTAAATAGATATTTCTCAAAAGCAGACATACAAATGACCAACAAGTACACAAAAAGTGATCAGTATCAGTAATCTCCAAGAAATACTAGTCAAAACTGCAATGAGATACCATCTCACCTCTGTTAAGTGAAGGTTATCAAAAAGAATAAAGATAACTAATGCTAGGGAGGATGGGAAGAGAAGGGAAGCCTGGCTTACTGTTGCTGGAAATGTAAAATAGTATAGCTGTTAGGTAACACAGTATAGACCTTACTCATAAACTTAAAAATATAACTTCCAAGTAACTAAGCAATTGTGCCACTTGATATATATCCAGAGACCATCAAAGCAGCATGTCAGGGATATCTGTACCCCTATATGCATTGCAGGATTATTTATACAGCAAGAAATGGAAACAATATAGCTGTTTGTCCACTTACAAATAAGAAAAAGAGATACATGTGCCTAAGAGAGTAATATTAAGCCCTAAAAATGAATGAAGTTCAGTAGAACTGGAGATCATTGTGTTAAGAAAATAAGGCAGGCAGAAAAAGAAAATTATTCCATGATTTTACATGTAGAATCTAAAAACAGCTTGGCATATAGAAATCAAGTGTAGGATGGTGAGGATCAGAGGCTCAGGAAAGTAGAAGGCAAAGAGTGAGGAAAGGTTGATCAGTGGGTACTAAGTATAGTTATGAACAAGAAGTTTTGAGATGCACAGATTGGAGAATATAGATGACAAAAATGTATTGTACATTTCCAAAAAGCAATAAGAAAAATTTTTGAAAGTTTTGCCATGAAACAAATGATAAATGCTTAAGGAAATAAGTGTGTTTAATCTCATTTCACTGTGTATATATTGAACACAATTATGCACATCACCTCATCAATATGTACAACTTTAAAAATTTTTGTGCACCAGCTAAAATAAACTAAAAGAAGACAAAAAACAGATGATGTCTGAAACCTTAGAAAATTAAGTTGTTTCAAACAAACTGAAAGAGAAAAAGATTAAAGGAAAATATTTCAATGTTTCTGCATAGACCAAATCATATATTTATGAATATATATGTTGATGTATATACATTTTATATTTTTAGGGAGAAAGCTTCCTCCTGGTGTTCATATACATTGTAGTACTGATCTTCTCTTAGAAATAAAATCATGAGTCATGGAAAGAGAGAGAGAGAGAGAGAGAGAGAGAGGGAGAGAGACAGTAACAGAGAGAGGAACAGAAGTGACAGAAGGAAGGTGAAATAGAAAGAAAGGGAGAGACAGAAAATGAAAGAAGGAAAGAAAGAAAAAGAAGGGAGGGAAGGAGAGGAAGCTCAGGGAAAACATCTTTCATGAATTTGATTTTTCACATTCTTGAAAAAATATTTATTTAGTTCTCCATCCTACTTTCCCTCTACTCCAATCTAAACAAGTAAATAACTTTTAAACATAAATTAAAGCCCCAAATAAGGAGACTATTGTCTGCAGTTATATATGACTAAAGGGAGTTAAAAGAATTGTTTGGATTAATCTCAACTCAAGCACATTCTGTAGAATAATTAATGGTCTAATTGTGGGCTAAACTTATAAACATAAAAATGCCATTAATCACTTTAAACAAGACCCAGTAACATTACTGGTAACATCATTGAGCCTATAGAAAATTTGATCCTGCACTTTTAGCAAGATTTCTGTATAGGGGACTTGAATTCAGAGCAGGCCAGAACTCCCCATTACCAGTCAAATGTACAATTTGCTACAAAAAATATCAACTTTCATCTCTCAAATCCCCATTCCTATGAAAAGCATTTGTTGATCATATATCTTGTCTTAGACACTAAGCTGGATCGAAGGAGAGAAAATGAAAAGCCAGCTTGTATAGTCATTTATTCAGAATTTTTGCATTTATTTTATTCAATGATATTGGAAGTTTTTATGTAATTTTATTTGATGAAGAAACATTACAATATGCATAATTTGCAATGGATAACATACATATAAAATAGCATAAGTAATATTAAGTATGGATTTTCTCTTTCTAATATCTTCTTACTCTTTAGTTTTATTTCAGTTAGGGCTATTTCAAGATCTTTCTGCCATGAAAAACAAAATATTAAGTAATTTCCTTAAATCTCTTAATGTGGGTGAAATACAAGGTAATGAAAGAAGACATTAACCTTATCTTGTCTTCTACTAGAGACAACGGCTAAGGGGTGTGTTGTATAAGCAAAATTTTTAAGTTGGATAAAACAAAATTTATCACTTTTTCTTTGAGAGTTAGTGCTTGATTTTAATCTTTCCATGAAATTTATGCTTTGCAAAAATCATGAAGGTTTTCTTCTCTAGACACTTTGAAACAGATTATATTTATGTCTATAATCTGTTTCAAAATATTTTAGGCTGATGTGAGGTCTGACCATTTCCATATTCCAGTTATTCCAGCACTTTTTCATAAAGTATTTGGAAAAAATAAGTTGAATATAGTCTGTTCCAATGGCCAATTATGGTTTGTTAAATGATAGTTTTGAATTGTTTTGACTATGTATTTTTAGAAAGTCTTTGAAATAAAAAAACAATGTGATTCCTTTCACAAAAATGTGATTCCTTTGCATTTCCTTTGGCAATCTACAAAATCTGCTAGACTTTTGTAGATCAAATTGGGAAGAATGAGCGTCATATTGGAGAGGACAGGTATGTGTTTCCTCTAATGAACAGTGTATCTCTGCATTTATTTGTTTGTTTCCAGTACCAGAAATTGAACTCAGGACCTTGCCTTTGCCAGGCAGGCCCTACACTGCTGAGCTACATCCCTGTCCCTTATCTCTGGATTTATGAGCATCCTTTATAATTATTTAGCAATGTTTTGTGGCTTTTAATGTAGTAATATTTCAAGCATTTTGTGAATTTATCCGTATCTGTTTGTGTTTTACTGTTATTGTAATTTTTAAGTTCCTTTTTTCACTTTTTATTGCTAGCAAATGAGAATAAAATTGCTCTAGCTGCTTATGATGAATAATTTTAAAATTTACTTAATACGTCTAAGATATTTCTAAGAAAAAAAAAGATATTTCTAAGAAAATTTTTAGAACTTCCTAACTATTCAGCTAAGTCATCCATAAATAAGAGACTTATTTCCTGCCCTGATATTTGAATTTCTTTCATTTCCTCCTGCAATATAATTGTGAGGGCCTCTACCACTATCTTAGCTAATTGAAAATATAAAATCTTACATTTTCCTTCAGCTTAGAACAGAAGCATTCAAACTTTCCCTTAAACAAAATGTGTCATTGGTTATAGTTCTTTTTAAAGACTGAGAAATTACTTCCATTAATCCTTTTGTTGAAGATTTCTTCATGAATAGTTGTTAAAGTTTGTCAAAAGTTTTTTCCTCCATATTTTGAAATGTTCCTATATTTTCATTTACTTTGATTATTACATTGAAACAATTATGAATATTTCAGAGTTAAATGTATCTTGCACTTTTCTGAGATGAATTCATCTTGAGTATCTCACTTAATCATTATAATTACTATGAAGTAATTCTAAAAATCATTTTTAACTAAATTAATTGAAAGATCAAGATACTGACCAACATACTCAGTATCACACATTTGAATATTAAGAAGCTCTAAATTTAGAACTGTTTATTTAAATTTTCTAATGAAGAGAGTGAAAATTTCTCACTGTGATAAACATACAAGTGGATTAAAGAAAACTAAAATTTGAGAAAATAAACAAATGCCATTGGAAACTATGTAGAATGCACTTGGAATAAGCCTGTTTTGAGAATTTACACTCACAAAACTGAACAAGTTTCTGAAATATTTAAAATCAAGGCGTTCCAATCAAGAGGTATGGTTAACTAATCATTGTCTCCTGTTTCTTTCCCTTGGTTTGAAAAACATTGGTCTGAGTCTGTGGTAGCCATGTAAGCATCTAGTCTTCAACAAAGAGCTCTTAATAAATTGATTAATACCATTAATCAATTAGTGGGCTTAGTCTCAGAAAATTCAACAGCTCAAGTCTCTAATTGTATGCCTACTCTGTTAAATGAGGTGCACACTTTTGAACATTCCTCTTTCCAGAAAATTCCCTATCAGCTAGGAACAGATGGGCTGATGGTGTATTTTAATCAAACACCCAAACAGATGGTAAGAAAATGCATCATCAGTGAACCACAACATTGGAATAAATTGATACCTTTTGTCTATTTTGCCTATTGGGATGTTAGTCAATCATCAACAGATTTATCTTCTTTGAAATTCACCATGAGAGAATTTCCAATTAGGGCAAAGCAGCAAGCACACACTAACCTAAGGGATAACAAGCATCTTAATGATGTTGGTCAAATATAAAAATAGAATAAAATTGTCAGGGAGATCAACAGAGCTCAATCTCAGCAGAAAATAAAAAGCAGAAGTAAGTTTCTCCTATCATGTAGAAAACAAAGTCCTCATCTTGGATGTAAAATTTACCTTAAGCAAGTAACTATCTTTTTCATCAGCTGTCTGATTTTCAAAGGGCTATGACTACAAACCTGTCGATATCTTGTGAAGACAACAATGTAATTGGCAGCTCTGAAATATCCATTCTTCATGTGAGGGTGTATATTATTACTGTTATTTTTATTATTGCTATTTTAATTAATCTGGGACTTCAAGCATTTTTCCTATTTTGACACCCCAAAAGTGAAATCCCTGATGCTTGTACATAATTTAAAAATTTAACTTTCTTTGAATATCAGATGTGAATATAGTAACTAAATTTTCATGGATCGTGACATTTTAATGGATGTCCGTCCTTTCTTTTTTTTTCGTACCGGGAATCAAACTGCGGTCCTTGCTCTTGCGCAGCAGGTGGCGAAACCACTGAGCTAAATCCCCGGTCCCAATGGCTGTCCTTTCTTAGAACAACCTTTGCATTTTGGTTGTCCCCCTTAATATTTAGTTGCAATTTGGTCAAATTATGCCAAATTTAATCATTTCTATGCGTAGGAATTGTCATATAATTCAAACCCAAATATAAACAAACCTACGTTCTTAAAATTTCAAAATCTGTATTTGTAAGCTAAAAACATACTTTAAATAGTTAGTGCTAACTTCCTATTTTTTAGTTTATTAACTTGGGGTAACTATTCCTTGCATTTAATATTTTGTTTTTCTCTACTGCTACCAATGCTTTCTTTTTTAGATAATCTTGTGAGGAAAGGCAATAAGATTAAAGAATATTTTCCATTCTACTTCTCTAGTCAATAAATTTGGTCAGATGGAAGCACTATTAAGAGGAATGGTAACCACCTTTTGTGAGAAGAAAACAAGGAACAGTAAAGAGTCTCACAATAAAGTCAATGAAAAAGTTATTTTAAACTTTATGCAAATGGCTTCAGACTGTAGGACTAAATCAAAGCCTAGGTTATAAATTCATTGTACTTATTATCTAAATATGTTTAAATTGCTTTGACAGAATATCATAAATTGAATGGCTTACAGGCAACAGAAATATGTATTTGTCATTTTTGGAGGTTCAAGAAAAAAAGCACAACAAATTTGCTATCTGGTAAGTGACCACTTCCTCAAGCATGGAGCCTTCTCACCTTGACCTTAAATGGGAATAGGGGCAGGACTGCTCTCCTTAAGAGTGTAATCCTGTCTGTTAGAGATTCGCCCTCCTAAGGATTTAATTTTATTTGTAACTATTATATGAGTTTTACCCATGTCATTTCTAAAGAGTTTGTTATTGGTGTATAGAAACACTACTGAATTGTCTCCATGTTTTTATTCCATTTCAATTGAAAAATGAGAGGAGTAGTGGAGCAAGAAAGGAGGTAATTGTGACTTTCAGGTGCCCTAGACATAAACTAAGGAGAAAAAAGACTCTTCTGCAAAACATCATAGCTTATGTTTTCTTCTTAAGATGAAGATTCTCTAATATATGAGTCAAACTTAGAAATTGTTCCTGCCCTTTCAACCTATCAATTTAAAGAAATAAATAAAATAAATCAACTAGAGCTGCAGAGGATGCAAAAAAGGAAGGAGGCTCTCTCAGAAATCACTGTTGAGCATTCACATGCATTTACACGCATACATTTAACAAATATCTAGAGAGTGTGTATACATGAGAATATAATATAACTACCTATACAAGATAGGAGAGTTAAAAATAAGTAGGCTGTGTTCATAACTGGGAAAAATTGTATTTGTAGCATAGTAATAATAATTTGCTAAAACGAGTGTTTCACCCAATAAATCTAGAAACCAGCAACCTTTGTCCTTGACACATTTAGTTATAAATATCATATAATTGATTCTTCCCTTTCTCACTGCTATTGCTATTGTGAGTCTTCTATGTATAATACCATTTCTTTCTCCTTAGAACCACATATTAACAACCAGTGCAGCTATACAAAGTGTATTTTTACAAGTAGAAAAGATCAAAATATTAAATTTATTCTGTCAGAAATCATTGAATTTATTTTTAATTCATTAACATCATTTACTAGTTTTGCTGAGACAAGTTTTGTATAGTGATGTCTATTTACTCCAATGAATTCTCTCCTAATATTCATAATTTTCAAGGAAACAACTCTTAAATTTGTTGAACTTTCCTGGCAACACAGACCAATAAATGTTTGTATATATACAGTGATTAGAATATGAGACACTACTAAGTGCAGAACAGAGTGTACTGATGCAGAATTTAAAGCATCAGAACTAGAAGACAATGGTGGCATTAATGTTATGCAGATTTTCCCAAATGACTGACATATTTACCAGATTACTAAGAAATCTGAACGATTCCAGAGACAAGCTGATTTGGCCATAAATGTAGATATTTCTGAACATTTCATTGGGTATTATCATCCAGTTTTTAACAAATGTATGCTTGCTGGATTTCAAAGATGAATCCAATGTAAATCACTAATCAGATAACAAATATAAAAGACAAGCTCAGTTGTAGTATTACAAAGGTTTTGAAGCTTTATATCCTACTTTATAGTTTTTTAAAGTTGTTCCTAATAAGCATTCCATATATTCTTCCAACTCCAAGTAGACATTTTATTATGCTTTAGTGGCAAAGTTGTATCTTTTCCTCACTGTTTTAGACAAAAACAAGAGTGTTGGAGGGGGCAGCTGAACCAGAGGTATAAAACATTTTCAATAAAGGACTCATTAGAAATTCTTTTAGGCCTCTTTGAATGCTATATGTTCTCTGCTGTAATTTTTTATCTCTGTGGTTATAATATGAAGACAAATATAGGTGGCATGTAACTGAGTTGGCATGACCTATTATAACACAGCTTATTTTTAAACCAAGTGAATTGTTCGAATTGGTTTTCAGCCATAGTTTGGCACATCCCCTTTAAACTTTACTGCAGGGAACTATAACAAAATCTGGAAGCTTTTTACCAGTCTATCCACCTAATGGACTTTGAGAGTCAAGGTGAACAATTTCATTTCAGAAATAATTTACACAGCAAATTAGTGATAAGGCTAACAGTAGAACATAATTTACTATAACTAAAATAAACTTGCATTGTTCAATAAATTTTCTGCTTGCATACAAACATAAAAACTAAATGAAAGTTTTCCTTTGCATAATTCATTTTTCTGCCATATGTGAATTTAATATCACTGGAAAAACAAAAGCTTTTAAAATATTGTCTGACAATGCTAAAATGAAATCTCCAACCTGCTTTCATTTTGCATCAAAATCTCTGCATCTTTTCATATTATAATGAAGTAATTTTCCCTGCTTATATAAATTCCACTTTTTCCTCTCCTTAAATTTAGGAATTTATTCCTGAAAACACATCTTTTGTGGTCTTAATCACCCAATTCTTCTGCCCTGGATCATTCTGTCAGCAAACTGGCATGCTCTATTGTTTCCTGATAAGAATAATAAAACGAAAACATCCACAAAATATCCTTTTTTATGTCATATTTAAATCCCAGCTCTTAGTATAGCTTTTGCTCCTCTTAACAGAAAATACTCTTAAAAGAGAGTTGATAAGGGTCACTTCCTCCACTTCTTTGCCTTCCCTTTTTGCTCTAACAAATGTTTAAATGGGTTCCAGCTCTGCAGCTCCACAAAGTAGTGCTTACATAGTTTATCAGTGAAGTACATTTTGTCAATTACAAGTCCTATTTTTTTTCTCCTTTCCTTTCCTGACATCAATACTATGCTCTGTTTTAGAATTATCATATTTTTACTAGATTCTATGACTTCACATGTTGGAGATTTTTCTCCATTTTTAGGTATTGACCTTTCTCTGTCACTTTCACTACATTTTTTTTTTTCACTTGGCATCTCAGTACTTGAGTACATTTGGGCTGGGTTTGGCTCAGGTAAATTCATTAATTTGCATGGCTTTAAATATTCTGTATTGAGACGTCTTCAAATATACAACTTAAGGCTTTACTGAGCTCTCCAACATCATTTTTAAAGGCTTTCTTGGCATATCTAATTAAATGTCTCACAATAATTTTCAAATTGATTTCTTTTCTCTCTAAACATGCTACTCCAATCATCCATCATTAAGACTAAAAATTGGAGTAATTATTGATTTGTATATCTTTACCTTAAATTCTATAAACTCCACACATATCAAATATGACTTATAACACAAACCCAAGTAATCTATCAATAAGTTAATTCTATCATATTTTAAAACATACACAGTATGAGTACATGGTTTTTAAATTAATCTCTTGGGATTCTAATATAAACTATTTCATATCTTGCCTGCAGTATTTTTACTTTTATTAGTACATGTTGGCAATACGTAGTGGCTACACTGACTGTAGGGGATTGGCACATGTACATAACTACATTTTCATTCCTTTATCCCCCTCCCTCCACCTCCCTTTTAGTTTTCCAGAATCAGATTCATTTATTTATCTTGTATGAACTTATAAAATTAACTATGTTATATACACAGATTGATAGCCACACAACAGGCCAAGAGCATATAAAACATGCAAGACAATTGTACTGTCAAGGTATGCTTTTAGATACACACACACACACTCGCATATATATAGAGAGAGAGAGAAAGGGGGGATTCTTTTAAACATGCTTCTCATTCATACTTAGAATAAAACCCAAATATATTTTATGGCTTTCAAGATCCTGCTTCAGTTGAAATATACCTATTTTCCACCGTTGCCTTTTGTTAATATATTTACTATTTTATAAGCTTTGTGTACTCTAAATGAATAGCTTTCTATTTTTCAAAAATTAATTTTATTCTGGAAGTAGTCTTTCCATCTACTATTGTTTCCCTTTGGGAACCATTGATCTCAGATCTTTATATTTCTGGGCATGTCTAGCCTTTCAAGGATCATCTTACACGTGTTATTTCAGACCAACCTTGTATCCACATCAGTTAATACCAAAACATTTACAACTCCCTTATTCTATATTAGTATTATTTATCATCTCTAAAATGTTTTCTTGTGTATTTTCCCATTTTGTGTTATTTGCTCATGACAATATTTGAATATAAATCTACTCAGATCTTAGAAATTGTTTGTTCTCTGTTCTATTTATCATGGCCAGAGAAACATGTGTTTGGAAAAGAAAGAATATTTGATTCAGTTAAAACAAGAAATAAAATTATATAAGTCCTGCTAGTATATTTTGGAAGATGATTTTTTTCAGCAACTATGAAAAATACATGGCAAGTCCATCTCACTACCTAACACTACCCACATAGCCAGTAGAAGTAACTGAGGATGGCATGTTTTCCAATCAAATCCTGACAGAGACTGGGCGTTTTCTCATTGTTATTATGATAAACACACACACACACACACACACACACACACACGCACACACTGCCTTTAATCTCAAATTACTCTCCATCACTTCAAATCTACTTATCTCATTGTTTTTGCCATTTTCTAAAGCAATTCTGGAAGCTTTCTTTGCATGAGTGTCTTTTCATGACCACCTTAATATACTGTATCAATTCAAAATATTCTTAGCAATTTCTGTCAAATAAAAACATTACAGTGTTTCCTCATTCACTTTACTCACTGGTTGTGGTATCTCATAACATCTGGCTCTTTCCCAAAGTCAAAATGTCTACACTATGTAAACACTTTGAGCCAATTAAGGACATGGAGACAGCAAGCACAGCACAAGTGAAGACAATGAACAAAAAAGACTTCCAGCAATGCTTCATAAAAAAGGTATCAGTGTTTTTGAAGCAAAGGGGAGTATTATGAGGAGCATTCATGGCAATATGTCTTTTACTGTAATGTTTTCAAACAAATTTAAATCACCATATTTTATATTTCATATTTCTCAACTTAGCTACTACTCCAAAAGCATCAAGTATGAGTTGGAACCTGTTTGCTAATCTCAAATTAAATAGCATAACTTATTTTGTATATGATTATAGACAAGCTTATTTACTTCATTGCATAAATGTCTAATACTTAGTTCAATTCACTAGACATTTATTGAGCAACTTCTCTACTGAAATTTTGCTGTTTCTTTTTTTTTTTTTTTTTTGGTACCCGGGATCGAACTTGGGTTTTTTGTGCTTGCGCAGCAAGCAGCAAAACCACTGAGCTAAATCCCCGGCCCTCTAAATTCAGTTACTGACTTTTTTGTGGTTGTTGTTACCGGGGATTGAACTCGGGCCCTTGCGCTTGTGAGGCAGGCACTGGAACCACTGAGCTAAATCCCCAGCCCTGCTGTTTCTTTTTGAGGATTCAAAACCTAATGAGAAAAGAACATATGCAATCCAAGTTTAGGGTAGAGACAGTATCATGACCAATGTGTGAAAAATTGAATAACAAGGCAGTTAAAAATTGAATGCAATGGTTAGAAGAAAGATCAAACAGAATGCTCATGAAAACAAAGCTGAAGCAGACAATTTCAGATTATAACAGACTTAAATCTGGGGTGGATAGCTTAAAATTTCAGAGATCATTGTTGAGAAAAGGGTAATCAAGCTTTCTTTGAGAAATATAACTGGGAATGGAGGGTGGAATTGAACAGTCAATAAAAATCGAAGGACACAGAGACAAGCTGGAATAAAAATGTACAGTATTAGTAGCTAGGGTCCCAGTGTTGGGACCAGGTATTAATGAAAAATAAAGGAAAGCATGTATTTCAGTAATTCTTGACATTATAATCATGCATGTTGTGCCTGTTTGGTTCTGAGTGATGGTAACAGAACTATATTGAATAAAAAATATCACTATAATAGATGGTGACAGGTGCCCATAGGGGAAACAATTTTAAAGGAAGAGAGGAATCTCTTTTCACACATTCTAAATTTCACGAACTGCTAATGAAATCAATGTAAATTTATTGCATTGCAGTTGGATTCATGCCTTGGGGTTTCTAAGGATCAAATTTATCCCTTTTCCCTAAGTTCAGAACCCAATCAGAAATATTTACAAAATTTATATAGCTTCAAACTGTTATCTTTATTGCTGATTCAGCTAAAGTTGAGAAAGTAATCATTCTGGTTTCCAAAATCTGTAACTTTCATTTTGATTGATTTATCCCCTGGAGCAATGTGAGAAGTTTCTGTCCTATAGACTGTACAACATGGCAATGAGGTTTTGCTGCTATCCATTTCATTCTATTTCCAGTTGCAAAACTATTGTGATGTAAACAAAAGCATCAATTCTGCTGAGCTTGTCACATAATAATTCGAAAAGTAAAATCAGTTATTCAACCTGAATTACATTTTGGGTCACAAATACTGGCTTGCTCCATTCTCCAACATTCCTTAAACTACTGGATTTGAAATAAATACAGAATGTGTTGCCTGCAAACATGTGGCGTAATCCTTCATGCTACTGCAGGAATCCAATCTACTTGGCCTAAAATATGTCCCTTTGGTACAAGAATTTAAGCTGAAGATAATTAAGGAACAGCAAATGAGGGAAAACATATCTGTAACCTTCCTCTTTCTGCCTAGGGGCAGGATATAAATTCTGCATTACTAATGACAACCAGCCCAGAGGTGGCACTTGAGGAGTCTTCAAACAAACTTTACACCATTAGTTTCCCACAAGTTTATTTTTCCACATTTCCTCATCTTTGGACAGGATGGGGTCCATTCAATCAGTTGGACAGATTCATTTTTTCCCTCTTGTTACTCTCTGAAAGCACTGCCCTGACCTCTTAACTACACATTTTGAAATTATAACCAAATCCAGATTAGGTTTCCTAAGTCTTGTGTTGGATTAATAACATATGGGATGGTTTCATCTATATTTCTTCTATGTGTACCCCATGTTCCCTCCTTATGGTCCAGTATCAGACTATAACCTTTCTGAACCACGTTCTCCCACTCATGTTTCTCTCAGGAACTGAGCCTAAATAAGTGTTGCCTATAAAAATATGCACTCACTGAAAGACACAATTACAATTACTGATTAGATGTAGACTCTCCTCACAGAATCTTTCTCCTGAAAGTGCAGGTCTTCAGATGTCATCAAAAGTAAGATGTTACTGATTTTTTTTAAATTTACCATTTATGCATGTATGTGCTTTTAGGAGTGATCATAAGACACTCATTTCAGAGTTATTAAGCATGAAAAAGTTGTATTATGGAATGCTTGGAATATCATAAGTTACAGAGTTTTCAGTACTTTTTAGATTTCTCTCATTTCCTGTTGGTGTCAAAGAAGGGAAGACCAAGCCTTCTTATTAGCCCGTCCAGATATGGGGCTCAAAGAAAGAGGAAAGGGTGTGATTCAGAATTCCTAACACTGATGTCAGAATACTATGTGTATGTCTCATTATTTATTTTTCTCCCATTTGTGTTTTTGAAAATTATAACTACATATTTTTAATAGTGCAAGATATTATTTTATCAGAATTGACAGAAAAGCTAAGCTTTTTACATAGTTTATAGCAAAATTTTAAGATACTCCTGTATTTAGGTGCTTGAAATTTTCTGTACTTTACCTCAATTTCTCTAAGTTCTAGAGTATACTGCTCAGGCACAACCATGTCTTGAGGGTAGAACACTCTTGTCCTACACTGAAAATATTTTAAAAAGTAAGTTTTGTTACTTCTACCCATTAACCATATTTTATATTTGACCCAAGAAAATTACTCTTCACTTAAAGTGACCCTAATGAGCCAGGTGTGTCCAATTCCCAGGCTGCAGATTGTGCAACAGAATCTCACTCAATGGCTCATGATTTTCTCAGGATAAAGAGTTTATAAATTTTTTATTTCTGTCAATTTTCAGGTATTGATCAAATTGTTTCTTTTTATCTAATGGCACAGCCTAAGTAGGGTCCAAAATATAAATATTTTCCTTTTGCTATCTGAACATTCTTCAACATGCTGATAAGAAAATCTTTAACAGACCTTTCCATCATATATTGAATTTTATTTTCAATTGACGTATAATAGTACATATATTTTGGAGGCATAGTATGATAATTTGAAACATGTGTATGGTAAATAATGATGAAATCAAGGTAATTAGTGTTCCTTTGTAACCATTTATCTGTATTGAAAACTTATAAGTGCCCATGTTCTATTCCATTATAAAATATATAATAGATTGTTGTAAAATACAGCCACTTATTTGTGTTGTAAAACGCTATAACTTATTCCTTCTAAGTATATTTTACTCCCTGCTATCCAATCACCCTCTCCTTCCCTTTCTCAGTTTCTAATAACTACTGACCTAATATATACTTTATGATAGCAATTTTTAGCTTCCAAATATGAGTTTTAAAATACAGTATTTGTTTTACTATTGCTCTTATTTCACTTAGGATAACGTCCTCCAATTTCATCCACATATCTGTAAACAACAGGATCGTGTCTGTTCTTATGGCTGAACAAAATTGCTTTCATTCATATATATATATATGTGAATTTATTTATAACATATATATGTATATGTATGAATATGCAGGAATATATATTATCTTTTGTATCCATTCATCAGTGAATGGACACCAGGTCATTTCATGCGAAGTGCTACAATAACAATATGAGTGGATAGTGGGGAGAAGTATGGAGGTTCATCAGAAAACTAAAATTAGAACTATTTTATAATCTAGCTATCATTCTACTGGGGATATGTCCTTCATTCAGTTTTACACATTAAATGATAAAGGAAAAAAAATCCATCAATTTTAGGACATAGAAAATTCCACTATTCAAAAATATAAGCATAAATATGATTGTTACTAAATGCCCTTGTTTTACAAAATTAATATATATATCCTCTATTTTATTATTATTTACATTAATGTAAATAAATTAATGTTTACATTAATTTTTATTCTACACAAATTTTACCAACTATTTTTACTCTCCACTTTTAGAAGAGCAAGCATTTTGAGCTTCTGCATATAAGTGCAAAACTACACTATTTGTCTTTCTGTGGCTGGCCCGTTCATTTACACTAATGCACTCCAGTCCCATCCATTTGATGTAAACTACAAGTTACTAATAATGAAAGCTTTTCTTGCCTCTACTCCACTAGTCTAAAGATTAGGGATAATATGGGATATTATTTCCTTTTTCTTTTTATTTCTTCTTCCATCCTTTTGTTTGAATTGGAGGTTTCCAAAAGGCAAATGTACAACCATTAAATCTGGAAAACCATCCTTTTCTGGAATTGTTGCAAGACTCAATTTCCTAACATAGCAGTACTTACCCTAAGAGAGCTTGCTTTATGAAAGGATTGTGAAATCCTTTTCCCACAGAAACTCTTCTCTTGGTGTTGCTGTGCTGAAAACAGTTCTTTGTGTACAGGAATGTTTACTGTTATGTCAGTATTTTGGACAAACACCAATTATTGTTGAAAGCTAGACCACACCAAATCAACCCCAGGAGAAAAAATATTATTGTTGAATGCTTGAGCTTTACCTTAAGGGAGGCCACAGAGGTCATCAGTTCTGCAATGCCTTTATTATACCTCCTTCAGGGAAGACTGAAACCAATAACTCAAGAAGCACAGAACACCGGTGCAGAAATGTTGATGTTAATAATGCTTAGTCACTACAAATCTGGAGTGAATTCAACTTTGAAGCTGAGTATCCTGGCCATTAGCAAACCCTCTGTGTGCCTGTTTCCTCACTTATTGCAATCCTTGCCAGGTCAATGAGAAACACTGGCTGGGCCATTAAATTTTTGAAGGGGTGGACATTTTTTATCAGTCTCAAAAGAATTTATTCCTAAAGTATTATCTGACCGTGAACATTTTATATAAATTTTATTTGTGAGAACATCTCTAAAAGATTTAAGAGATAGACAATTTCTCAGTTGAACTGCTTCTATTTCTATTTCAACTAACTTTTTCGTAGCTTCTGAAGTAGTTTCAGATGGTCTGTGGTAAAATAGGTGAATAACATCAGGGTCTCTTATTTTCTAAATTACATACTAAAAAAGCAGGCCTGTTGTACTGGAATATAGTTAATTTTTCCCCTATCCTCTGGATATTACAACTTCCTATGGATCTAGCATTTTACCTTGGACTTACTTTGACTCGTAAGATTTTCTTATCAAACACAATAAGCTTACATTTTAAATTGAGTATACAAATGGAAAAATAACACAAAGTAATATATCTTTTATTAAGAAATGGATTTTACTTTTCAAATTTTAAACTGTGGAAAATAAAATAGAATCAATGGTAAGAAAATCTTCAGTATTAGAATTTATCCTAAAAAGTATTGCAAAAATTAGGTATTATATTATTATGAACTGTGTAAAAAAAATAAGTAGACAACATTGAAAATTCCTTTTTCAATTTTATGGCAAGAGGCACCATGGAAATCTGTTCCTGTAGTTTTGGGAGAGAAAGACTGGAAAAAGAGAATCAGAAATCAAGCTAAATTCCCTATTCTTGTGTTGCGCCATGTTAAAATCTGTCAGTGAAAGTACTGGTGAGATTAGAGCGCACAGGGAGAGGAGAGAATGGACATGGTTTCTTCAGAGCAAGGTTTGAATAGTCTAAGACATGCCGTGCAAGGTTCCAAGCAGCCTCCAGCTGTGGAGGCACTGCAGCCTGGGGGAGCTGGTTGAACTCTCCCAGACTCTTGTGGTTCACCATGGCTTTAGGGGCAAGCTGTGGAAAGTTAGAGCAAGAAGTAATTGTCTTCAGTACTTCCAGAAGTTTCTGAGAGTCTCAGCATCTTCCAGCAGTCTCAAAAATCACCCACTGCTGTACCATAGGCTAAGATACTTAGGACCACCTTGCTTGACTTCCACTCCATTTAGCTCCTAGCATAGCTTCTAAGCCTCTACTTTATTCTCTGAAAACGCTTCAGAATGTCTTCTGATTACCCGACTTAACCTTAAATTATAGTCAAATTAACCAGCATGTTTAGATTCTAAAACATGCATATAGTCAATGATTATTTTTATCTTTTAGGGAGTTTATAGTATTATATGCTACCTAAAATGATGCCATCCCAAGAGAAAAGTGAATTGGATATGGCATTAATAAAACCTTGACCATTAGTTAAGTAGAGCAATTTGGAAAATAATTATTGAAATACAAAAAAATTCTCGAGTTTAGTTTATTAGCATACTGTGCCATAGTTTACTTTGACAACATGCTTCTTTTAAGATGCAGGAAATTTGCTGCTGAATTTAATTTCTTTCTATGAAATCTGATGTTTTACTGGTGAGAATTTTTTGAAAAAATATTCATTAAGCAGCTTTGAAAAGTTTTATCTTTTATTTGTTTATTTTTGATACAGAGTTGTACAATTGTGTAATTTCTGCCCTGATGCTAACATATATTTCCTGTAACTAAATATAGATGTGGGAAATATTAAGAGGAGAGTTGTAGTATTAAAATGTCAGTGCAAATTAACACATTAAAATGAAATGAATTATCATTTAACTTGGGGAAGAAAAGTTGAGCAAAAAGGGAAAGTTCATACACAAAATTCTGCTAAGTCATTCTGCAATTTGCATTAGAAATGCAATAGAGGGAAGAGATTTAAACCTATCACATAGAGATTTGGGCTTTGGAGTTTAAGCAAAGAGGTGTGGGCTTATGAATTTGGAACTACATGATTGGATATGTTATAAGCATAAAATGCAACTGGATCACATTCCATCTGTCAGTGATTAGGGGAATGTAGTCTACATAAGGAGAAAGATTTTAGTCTGAATGTTGATCCTTTGGATAAGAAACTTTTTTTGCCTGGAGAGCATACAACTTGTGGCATAGAACTACCATTTCAAATATACTTAAGGAATCCTGCTACCCTGCTGATCGTCTGTGATTTGATTTTTGATGTTGTTTTCTATAATGATTTTTGTATTATTTAATGTGATCTTATTCAAATCTATGTTGCACAGCTCATGACAATGACCAAACCAGAAACCAAGTCTTATGCCACCTCTCTAATGGAATGGGCAGACCCATATTCATCCAGCAATACTTCAAGCTTTTACATCATGTTTATTTCAACACATTCACCTACCCAGAGTTTCCTACCCTACAGGCCTACATTCACATTTTCAATAGACTGATCACTCAGCTTCAATGTTCCTGACCAAGTACCCTTGTATGCAAGTTCTGCACAAGTCTTGCAAAAACCACATGTGTGAAATTTAATATTTATGATATCTCTTCCAAAATAGGTAGGCAAAAATAATTCTACCAGCAGTGTTCTAAATATAACATCTCAAAAATCTCATTTTGTGATTGTTTTCTAAAGAGCAGAAAGCATTATTATACATAGACATGAAATAAAAGGAATGAAGTCCATTTATGACAGCAATATTCATACCATTTCAGCTGCTGTGACTAAGGGACACTTTAGATTTTTCGTATAAACATTTAATTTTACAGCTGAGGCAACAAGATTGTAGTGAATGGATAAACTTACCACAATGGTGCAAACTGTCATGAAAGTAGGCTCAAGTCTGCCAAGCTTCCACTCCACTCCTTTAAGCCACTATGACATCAGTTTTCTGAAATGCTCTTCATTTGCAATTGCTTTCATATGTTGTTTCCCTGGTGAAGACTGAGGAGGAGACAAAATGAAGTTTTCAGATGAGCTATTTAGATACACTTGGGCATGTATAAGTGAAATTTCATCTTTCATTTAAGGAAGAGTGAAAACCTTTGCAAGATGGGTACAGCATTCTGTTGTCTAACCTCAGTGTTCAAATTTCTATCTCCCAGATTAACTCTTTTCAACCAGGATACACAGATATCAGTTGATGGCCTCCTCTACCAAGAAGGAACTGTGCATCAGATTTTGAATGTCTGGAAGATAAAAATTACTTTGGCTAAATTTTGAGAGTAAATATAGACACCAGACTGTGGTTTGTCTGGCTTCCAATAATTTGAAGCATTTTGTTATAGTTGATAAATAATATAGACTAGATAAATGAGCTTTTCCCAAGAATTTTAAAGTAGGACTGGAGGAATGGAAATGCCCCACCTTTTTCTACAAACACAGAGACAAGTTATATACCTTAAAATACAACTATGATCAAGTAGATGATGAATTTTCACCAGGAGACATTGAATAACAAGGATTGGACTGCATATTTGAACCTTCCAACACAAGAGGCAAAAATGATTACACACAATTATTTTTTACCTTCCAACACAAGAGGCAAAAATGATTACACACAATTATTTTTTGCTTTCTCTTTGATATGGGCAGAAACCCAGAAATGGTGGTTAGATGGCAAGCAGTATTACTTCATTACCTAAAAAGTCAAGTACTTTATAAGTGCTTGGGAAAAGAGTCATGGGAAAAAAGACAAATATAGTTCCCACGTCTCTGTGTTTCTGTTTTAATGAATTATATAGATATATGCAGGGATAAAAATAAATGAAATATTTTCTGCTTGAATAAGGAAATATATAGGAAGGAAATCAAAAGTTAAGGTTTTACAGAGGCAGGAGTCAGAATAGTTTGTTGTTCTCAAGAAATACATCTTACACAATTTTCCAATTATTTTGATAAAGTCAAGGCTTTTAAAATATTTTCTTAATTTATTAAATCTTGTTAAATAGCCCTTGGTAAAAGTATTTCAGTATAGTTTCACTATAGGGAAAGAACTTACATTGGGGTAAGTCTTACTGCACCATTACTCTACATATTTTTATTATAGATAAATTCTATTATGTATTATGATCTGTGTTATGTCTGACACTCAAACATATAGCTTTGTGCACTTTTTACATCTCCAAAAGTTTTAAGAAACTATGTTGATAATGTATAAGTTACTAGACAGGCGTTAATTTAATATCTAAAGATTGAGATACAATCAATTAAGACATATAATAATGATGGAATAGATTCTTCATTGTTCTAGAAAATAGCTCTTCACAAAGTAGCAGTTATCCATCCTCTCAAATGAGCCTCACGAGAGGCAACTCTGAGTGTGCCTATGTTGCAGCTTGTACCGATCTCTACAGCTTACTGGAGCCACAGTGAGCAAAAAGGATTCTACACTCTCAAATGTGGATATCTGAGCTCAGAGCACTGATCACTATGTCTGATCTCAGAGCTATGAACGTATAGATGGGCACCCACTATTGGTGCATCTCTCCCTAGTTTTGTTCTGCTCTCCCTCAAGGAAAAGTGACTTCCAGGGATCCTACAGGATCAGGATCACGGTCTTCTTTCATGTTTTTTTTTTTTTTTTTTTTGGTTTTCTTCAGGAAGCTACATATTAAGGACTCAGACATTTAAAAGCAATGATATATGCTGGGGAAATTAGAAAGGGATCGGTGGGCCCAAGGAATGACTCAGAGGAGATCTAGGAACACTTTATACTCAGAGCTAAGGCTGATCTGTGGAATAAAGACAGCCTCCAAGAAGGAAAAAGAAATATAAAATATACTACTACTAAGGGGAATAAAAGAGTATCTGGTTGTCTCAGTTACTATATTAATACATTCAAATATCCAAGTTTTCAACCAAAGCAATCACAAGGGGACCAAAGAAAAATAAGTTATGCATTCAGAGGAAAAAAATAAATTAATTGAAGTTGCCTGAAAGGTATCTAATGGTTGATCCACTGGAAAAAGACCTTAAAACCATCATCTCAAAGATTTTCAAAATACTAATGGAAGAGTTGAAAAAAGTCGAGAAAACAATGTATGACCGAAATAAAAATAATAAATTCATAAAATTTAAAAAGTGCAATTTGAAAAATACTTAAAGTTGTAATAATCATTAAAAAGAGGGATTCAACAAGAGATCTGAGCAGGCTAACTAAAGAATTGGTAAATAGTCTCAGAAGCAGAAAGAAAAGTGATTGAATAAACATGCACAAAATGTAAGAAACCCGTGGAACACCTTTAGGTACATATGCCATTAGGTAGTTTAAGAAGAGAGATAAGAAGGGACAAAAATGACTACTTGAAGGAATAATGACCTAAAACTTACCAATTTTAATAAAAAAAACATGGACATAAACATTCCTGAAATTCAGAAGACTCTAGGAAGAATGCATTCAAAAAGAATCATAGCAAAAGAGATTATAATCAAATTTTTCAAAGACAAAGACAAAAGAATCTTGAAATCAGCTTGAAAGCAGTCACCAGGTACAAGGGAGCCTGAATAAGATTATCATCAAACTTTTTGTCATAAACCTTTGAAGGCCAGAAGACCATGAGCTGATGTAATCAGTGCTAAAGGAATAAATAAAGCTCTTTAATAAAGAATCCTATTCAGTAAAATTGTTCTTCAAAAATGAGGAAAGCATTCAGACTTCCACAGGTTAAAAAAATAGTGGAGCAAGCTTGTTACTAAAGACATATCTTGCAAAAAACAGAGTCTTTCAAGATGAAATAAGAGGAAATAATAATTTAAAGCCATATTTAAAAAAGAGCTCAGTGAAAGTGGATGAATGGTCAATTATAAAATCTAAGTATTAATTATTTGTAACTCTACATTCTCTAGGGTTAATTCATTTTAAAATTATTAGTTAATATTTTTGATACACAATATATAAAAATGTAATATTGCAACATCAGTGACTAAAAGAGTAGGGATAGAGAAGTAAATGAGTAGTGTTTTTGTATGCTTATGAAATTAATGTGGCATAGATCCAAATTAGTGTGTACCTTTATGATATTAAATGTAATCCCTTATAGAAATTACAAAAGTATATGTACACATAGAATATGTACAAAAGACAGTATGAAATAAATATGAGCATTTTACTACAAAAAATTAAATAAGATAGAGAAGAAAATGAGGGGTAAATGAGCTACAAGCACATGGAAAACAAATAGCAAAGTAATGGAAGCAATTATTTCCTTTCAGCCATTCTTAGAAACGAAAGAATTTCTGACATATGTTAAACATAGATGTGATTTAAAAACATCATGTTAAGTGAAAAGGCTAGTTATAAAAGTAAAAATATTGTATGATTGTATGTATATGAAGTACTTTAATAGACACATAAAGAAGTATAATAGTTTCCAGTACTAGGGAAGGGATAACGTTGGGAGATACTATGACATGATCATAAACTTTCCGTTTACAAATCAAAAAGTGTCCTGAAGATGAATGGTTAGTGATGTTTGTACAAAATAAATATACTTAATGTAAACAAATGCTAGGCTCAGCCATGGTTATGATGGTAAATATTATGTATACTTTTCCTTGATAAAATATAACTACGGAAAAACTAACACCCATAAATCAAGCAAGCAAGTAAGCAAACAAACAATAATCCAATGTATTTTTGTTGTTTTTTGTTTGTTTGTTTTTTGGTACTATGAATCAAACTCAAGACCTCGCACTTGCCAGGCAGGCACTGCACCACTGAGCTACATCCCCAGCCCTTGATAATCCAATGTTGATAGTGCACTAGCAACCAGGCAAGTCATAAGTTGATACTTAACATAATATAAGCAATTAAGTCAAGTATCAGAATGAAGTATAATGCATATAGAAAACTGATCTTGAAAAACATATTTTTTGATTTGACCTTAATAGAATAAGGTCAGATAAACTGAGCAGAGATGATGTTTGATTATTTTTCAAATGATGTTTGTTATATCAGCCAATTGAGAAATATTTGGAATTTATCATCCTCTCCTCTTTAAATTCACATCGAAATACTGTTAGAGGAATAGGAGAGAATTTCTGAGTACACTGTCATTTCTTTAACCTGAATCATATAACTAGTTTTTAAATAATCAACTAGATTATTTGAAATAATCCTCAGAGAAATGGAATTCATTATTACTGCTATTATATAAATGAATATAGCAGTAATACTGAAAAAAATTGCAGAAAGATAAAATTTAATGTAGCTTTCCTAGGAAAATTAATCTCAAAGTGTAAATCAATAATTTCAAATCATCTGATGCTGTGCAATTTTATTCCTGTCAAACTTGGGATAATTTTCCACCTGTCTTTGTTATCCTGATTTAGAAAAAGGAGCCTGACACATCCCACTATTTTTTTCTTTTTTATGTAGATTTTTATATTTGGGAAAATAAATTTTCTTGCCTGGCATATTCCTTTATTTTTAGCAAGAACTAGCTTAAATCAGTGAGAACATAACCATTGCTATGCTTACAATTATACTTTTGTATTGAACAGATTGGATATTGGGGCACCGGTTCCAACTGGTGTTCATACTGACAGTACCCCCCATGAGGCTTTGCAGGAAATGAAGATTTATCGAGGAATCCATTACTGACAGAACAGAAATTCTCTGAATATTTCCTACAATCCCATTTGGTCTTTCTATCTTCTCTGTTCTGGAAATGTATACAGTTCAGAAGGGGTGAAACGATAAATGAGAATGCGTTTTCTTGGATGGATGAAGATTGTGGTTCACAGCATATTTAACAGACAGGATGAATCTTTGGGTCACTCTGATTTAATATACCCTGGTTAATGCTTGACCTTTAAAACAAACATTTTCCAAGTTCTTCTTTGAATTGGAGCCCACTTGGCATTGGGACTAAACATATCCGGAGAAGTTACAAATTTGTCTGAGAATGGCAGCACATACAACGAATTATTAATAATAGCAGGGATTTGGAGTGTGTAATTTTATATTTTCTGGACATTAGTAGTGTGGAATTTATATTATGGCCTAGAAATTATCTGAAATGTTTATATACCCTACGATAACAATGATACACATTGTAGCAGAATTTTAAATTGTCTTCTGCAGGCCAGATTTATATGAAAGGATTTGTGGTTCATCTACACAAAATTAATTTGTATCATTTTTCTTCCAAAGAAAAAATAAATTAATTTTACAAAACCAAGATCATCTATTCCTTTTGAAAAATGTGATCTGAAATACCAGGATCTGTGTTCCACAATGGAAAAAATATCAGCATATCTCAGAATGAGTATTCAGAGCAGCCTGTGCTCTCCAGTTTGCTGTTAACCTCATTTCCTTCTCTACGTTTCATCAGAGAAAGTTACTATCAGTTGACACTTATCCTGAACCTTCCATTAGTGTTTTCTACTTAGTACAACTAAGAGACATTGAAATATTGCTTATACCCCCAAAAAATAGAAGTTAGGAAAATAGAGATGAGTTTTCCAAAATTAGAGTGTAGGTTAATTATTGTTAGAGTGAACTATCCTTATATACTTAATGAGCACAGTGAATTTTTCTAGAATTTGTTCATGCATTTGCTTTTCTGCACTGACCTCTAGGTCTATGAACATTTGTCATCTGCAGTAGAGCTACCATCCTTCAGAATGTCCTTGCTTTTCCTAATAATTGAAGAGTTTCTATGCCTTGCTTGCAAGTCGAGCTGAATAGTTTTTCTCATTATTTAGCCTTCATGTGGGATTGATTGTCACCTGTGAGTTCAAAGATTTAATGCTTAAGCCAAATTCAAGTGCTCATATTTCCTTCTGTCCATAGTAGAGAATATCTGGTAATGTGTATTTGATTCCTTTCTACCACACACTACCAGATGTGACCCAGGTCATGCAGCTGCTGATATTATTGGAATCAGGCATTTGACTCATACAAACTCCTTGGCACTTCTCCCTTAAAATTAGGTATTGCATTTTCATAGCCCAGGAGTTAGCTACTCAAATCCAGTATGCTTAGTCATTCTCCTCAGAGTGAAAACAAATTCAGCAGAACCAGCTGTCAAAAAAGAATGATTTCCCTTCTATGGTGCATTTTTTTCTTTTTTGAGGCCAATAAAATTTTTTTTAGGCCAAGTGGGTAGTTCCAAGGCAGCAATGTTGCAGACATGACCCTCTGCATCTTTCAGGTTTAGAATGCATTGTGAAGAAACATAACATCACCTTAGGGAGATCCCCTTACATTCATGTCAGTGCCAGGTCAGATGTGGACAGAAAGGCAATAATATTTCAGAATATACTGGGGTTTTATTATTTTTTGTTGTTATATTGTACGGTGTTTTCTGTCTTTAAAAAAGATCTTTCTAGCTGAGAAGAGATTCTCCAAGCAAGTCAATTTTTAGATGAGAAAGAGACCCTGCCAAGAACACGATACTGCATGCAAACTAACAAATCCAGAGCCACATTTCTATATTCTCCATTAGCCCAAAGAGACACAATTTCTCGACTTTAATTATCCTAGGGGCTAATACTATTTCTATAGCTCAGAGACTTCCAAAAAATATTTAATCTAGCCAATCCTTAACTGTTGGCACTGCCCTGCCCTGCCTTGCCTTTCACTCTTTGCTCTCCCTTCTGCACACTGATAGCAACTACATTATGTGTAAGTGGTACTTTGTGAATAGGAGATTTTCTTAATTATTCTGCCTTTCTAATTATCCCAGACCCCTGATTGTTCTTACGTTTTTACCACGTGGCCCAGTGTAGCATGCTGTGCTCCTGTCTCAAGAACTTATGAGGATGATAAACATTGTTTTCCTGAGCCTCCTGTGTCACTTGACGGACCATCCCATGAAGGAATATATCAAAACTGAGTGTGTCCACAAATATTTATCCACATGAGTTTGGACAAGTTGAGAATTTTTATGTTCTCAGTCACAACTATTTCAACTTTAAAAGGTAAATGGTAATACTTACTCTAATACTCATTTCATAGAGTAATTATGAATATTTTAGGAGACAAAGTTCCACAGGAAAACAGAGATAAGGTACATGGGCTTCCATGTCTGACCAACTGATTAAAAAATTATTTCCATTAATCACTGATAATTTGGAAGGGTTACCTATGTTAATTCAGCTTTAATTCTTCACTTTTATTATGGAATTATTTTCCTTCTAAGACTGAAAAATTCAGTCATATAGCATATATAACATTTGGCTGCCACACAGTAGAGGTTCAGAAATTCATATAGACCAGGGTGTAAAAGTTACATATATTTGCCTATAAAATGCATCTACATTGTCAGACTAAGTTTTTTCTAAAATTTGTTTTTCAAATTATTTTACTACTTTTTAAAATGACTTCTCTGATAATACTTTTCCTCATTTTCAGTGAAGCAACACATTTTGTAATATATTTACTTTTGTGCTAAAGGATCTCTCTCCCCTTCCCCTTCCCCTTCCCCTCCCCCTCTCCCTCCCTCCCCCCTTCCTCTCCCCTCTCTGTCTCCTTTCTCTCTCTTTTTCTCTCTCCTAGGCACACACAGGATTCTGTTACTAAGAAATTATCTGCTATAATAATTCATTTTGCTACCAATTTGAAAAATACATACATATACAAAGATAAGATAATTTTTTCTCTATGATATATATGTTTAACACAAATACTGCAATATTTTCTAAAAGAAATAATAATTGCCAGTATTACCTATATTGTAGGAAAGAAGTGGTACTTTGGATAATAGGTTTCTTGACCCGTTTGGCATTGCTGATCATCTGAAATTCTTACTTCAAGGCTGTGTTCACTTGAAATGCATGAATACAGGAAACAAATTGAGAACTGCTCCATTTCTATGGAAGGATTGAAAGCTGACCTTTTGTGTATAATCACGGTGTATTTCCTTCTTATTCCCCAATCAGCTGGCTAAAGAATGGCTCAAATATTATTTAATTATATTATTAAACTTATCTCAGTACATGTGTACTGAGAAAACATGCAGAATTTTTCAAAATATATTTAATTTAAAATTTTTTCTTAAATTCTTGCATTGGTACATTTTAGGTATACAATATATTTACGTTTAACATTGGTTGCTTATACCTGTACAATATATCTTGGCTCTTATTTTTTCCCCATTACCTGTGCACCCATACCCCTCTCCACCCTTCCCTATTTACAAAGACTTCGCTTCCATTTTTTTCTTTTCTCATAATTTTTCCTTTCCCTTCTTTCCTTTCCCCTTCCCCTCCAACCTCCCCTACCCCTTTGGATCTTTTCTTCCTATTTCAAATTATCAGTTATTCATTTTAATCATTCTAATTCTTATTTACACTTTCAGTTTCTCACACTAGAGAAACAATGTGGTATTTACACATGTGTGTCCTATTTCACTTAAGAGTATCCCCTCAGTGTGCATTCATTTAGCTATAAATGTCTCTAGTTTCTCCATCTTTATGGCTGAGTAGTACTCCATTTTATTTTTTAAAAACCTACATCTTCTTTATCCAGTTTCTAGTTGATGGCCCTTAGGCTGTTTCCAAGATTTAGCTATTACAAACTGTGCCACTATAAACAGACGTGCATTAATTCTGTTGAGAAGATACCCTAGTTCTTTGAGGTATCTCGATGTTGATCTCCACAGTGGTTGCACCAGCCTGCACTCCTGCCAGCAGTGGAGCAGTGTTCCTCTTTCCCCACAGCCCCACCAGCATTTGTTATTGGTTGATTCCTTGATAGCAGCCATTCTTTCTGGGGTAAGGTGGAATCTCAGTGTTGTTTTCATCTGCGTATCTCGAATGACCAGTGATGTTGAACATTTTTTCATATATTTATTTGTTGCTTTTACTTCTTTGTCTAAGAAATGTCCATTCATTTCACTTGCCCATTTTTGAATTGGGTCTTTGAATTTGGGGGATCTGATATTTTTCAGTTCTTTACATATTCTAGATAGTAGACCTTTGTCTGAGGTACCACTGCTAAAATTTTTTTCCCACATTGTAGGTTGTCTCTTAGCTCCGTTGGTGGTTTCTTTTGCAGTGCAGAAGCTTTTCAATAAGATGAGATCCCAGTTGTTGATTCTTTGTGCTAGTTCCTGTGCTACTGAGGTTTTGTTCATAAAGTCTTTTCCTATGCCAGTGTCAAGAGTTCTACCTAACTTATCTTCCAACAAGTTTAGTGTTTCTATTTTACTATTTAGATCTTTAATCCACTTCAATCTTAGTTTAGTGCATGGTGATAGGTATGGGTCTAGTTTTAATCCTTGGCAGGTTGAAATCCAGTTTTTTCAACACCCTTTATTAAATAGGCTATCTTTTCTCCAATGAGGGTGGTTGGCTCCTTTGTCAAAGATGAGGTGGCTGAGTATGTCTGGAGGTATTTCTGCACCTTCTAATCTGTTCCACTGATGCACTGGTCTGTTCTTTTGCCAGTACCATGCTGCTTTTATCACAGTAACTTTGTAGTATAGTTTCAAGTTGGGCATTGTGATACCCCCTGCCATGTCTCTGTTGCCTAGAATTGCTTTTGATATTCTAAGTTTCTTCTGCTTCCAAATGAATTTTTGGATTGTTTTCTCTAGTTCTGTGAAGTATATTGTTGAAATTTCAATTGGCATTGCATTAAATCTATGTAGTAGTTTTGGAAGTATGGCCGTTTTCACTATATTGGTTCTTCCTACTCAGGAACAAGGGATGTCTTTCTATTTTCTTATATCATCTTTGATCTCTTTTTTCAGAGTGCTGTAGTTTTCAGTGTAGAGGTCTTTTGCTTCCTTTGTTAGTTTCATTCCTAGATATTTCATATTTTTGGATTCTATTGTAAAAAGAATTGTTTCCCAAATTTCTCTCTCATTGAGTCTGTCATTTGTCTATAATAGGCTATTGTTTTTTGAATGTTGACCTTTTATCCAGCTACTCTACTGAATCTGACAATTAAGTCTAGAAGTCTTTTGGGCGAGTTTTTTAGGTCTTCTATGTAAAGTATCATATCGTCAGCAAATAATGGCAGTTTGACTTCTTTCTTTCCTGCCTTTATTCCTTTTATTTCACTTTTCTAACTGCTGTGGCTAATGTTTCCAGAAATATATTAAACAGAAGTGGTGATAGTGGACATCCTTGTCTTATTCCTGATTTTAGCCTGAAAGTTTTCAGTTTTTGACCATTTAGTATGAGGTTGGCTGTTGGTTTTTCATAGCCTTAATCAGGTTGAGATAAAGACCTTCTATTCCAATTTTCTGTAGTGCTTTTATCATGAATGGGTATTGGATTTTGCCAAATGCTTTTTCTGCATCTATTGAGATGATCATGTGGTTTTTGTCCTTGGCTCTGTTAATACAGTGTATTACATTTATTCATTCAAATTTAATTTTATAGCTACAAAGGAATGTCTAGAAACAGGTACATACATGTGCACAGATTATAGTTAGATATACCACATACTGGTATATGTACATATATCCACAGAAACAAGTAATAATCTTAAATTCAATGACAATAATTCCTACCAAAATCCTCTCTTGATTTAGATATGCATAAAATTTTAATTGTTTTTTGCTAGATAACTATTCACCTATAATATTTATGCAGTATTCCTGTAAAGAATTTTAAAGTGAGTTTAAAAAAACAGTTTAGTGTTATGGCAAAACTAATCTGATAACTTATATGCCTAGATATAGATTAACTTTAGTGTATTTGCTCTAAAGAGCAGTTATAATAGAACGTCAACTATTGAAAAATGTTTTAGTCCTCAAACTTGAACTTGCCTTAAAATTTATGCAAATTTAGGTTTAAGTCAGAACATATCACTATATTTTGAAGACAAATTAGAAAAAGGATTTGAAAATAATTAATTTTAATACATATTACTTATGCTTTTTACATAGTGAAGTTGTATTTTTTCACTTTGTACATATATTTCTTATTCAAATTGTACTTGTGTGAGTTATAAGACATAGGTCTGATATATCAATGGGATTAACTCATGGAGATTCAGTTTTTAAAGCAGGCTAATAAGCAATTGATGCCACTATATTATTGACTTCATAAATAATGTTCTATCCAGCGGTAGAAAAGATAAGAAACCTTCATCTGAAAAATAATTTTTAAACTCACTGAGCCATAATGCATATAAAGTTATCACATTAATTCAGAGATTTTGAGTACACTATGGAACTTGGCAGTACGGCTTTATTTTCGTTTTTGAGAATGATGGTCAAGGTGTAATAAAATGTGTCGAGAAGGAATTGTTTAATAGAACCAACAGAGTTAATACAATACCCAAATTAGCTCTTGCATATGTGTGTGTATGTATGTATATCTGTAAGTCTGTTGGATGAGATTACTCTCACCTGTTTTCTCTTCTAGAGGAAGACACTTCTTTATGAAGTTGCCATCCTTTTAATTATCTTTTTTCTATAAAAGATATTTTAAAAACTGAGCTAGTTTGAAATATTTAACACAATTGAGTTCTGTGTAGAAAAAAATAATCTAGAATTTTCCTAAACTCCTCACTTATTTTTATATAACTTTTGATAAATTTATCCAATAGGTACTTATTTAATGATTTCTAAATCCCAAGTATAATGTTCATTTTGGAGAATATAACTGGAGAAAGAGAAAATTTTGCACCTTATACAAGTTTAAAATTATATTAGGTAACAAATTTTAATAGGCAATTTTATTATTGTGATATTAAAATGTGATAAATATTACTAAAGCAGTGTAACAGCACCCAGATATACAAACTTAACTTTGTTATATTCAATTTACTTCTTTACATTAAAATTTGCAAACCTATTCAGTAAGATAGTGAGGATTAGTGTGATAAGTTTACTCTTGGGTTTTCTTTTCAGCAGGTTAGAATCCTGTATAATTTTCAATCTTTCTTTGTCTTTCCCAGAAACCCTTTTGGATTTTGGTGTTATAAAGAGAAATGAAGTTAGTGATATCTACCTGATTTCTTATGCATTCTATTGCTGTATTCTACGAAGTTACTTTTCCTTTCTCTTCTTTAGGCAAGTGACCATGGAAGTCCTCTACATCTAAAAACTATATAAATCATTGCAATTTTTTGTTGTAGGAATTTAATGCCTATACTTACTCATCAAACCAGGTGTTGCTACTGAGTTCTGCAACCCTTATCTAGGATATGAAGGAATATCACTATTCTTCTGCACAAATCTTCAGGCTATAGGATCCAGAAACACTTGTAGTAATCTTTCTTGTTTCCTTCTCCAAAACCCTTCATGCTCTCATTTGAATGTTAGTTAGTGTATCAAGGAGGTTGCTTAAGGACCTATAGACTTCCCTTGATCTTCTGGAGAAAATGAATACAAAATAAACTGAGGCAATTGGGTAATTTTGAGGATCTCTCATACTTACCTAACTTCTGGTGGTAACCATGAAAGAATGTTAATGAAGGATGCCAGCATCTAAATTTCTTGCTATTCCTTAGCTTCTGTTTATTTGCCATGTACCTTGGTAAAAGTTTTCCTTTTACCCATCCTGTCTGTATTGAACATCTTTCTAGGTCATATAGCAATGGAGAATTCAAGGAAAGTTCTCTATGGGAAATATGATATTTCCTGCAATAAAAGGTGAATGAAAAGTATCCTAATGGTGTTCCAAAGTCTTCTAAGATGTAAAACTAAATAAAATAGCTGACTTCCCTCAAAAATGAGAAGGAAGTAGAGAGAACAAAACCTAAGAAATCTTCTGAAGAAAATCTAACAGAAGCTTTGAGAAACAGAAACAAATCAGGATCCAGAATTAAATAAATTGCCCCCATGAATGAAAGGAAGCCTAACAGCTGATTTCCATATGTGTCCCTCCTGTTTGCCACCAAGATAAAACTCTCAGTGCTTCAGTTGGTAAAATACGTATTTTCCCCAATATCAGCTAGAAATGGTAAACTAGAAAAACAGTTCTAGGAGCTGGCTGGAAAGTGTAGTACACAACAATGCTTATAGCAGTTTTCTTTGACTCTTGTTCTTCTTTGGGTATTTCCTCTTGCCCTGTCAAATCTTGCCCTGTGGGAAAGATGATTACTGTCAGTGGGTTCAGTTTCAGAAAACATTAAGTCCATTCTGGTGGAAATCCACCTGGATTATTTGAGGGGCAAGGCTTCCTTTTTGTGAAAGGAAGAGGGAGACCCTTAAGCTCAGGGATTAAGAAGCAAGTAAATATAGAGGAGGATGTCCACATTAGGTGAAAGAATTTTCACCTAACACAAAATTCCTGAAGTGCTACAAATTAAAGTTATATATAAATTATTCTGGAAGTATTATATTATGAAACAAATAATAATATATGTGAGAACCAAATCAGGAGCAAACAAAAATGAACTAAATTTCATATGAAAAATAAAATATTAACTGATGCTCTGAAAAATCTGTTATAGAAGTTTGTAACATGAAGCAGCAATAAGACATTTTAAAGAAACAATTGATGGTATATGAAGTTAAATATAAAACAATGGAATAAAAAGAAAAATTTTAAGGAGATGAAGGGGGATTGAAAGGGAGGAGATTAAGGAAAAAGACTAGATCACTATACTATCATAGGTACAGTAGCATGTCTTCTAACATAAAACAGAAAGAACAAAGCTAAATAATCCTTAAAATTTCACAAATAAGTGCTTATAAAATATCTAGTAGTTAAATGAGCTAAAAAGGAGATTTATATTTTATTGGCATTTAAAAATAGTGATGAAATATGTTTTTAAATATTTCCTTCCTTGCCTCTTCTAATAAAGAAGTTTCTTACAGATGGAAACTGGACATTTTGCTCACAAATCACTTGATCTACAAAACTATGATGCAAAAACATACTATTATTGCTTATGAATATTTCATCTTCAAACATTTCTACCTGATGATTGACAGTTATCACTACTATTGGTGATGTGAAAGAAAAGGGGAGAGAACACATTCAGAGAGACAAATCATGGAAGAATATAAAAGCTATTGACAGTAGGTGAGATTTATCACTGCAATTAGGGAAGCATAGCTCAGCATTTTAACTTTCTCAACACTGTCCTTCAGGAGAATATTAAAGTAATTTTTAAAATATAGGCTTACTTTGAACTAAAAACTTTTGAAAGAATGAAAAAAGATTGCAGGTTAAAGTTTTGTTGCAGTTAAATAAAACCTCTCTAGCTTACGGAGGAGTATATTTGAAGAAAACAGATGTTTCAAATCACTGAAAGTGCTAATGGAATCTTAGATATAGGGCAGGGTTCCAGGTACATTTTTATGAAATTCAAAATTCTTCCTGTTGTGCTCCACATTCAGGAAGGAGAGCAATAGGTAGCGAGCTGGGTCGTGTAGAAGTTGATTGCTCCAGGTCAATCCTATCTCAGCTATGATCCTGTGCATGCAAGAAATGAGCCTTCACCAATTTCTGGGCATTCTTAAGTCCTGAGCACTGGGATATTTTGTATGACAAACACACACACACACACACACATACAATCACACACACACACATACAATCACACACACAAGTAACTTAATCCACAATCAATTGAATTGGCAGAGATAATAGAAGCACCAAGATAATTTGATTTCTAATTTTTAAATGGTTCACGTGTTTATCTAGTTGGATGCATTCAGGTATGTATAAACTCCAAACTTTAAGATTACTTACAGAAATTAATTTTAAACTTTCTAGACTCTAGCATATTCTAATAAATGCAAGAGAGCAATTGGCATGTGCTTAATAAACTAATCTGCTATCTCTACCACAACCAGGAAGGAGGAAAATGAGGATTAATGTAACGTTCAAGCTGAATAAGCAATGTCCAATTTTCAATAAACCAAGTAAATGTAAGATATATTCACTTGGAAAAACTGTCTCTTGGTGACAAAAAAAGTCCATAGTTAGTCTTAATAATAATCTTTTCCTCCTCCATCCTCTTTTATTGATGTTATACTCACAAAAGTGTTAAACACATCATGTTAGAATGATCCATGCATACCCATGTTTTAGCTGTGCAATTCATAATAACTAAGCTCTGGAAACAGCCTAGGTGCACACCACTGGATGAGTGGATAAAGAAAATTTGGTATATATACACTGTGGGAAATTGTAGAATTTAGTTATCTAGTTGTAAGAATTGATCACAAGAAGTTAGTTAACTGAGAAAAGTAAGAAGTCTTTTCTGGGAATTTCCACAAGTGTTTGTTAAAAGAATTCCAGGAAACTTTAAGAGATGTTGTAAAAGTTTTACTGGAAAAAAACAAGTTTTCCTAGTTTCCTTATTAACCATTGTTCAGAGTCAGAGGACCCCGACCCAGTGACTCTACGGGTGGTGAGAGAGATATGATTCACTATGTACATCTGTGATGTTTGTGGTGGGCCGGTGGACTTGACTTCTGCTGAAGTCGCACTGCTTTCTTGATACCATCTGATAAGAGGGCTGAGGTGTGCTTTTAGATGTACGGATCGGTGAACGGAAACAAGGGACCTGTAAATTTGCCTGTAGCTTTTATGAGTCTCTTAAAGCCACTTGTTATCACCAGATGTTAAAACCAGAAAGACAATAGCCAGAAAAATTAAGCTGCTTTCTTATATGTATAAAAGCCTTACTTCTTTCCTTTGTGATTGTGGAACAGTTCCAGGAGAATAAACTGCTGTTTGTCCCCCAGGCCATCTCCTTTTCTTTCTTTAAAGGTCAGTGCTCTCTGGGGTCTCCAGTCTCCCTCTAGAGAGACCACAGACAATAAACAATGGGGTTTTATTCATCTGCAAAGAAAGGTAACTTCTAATCTTTTGGTAGAAAGTAGATGGATCTTAAGACCATAATATTAAGTGAAGTAAGTCAGACACATAGTTTCACTCATATGATAAATCGAATTATAAATAAAGAGTAAAATAAAAGCTTACATTTTGAAATAGAGAATGGATCACATTCTTTTTTTCTCAGGAAAAGGAGAGAAAGAGATGGAAAATGTCCCACGTATGTTTTGTTTTAATCCCCCAAAATGAATATAAATATCATGTGTTGCAAACTTATTTCAATTCTTATAAAAAAGAAAATAATTTTGAACATTGCAAAACACTTGACTCCTTATGATCTGATGCTACTGACATTGCTGCCACTGCTGTTACTGAATTTGTGGAGTTTTCCTGAGCTCAAAGCTTTTTCTCACAAACTGTACCATAGAAATAAGTGTTAGAAATAATGAGTAAAGAGTGTGCATGTACTCGAGCTCATTACTCTCCTTACTCTAAAAGAAGACAAAGGAGGGTAAAGTGACATACAAAGAATTAAGTTATGTACATGTACCAAATTCCCATTATACATATATAATCGTTATGAACTGCAAACAGATAATAAGAATAAAAATTAGAAAAGAAAATTTTGGCAATAAGACATTTAATAGGAAAGCCATCATATTGCAGTTAAGCAACAAACTAAAATTAGCCCACATTTGTAGTAGTATCCAGTTTACCATGAATTCATTAAATCCCTTTGATGATCCACCTTGATTTTCTATCCTGTGTTTATGACTTTTTTCTTTAAAATTTTGTGTCATATAATTACTAAATCAACATAGAGCTTTCTTTTTAAATAAACCATATATGACAATATGTTGACAACTAATGTAGTACAAAGTAATATTTACTTTGGAAGAATTCAATTTTATTTAAATTGTGATATAATTCTGTTTCCATGGGAACCTTGATGCTAACCAAGCCAAGTAGGGCACCATGAAGTTTATTTCTGATTCAGCTGGGTTTGCCAAGTTCATTTCTAAGGTGTTCACGAACGATAATCATATTATTTTGTTGGAGATGAAACAATTTGCTCTTTAGTGCAGGTGTGTGCGTGTGTTTTAATTGTCATTGTTGTTTATTATACTAGTTCTATTTTGTTTTATTTTCCCTAAAGGAAGAAGAACATTTTCCAAAGACAAATTCATCGAAAACAAATTGATGTAATAGTGAGGCACTGAATTTCTGAGTAGCGGGTACTTGTCAAATATTTCTAAGCATATCAAACATTTCTGTCAGCCTAGCAAATACATGGTGTAAGATCAATCTCTGTTAGGTCCAACATTGTAAATTCTACTCTAAACTAGAATTTCATTCTTTAGCATTGAAACTAAAATAAAGAGAATATCAAAATGGAAAAATTGGTCTTTATGTTGCTGCATTATTATATTATGCAGTCTCTGCTTCATTTTCATTGTCGGGATGAGGACATGTGCTTATTGCACAGCTTGCTCAGAGTGTTTTCAGAGTACCACTAAACCTGGGTGAGAATCCTTTCTATATAGCACTCAAATGCAGAAAATATTTGAAAACTGAATTCTAGATATCTTTTGAATCAACAAAAAGCCCAATAAATACCTTCAATATACATTTTATAGCTACTTATTATATAGTCAATTTCTGCTAGGTTAAGCTGTTAGGAGAGCACAAGAGAAACCTAGTTTCTCAAACTTCAAGGAGCTAACAATAGGGCACAAACACACATTCATGAAAATATAATAACATTGCCAACATTGATAAAAGATATAATTATGATTAATGTGGTATTAAAGAATATGGTACAAAGGAGCCAGAAAGATTGACATCTATTGTACATGTTTGGTGTGGGATTTGACTCCTACAGGTTATGTGTCATTGTCATGTATGTTGCTGTACATGGGTAATGCTGAGATTATTGTTAGGTTATGTGGGGAAAGATGAGAAAGATTTTGTTTTATTTAATATTTTTTGTCCTAGAAATCAACAACTCCAAGATATTATGGCAAACGTTATCTTTCCTCTCTTCCACTCAACAATCTCTCTACTTTTGTAGACGATCTTACTTTATATATCATCATGATGTTTTAGTATAGTGCTCCTATGTGTGCTTTTCTTCCACAAGCCTTAGCTTTCATTTTGCCAACACTGAAATTTCCTATTTACCTTTGCTGATACTTTAACTCAGTAACAGCTACCCTTCCTGTAGTTTGAAAGGCTATTAAAGTAATAAATGATTCTGAAAAATGTCCTTTACTCATTATCATCATCACTGACCTCATGGCCATCTCTATAGTTTTCATCTTTCATGTTTTCTTTTCTTATCAAAAGGTTGGTCATAATCTTTTTTGGTTTTCTCTTTGCTGCCCACCATCACCCTGGGGTGGGATTAACATTTTGATGAGATGTAAATTGTTATTTCTTATTATAAAGCCATATATATATATCTACATTAATCAAATAGTTTAGCATTTACTAGGTCAATTTACATAAACTTGTTCCTGCTTGCTTTTTCTTATTTTTAATTCTTAAGTTCTTTTATTGGTACATTTTAGGTATAAAATAGGTTTACACTTATCATTGGGTGCTTGTACCTGTACATGATGTATTTTAGTTCTTATTTTTTCCACATTACCTGTACACGCTTCACCCCTTCCCTATTTACATAGACTTCATTTCCATTTTTTTTCTTTTCTCATAGTTTTTCCTTTCCCTTCTTTCCTTTCCCCTTCCCCTCCTACCACCCCTACACCTTTGGACCTTTCTTCCTATTTCAAATTATCAATTATTCCTTTTAATCATTTTAAACCTTATTTACACTTTCAGTTTCCCACACTAGAGAAACTACTCAGTATTTACACATGTGTACTATTTATTTCACTTAAGAGTATGACCTGAATATACATCCATTTACCTATAAATGACTCTAGTTTCTCGTTCTTTATGGCTGAGTAGTACTCCATTTTATTAAAAAAAAAACAACTGCACATCACCTTTATCCAGTTTCTAGTTGATGGGCACTTGGGCTGTTTCCAAGATTCCAAACTGTGCCACTAGAAACATAGGTGCATATATATAGCTCTGGTATGATTATTTTAATTCTGTTGGGAAGATAACCAGCAGGAGAATAGCTGGGTCAAATGGGACCTCTGGCCCTAGTCCTTTGAGGTATCTTGATGTTGATTTCCACAGTGGTTGCACCAGCCTGCACTCCTGCTAGCAATGGAGCAGTGTTCCTCTTTCCCCACAGCCCCACCAGTATTTGTTATTGGTTGATTTCTTGATAGCAGCTATTCTTTCTGGGGTGAGGTGGAATCTCAGTGTTGTTTTCATTGGCATCTCTCAAGTGACCAGTGATGTTGAACATTTTTTCATATATTTATTTGTTGCTTTTACTTCTTTGTCTAAGAAATGTCCATTCATTTCACTTGCCCATTTTTGAATTGGGTCTTTGAATTTGGGGGATCTGATTTTTTTCAGTTCTTTACAT
>NW_004624749.1:20271841-20294401 GCF_000247695.1 Heterocephalus glaber
ATGGCTGAGTAGTACTCCATTTTATAAAAAAATCACGTTTTCTTTATCCAGTCTCCAGTTGATGGGCATTTGTGCTGTTTCCAAGTTTTAGCTGTTACAAACTGTGCTGCTATGAACATGGGTGTACATATATCACTGTGGTATGATTCTTTTAATTTTTTAATTACATTTTTATTCTGCTTTAATTATAATTTTACATGTGCTTCAAAGCTTTCAATGATGTTGGCTTACCATTTCACTAGCATAAACTTTTACATATATAAGTTAATATAAAACATTGAAGATGAATACGATGTGAAACTCTAAGATGTTAGGAAGTTAATGGTATATACCTAACACTTTATGACAATTATTTCTGCTTTCCCAAGTCCATTTGGCTCAGTTGGTTAGGCTGCTATACCAAAATAGCAAAGAGTAAATGGCTGAAACTATAAGAATTTCCTTCTTACAGTGTTAGAAGACCTTTCGCAATGTACAGAAACATTCAGGGTTTAGAGAGAGCCACCTCTCACCATGTGTTCACATGGCTTTCCATCTGTGCCTAAGGGAGGAAGGGGGAGAGAAAATGGTTTCTTCTTATACCTGCACTAATTCATGCCTACATGAGGAGATGACCTTGATATCCACATCTAATTACCTCCTAATTACCTCCAGAAAGCCCCACATAGTACCTTGCAGATGAGGGCTTCAAATATGAATTTTAAAGCATAAAGATATTCAATCCATACAACCATTAGAGTCTTCCCCAAACACCTGTACCTCTACCATTGATTGACACTAAGTTTAAATTAGTATTGTGTTTGAACCATGATATTTTAAAATCAAGTTTAGAGCAAAGAAAAATATTTGGCAAGTATTTTTCATGGTCAGTGTTTGTAAGCAGAGAAGCAGTACCAACATGCCTAGTTTTAACATGGAAAACTAGAAACTAGAAAGCACAGGAATGCTTTCTTTTACCGGTTAAATATATAGCAATTTCATTTCCACAGGTTTCTACAATCCCTAACTGTACTGGTTTTTAGTCTTGAAACCAGTACTAGTTAGGAATAATGCTGTTATCTGAATAGCACAAAAAGTAGAGCCAGGAGTGTTTATTAAACATATTTCACCAGATTATCCTTCATGGAGAGATAGATGCCTGGAGGAATGAAGTGGACAGGGCCAGGAAAAGAGACAAGATTTCTGCAACTCTTTTCCCTACTTTGCTCTCCATGAATCAGTCACAGACACATCTAACTGCCTGTTTTGTATTGTAATATACATGTTAGAGCAATATCCTTCCAAGAACTTCATTTCCCTTGTGATACACTCCCACATTTCAATTTTTTTACTCATTTGCACCAAGCGCATGGACTGTCAACCCACTATTGATGGCACGATGTTAGTTCATTGTCCTGTTGTGACTGAACAAGAAAGTAAATTAACCAGTTTACCTCAAATTAGTTTATATTGATGGTAAATTATTGCCATTGGCAGTATCTATTAAGGAAAGAAATCACACTTTAGAAGCAGTGATGTTAACTTCCACAGCTTGCTGCTATGGATTTGCATTGGGCCTAATCCTCCCAATCTAATATCACATTATTCAACATCAGAGTTTTCTCCATAATTGCACTCGACTCTTGTATTTCTAGTAATTTTTACAAAAGATACTGAACACTGTGAGTCTTCAGAGGCAGAGGTAGTTCTGGCTAACTGAGACCCCCACAGCCCTCATCTTCCTGTTCCTTGTCTTGTACACTTTATTATCTGTTTCCCCCAAGAATTTAGAAACCACAGGAGGCCAATAGCCACTCATTAAAGGAAAGAGAAAAGTAGCTAATCATACCACTCTCAATTATCTTATAAATTTGTGTAACTTAGCATTATCTCAAACATCCATTGTCTGTTAAGGAAAATACATTGATGGCTTAATCAGTATCAATACTAATTAATTTGTGTTTCATTCTACTTTATTGCTGTAAAGTAACTTTTAAAATGCATAGATGTGTACTTTATGATTATAGTGCCCCCTCAAGTTATAATTGGACTGAGATGTGAACAATTTGGATTGACTGGAATTTTAGTTTTAGTTTATAACCAAATTCTTGAATTATGACCTGAATACTGGCTGCTTGTGCTTCCAGATGGTCTCAGATACAGATTTAACCCTTAAAAGAGTTCTGGAAGGAATATTACAACATCTTTTTCTGTGTGGCTAATTAAGAAATCCTGGAGCAATGTCTCTCTAAGGACACTGAGATCTTCCTGTGTCAGGAGAGAGACTTTGGAGGCTGTGTAGAGGAGCCTGTGGCTACAATTGATAAACTTCAGTTACAACCAGCCCTCTCAAAGAATTGACTTCATAAGTCAAGTATCCATGGAATATTAAAATAAGTATAAAGTAATCAGAACATGTGGAGAGTAGAGAATGACCAAGGTTGTTTATTTTCTAAGGCTTTTTGCACATCTACTCTTATTGGGGTTCCATCTGTCTTGGTCAGCAAATGTAAACATTTTTTATTTTTTTATAACAGAAGCGCTGTCATCCTAGAACAAGCACTTTCTCACAGCAGGTTGGGCCTTCAGCAAAGTGGGAGTAAGACTAATAACTGTAGATTGTCTTAAGTGTAATTAAGGGCCTAAGAAATTTCAAACTTCAATAGCAAAAATATTGGTTTCCCCTTTGGGCTCTATGACAAATGCATCCATTTGACCAAATGGATGACTTGCATGGAGTGATAATGAGGGAGTCAATATTCCATGGAGACCAGGGGTAGTAGGTGAAAAATTACTTCCCTTTGTACTGTTTTTCATGGTCCCTTAAGGCCAGCCTCATTAATAGATGAATTTAGCTGCTGCATTTTTAGTAAGAACTGAGAAGTAGCAAGACTCTGTACTCATAGCTGAAGGAGATTTTTTCCCTAGAATTAATAGTGAAGCAAATAAGAAAGATTGCTTCCAAAAGGCAACTATAAAAAACAGATATTTTAACTGCAAGGGCCTCTTTTTTTATCTTTAGTTTTCCCTGTATATTTAGTTTGTGATATATTAAATTTGTACTGGAAAATGACAGCATTTTGATTCTGGTACATACTTAGTGACCATAAATTACTAACTTCATGTTTCCCATTTTTCTTCTCTCAACTTCATTTGCATTGAGCTACATATAGAAGTTTGATCAATTATTTTCAGTGGGTTACATGAGAAAGGTTTATTTTCTCCCCAATATCCAGTCCAAGTCTGACACTCTAATACACTACCACTTCTGAATATTACCTTGCAAGGAAGGCACAGAGAAATAAAATCTATCAGGAAGATGTTTGTATGTAATTCAGCACTAGTAAAGCTAAACTCTTACCTATCTTAGCCACTCTCTTCTTCAATGTTAGGTTCTAAAGTACATACTTTTGGTGTTCTAGCCAGATATAGTCTAGCAGCCAGGGGCATATGTTTCTTTACCGAGGTGAACATTGTCTACTAATAGCTAACAGTAACACCTGTCTGAAAATCAGAGAATTGCCTTAAGCCCATAAAAGCCAATTCATCCTGAAATGCATGGTAAATAATGTTCATATGCTTTGAAATAGAAAACTTCAGTTTACAATTTTGTACCGTTTTTACCTCTGACTTTATTCTCCATCAAATTTAACTTTAACGGGTCTCTTTAAACATGGGATAAAAATAGTGTCTCTCCTTTACTTGTTTTATATTACTTATGAAATATCAAATAAGCCTGACAGTGATACTTAAATTATTCCTCAACCCTATCTTCATGAAGGATATAGGTTAATAGAGAAAATGATTTAATCCATTGTCAAATATTACTAATTTGTTAATTTTCCTAATATGAGTATTCACTGCTATGAATTTTCCTCATAAGACAGCTTTCATTGTCTCCCATAGATTCTGATATGTTGTATTGTCATTGTCATTTAATTGCAGGAACTGAATGATTTCTTCTTTAATTTCCTCTGTGACCCATTGGTTATTCAGAAGTGTGTTGATCAATTTCAATGTGTTTATAAAATTCTTGCAGTTTCTTTTGCTATTGATTTCCAATTTCATCACAGTATGATATGATAACATACAAGGGATAACTTCACTCCCTTTACATTTACTTAAACATGTTGTATCAGTGTTGTATGATCAAGTATGTGGTCTATTTTGGAGAGTGACTCATGTGTAGCTGAAAAGAATTTACTCTGATTTTGTGGGGTGAATCACTCTATAAATATCTGCTAAGTCCATTTGTTCAAGAGTTAGGTAGAGTTCTAGTATTTCATTATTTATTTTTTGTCTAGTTGATCTATCTATTTGTGACAGTGGGGTATTGAGGTCCCCCACTACTATTGTATTAGTGCTTATTTGATATTTCAAGTCCATTAGTATTTGTTTTATATAATTGGGTGCACTAATATTTGGTGCATATGTGTTTATGATTGTCATCTCTTCCTCTTGGGTTTTTCCCTTTACAAGGAAGTAGTGTCCTTTGTCTCTCTTAATTAGTGCTGGTTTGAAATCCATTTGATCTGCAAACAGGATAGCTACTTCAGCTTTTTTTTTGGGGGGGCATCACATGGAGTTTAGTTTGCCAGTCTTTAACTTTTAGTCTATGAGTTTCATTTTGAATTAAGTGTGTTTCTTGTATGCAGCATATTGTTGGATCTTGCTTCTTGACCCATTCTGCCAGTCTATTTTTTGGGTGGGGGTGGGTACCAGGAATCAAACTCAGTACATTGTACTTGCCAGGCAGGTGGTGGCACCACTAAGCTAAATCCCCATCCCAGTCTATTTCTTTTGTTTGGTGCATTAACATTGATGGTTATAACTGATGTATTGACTTATCCTTGTGTCAATCTTATGTTATTCTCCTTTGCATCATCTAGCAGCTACTGGATTTGTTTCTTGCTAATTTTAAGAAATTTGTTTCTGCTAATTTTAAGAAGTCTTTCTTTTCCTGGTTACTGATCACAATCCTGTCTTTTATATCTGATAGTCTGTCCTCACATTGGCTCATTCTGGTACCTAAACGTTCAATGGAGTTTTTAATCTCATGGATATCTGTTTGCATCTAGTTTATGGATTCCATTTTTTTCATATGCTTGGATTCCATCATGTTCTTCAGCTCCTCTATTTTTTATCTATGTCTGCTCTAGAATTATTAATCATGTCTTTCAGTATGAATGCCATCTCTGTTGTTATTTGAGAAATTATTTCTGATTTTATTTTTTTCAAATCCTCTTTCCTTGCCAGTTCAGGGAGCCCAGGTGTTTGAGTTTCAGACTGTTCCATCTGATTTCCCATTGGGGTTGCATTTGGTGATCTGGAAGTCTGGTTTTGTGTCTTGTTTATGTATCTTCTCATTTCAATCAATGGAGCCTGCAGCACCTTTACTAAGGTGACTCTTTGCTCTCCCAGTGTGCTTAAATTCTCAACATGCCTCAGAGAGACCTTCTCTTTATTGATCACCATTGCAACAATTCCAGTGGTATCTTGGGGTGGGGGTGGGGTCTCTGGCTGGGGCCTGTACACCTGTGAAGCTGTTATCCTGTTGGGCTTTTGGCTGGGCCTGTGCACACTTACCAATTGTATCTGGGTGGGCTTCTGGCTGGGATCTGTGCACACTTACAGATGGTATCTGGGCTGGCCTCTGTCTGGGCCCTGTGCCCCTGCTCAGTTATTGTCTTTCAGGGCTTCAGACAGGGCCTAGGCCCACTTACTGATGCTATCTAGGCAGACCTTTGGCTGGGGCATGTGTGTCTGCTCATCTGTCGTCTAGGAGGGACTCTAGGTGACCCTGATAATTACTAAGAGTATTTTTACCATCAATTTTCCATTTGCAATGTTATTTTACTCTATTGTCTAAAAATAATTTTCTTTTTGATAGAATTTAGACAAAAGTAATCATTGAGTCAGTATTTTCTTCTAAATACAGTACATCAAAGACTCAAAGTAATATCATTTAAAATGAAAGTAAACAATATAATTAATGTGTGGAGAGGGGATTTAGAGGAAGAGAGGAAGGGAGAAGGGAAGAGGATTAAAAGCAGAAACAAGCTATATTAACTACATATACCCATTCCCCCAAATGAATGTAAACTTGTACTGAGAACATGTACTAATAAAATAGATTAAAAAAATTCTAAGTGCTCAAGCAAATTTCTAGGTTTCAACTCCTTGAATGCATGAGAAAAAGGAATTAACAGTGATTACTTTCTTGTTTAGCAAATAAACTCATACTTATTTAACTTTTCAGAATTCATGAAGACAGTACACACTTTAAGAACACAATAATATAATCACCTTTTGCAAAAAAAGAATTGCAAATACATCCTTTATTGTAACTTCTGGAAATACTTTTTGAGGTGATAGGAAACAACATTTTCACTTCTTTTCATTTTAGAAAATGAGAACAATGGAGCTGGGGATGTAGCTCAGTGGTGCTGTGCCTGCCTTTTGAGCACAAGGTCCTTAGCTCAATCCCCAGTACAAAAAAAGAAAAGAAAATGATAACAAATTCCACACTAAATTGAAGATGATGTTCAGAGGTGATAGGAAATTGAATTATTGCAGCCTTTACTGAACACCCTAAACTTCTCTGGGTATTGTACAACTTGATATTTTTCACTTTGATTAGTGTTATGGCTTGTGTCTAAATGCCCCGCAAAGCCTCACTCAGTCATAAGTGGCTCTTTTCAGAGGTGACTGGATCTAGAGTGCATGGTGCTAGGATCACTGATTTGTTTGGCATAATTCTGGCTAGGATTTAGGGTCTGAGTGCTACACCTTCCCTAGTGTGGTTATCCTTCATAAATATAAAGGATAGAAAGAAGGCTAATCTGCTCTGACCTTCCTGTTTGCCATGGATTATATCTCCTCTGCAACACTCCTCCGCTATGTCACCCTGATGTTGGATCCAGCTGACTATGGACTGAAACCTCCACAAACTGTGACCCAAATAAACATTTCCTCCCTTAACTTGTGTATGTTAGGTATTTTGTCTCAGCAATGGGAAAAGTAACTAAGACAATTGGGTTAACTACATCTTCCTTAAGTCTCTTCTTTTTTCATGTATTTGGTATCCAGATTTGATCCATAAACTCTAAGCAGCATTTATAAACTTTTTTTTTTTTTTGGTCCTACTATCTAGGTAACATCTTGCTCATCTTCTTTAATGGTAGGTATCATTTTTATGTATGGAAAAGGAGACAATGCCCACAACATAGGTACTAAATAAAACAAATTCATGGGGAGTGCATGGAGAATGCTTAGAAAATGTACATAATTTGGGGATTCACTTTTAGAATTTGTATTTTTTTTACTATGGTACTGAGTTAACATCCTGATGTTAGAGAGAGGTCAGTAAAAAGATTTCTCAACAGGTTGTTAGCCTGGAAGGAAATATGTGTTTCATTTGAGAAATATTGTCTACACTTAAAGTATTTCTGATAGCTTTATATACTTCATATTAATATCTACAGACATATAGCTGGATGTATAAATTGTTATTTTATCTGCATATATCCTTAAATGTATACAAATGCCTCACCCCAATATTTGCATATATGTGTGCTCTTTTAGTAATTGAGTCATCTCTTTTACCAGATAAACTATATACTTCACTTGTTGATAGATGAACATCATTTTATTCATGTTTGATTTTGAATGAATAGCATGTTTACTGCACAAGAATTGAATATTGCTAATGATGCAAAACTTTTAATGTGTAGAATTTACTGTCATTTGCAAAATGCCTTTATTAAAGTATAAGAATTTTCTTGTTTTGAAATATTAGGAAAAACAGCATCTCATTGAAAATATACAATTCACTCAAGGGAATTTAGTCCCTTTTATATTAAATGCATTGATATAAATAATGTTAGAAAATGAGCTATTTGTTTCATTTACAGTTCTCATTTCCTATTTCATGAAATAATGTTTATTGTCATGATAAGTTCAATTGTTTAAAAAACTCACCATAGGGTTGGGGATTTAGCTCAGTGGTTTTAAGGCCTGCTGCGCAAGTGCAAGGACCTGAGTTCGATCCCTGTACCAAAACAAAACAAAACAAAAACCTCACCATAGACCTAGTTTATATCTGTGCATATTTCTTCCAGTTGAGATTATTGGTTTTAATAATGCATTGGTCATTTATTCTGTGTTGTTGGGAGTCTGCTACCTTGGGCTCAGCTATTACCAAAATATGGAGGGGTTCTTTCTGATTGTAAGAAGTGATAACTGATTTGATTATGCAGAAAAATGATGAGATATGCACAGGAACAAAGATAAATCATATATATGAACTATAACAATGAAATCTAATAGTAGGTAATGATAAATCAAATATATAAAAATGTTGCTTTGTATTAGCCTGGGATATAACAGTTTTCAGAAACAAAAAATAAAGGAATATGCTGTTCTACTATTTAATTGAAATTTCTAAAGCTCAGTGTACCAGAGGTATTTATTACTTTTGAATTGCAGGTTGTAATTAATTCAACTTTATTGCTTGGTATCAAAAGATGCAAACTGACTTACATTCTCCAAATATGTAAAATTCTGAATAATCTTTACTTAAATTCTTCTTCAATATAATTAAGGGAAAAATCTATTTGTTCCCAAGGGTTTGTTAATTTTTTTACCAATGTAAATAAAAAGCCTTATTCTCACTCATGATAATTTCAATTATGAGCATGACAGAATGTACTATAGTACTCTGTCACAGTTCAATTACAATGAAAGGTTTATCAGCTGCTTCATGAAAAATGTAGAAATTGTCTTGAGACTTTGATCAATTTTGTTTCAAGTTCTTATAAAAATGTAATTAACCAAATATCTACTCCTAGTATTTTATGTCTTTAAATTATCTTTAACTCTTCTCTACGTAAATATTATCTCAATGATGTCATTCATTGAAAATCTCATTGCATTTATTAATGTAACAGAAATGAAATCTCTTTAAATTCACTGGGTATTTTTTAAGTCTTCTGATGAGTATGTTAAGCTATTTCCTAATATTTTTACTATTTTAATTTTTTATTTATACCAATTTATTTGATGTTTTCTTAAAATTTCTTTTTATCTATTAAAATAACCCACCTGCTCATGCATATTATCTGTGTTTTCTCCTGAATTTTTAATGCATTGATTGCTACCTAAATGTTACTGACAGAGCGCCAACATCTGGGATAAATTTGTTGGATTTGTCTTCTGTTATATAGTGTGTGTGTGTACGTGTGTATGTGTGTGTAAAACAGTGTGCATAACAGCAGAACCTAAAGATAAGTAATATTTATTCCTAGAAATGTACACACCTTTTATTCACAGAAGTTGATTTAAATATCAACATTTGCTTTGGTTTTGCAGCTGCTATCGTGAAACTCAGTGCACCATTTACTTAAAGTCTCTAATGACGCTTTTTTGTTTAGCCTGCCCACTGGTTTCAGAAAGGATTTTCTCAATGCACCACCCTTGGTTTGCAGTCATTCCTGCATGATGACATGGCAGAGAGGGGTCTTCTTGTCTTGGCCTTTTTCTAGTAATAAACTGCTGCTGCTTGTTACATGGTTTTGGTAGACTGGTGGTGTCATGAAGAAATGTTATTTTTGGGTCCAAATCCAGCCTTAGTTTTAGGAAAGCACTGGGTCTTAGGAGTGTTGATTTCTCTATGTCCCTTCTCCTCACACTGAAGGTAGCCAAACTGCTTTGTACCTTTGCCAAACCCTGTTTTGAGAAAGTCCCCTAGAAATATTGGTATGTCTCTTGCCATTTTCCAGTTTTAAATTGTTTTATGTATTTTTTTTTTATTTTTACTGTATCCACAACTGCATTCTAGATCCATTTTTAGGGACAAATGTTTTGCTTTCCATGAGGGTTGTGTTCAAATATGGCCACAAGTTTATTTGCCTTTCCTGAAATGAGGGTCATCCTCCCTTCCATGTCTACTCCAAGAAGGAAGATTCCACGTGGCCTTTCATCTTGCACTCAATTCTTAACAATACCAAAGGAGATTGTGAAAATGATCTTCTAAGTATTACAATCTGGTTTTGATATTGAGCTCTCTAAAGATCTTTATTCTCATTTCAGCCCACGCTTAGTCTGTAGCAGCTTATTGAAATTGTAGCTATTGTCTTTATTAACTTGCGAATAGGATTCTCCTTTGTCCTGTGCTATGACTTCAGGGAGAAATTGCCTGGGTTCCATCTGTTCACACACTACCAGCATTCTCTGTGCTCTGAGACTTTTTGAAGAATTAAGAAAGTTTTAATTTTGAAGTGTGAGTTTTTTCCATTAGATTGGAAATGACACCCTCTATTTTGGGGGATCTGAATTGAAAGAGGAATTTCTGCAGTTTTTCATTGCTATATAAGCTTCATTTTAAAATTTAGTCTTTTTCTAGATAACACTTTTACCTGATTTAGAACCACATAGCACACACAAAAATCACCTGCCTATTCCCATAGGTAAATCTTTTCATAGATAATTCCACAGGTTGTATTTATTTTTTACTTCTAGTATTTCATTTTGCCAATAGAAGCAAATTTATGAATATTTTCTCCATTTTTGTATGACAAAAATTTTCACAACATATAGTTTTCTTTTCATCTTTCTGTTTTTCCACTTAAACTACAAATCCCATATTTGCATATCACTGTTTAAAGCTTAACAGCCCATATCATTTACCATTTCATCTCCCTTCTGCTAAACATTTGATTTGTTACCATTCACTTGCTACCACAGTTTAAGTAGAGAATTGAATTACATAAGAAAATAATATTGGGGGAAAATATTCTAGAAAAAAGGGAAAGTAAATTATAATCTCTAAAGACTGAAGTGACTTAATCTGCTTGACAGTGGAGATTAGTGAGGGGTTAAATAATGTTTAAAACATAGAAACCTCCCCATATATGACCTAATAACACACAGTACTGCCTATTTATTTCCTCTCAGCATGATGATTAACTATTGGAAGACTTAGCCAGAGAACAATATGACATAACTGAGATAGCAACATTCTAATGCTTGCAACCAGTTGAATAAAGGTTGTTTCATATATCTTCATGGTTTAAATGATTTTTGTTTGCCTTGTGATTTTTGTGTTTCTACTCCAATCAAACATTACAGAGTCAGTTAAAATGGAAATTTATTCAAAAAAGAGTAGCTATGACTTCACCTACATCCCATCTTTGCTTTTACTCCTCTGCTAGAAGGGTATATTAGGAAAGATCTACAATTTTTCTTCTGCTTTTATTGCTATATTTTTCCACATGGTAAATCATCACTTAGTATTTTGTAATTTCCTAAAATCTCTACTTTCCTTTAGCTCATGAAAAATCATCTCAAAGTTCATTGCATCAAATTCCCTCTTCCTTGTTTCTAGTGTTATTAAAAGTGGTTCCCTGCAGTTATGATTTCCTATTCTATTGCTAGTCATGAATATATGAATATTAGATTTAAATGTTTTTGTTCACATAATTTTTTCACATACATTTTTAAATTAAAGTTGTTAGAAAATTTTTTCTTGAAACATGACATGTTCCGGAGTACATCAGATATGTCATAAGAGTGGATCAGAAGACTGCTTTTGCTAAAGACTGACATATCTGTGGTACATATTGATACAAACAAGTAATGGCTCAAATTAGTACTGTGTTTATTTATTTAAGCAAATAGTTATTGATAACCTACTAAGCAGAAGGCATTTTACTAGATACCAGCAATGCAGCAGTAAATAAGGAGACAATGTCTTTCTTATGAAGTAGGTTATTTCAATTTAGGAAACATAATGATTCATAATAAAAATAATTGAATTTGCCTAGTCTGTTTATTGGAAAATGTCCCAATACAGAGCATAAAGAAGAGCTTCCCAAGAAGTGGGTTATTTTATGATATAATCAAATAATATTCTGAAAAGATGATATTTTTGAGTAACATCTTGAATAATGTGCACAAACTGAAAATAAATATGCAAATTTGTTTGAGAAAAGACTTCGAGAAACAGGAAAAGGCAAGTAAAGAGGCAGAAATATTTCTGACATTGTTAAGAAATGAGGAAGACAGACATCTTTGAATTCAGTAAGAAAGGAACACAATCAATAAGTCATCTATTGGATAGGTAAAGCAATGCTTTTTAAGCTATAATAAAATTTGTAAATTTACAATGCATAATAGATATGCAACAATATCTTGCATCTATAAGGTGCTTGGTTGAGGCTTTGTGAAAACATTGGGAATATACGTGTTTTTATGTCTGTTATTTCATGTCTTATCCTGTCCTGATTTTCACTTCACTAGGTGAGGAGTCTGGAGACTAAAAACAGTGTTTCTCCCACATTTAGTGGTGTAAAAATGATGAGGGAGATCTACTTCAGAGAATAGCTGTCAGTTATTGGTTGTCTTATCCTGCAGTTTACTGTGACCACTCAGGAAACTGGATATGTAAAGAAATGGGAGAGTGGAAAACAAAAATGAAAGTGTAGAAATTGAATGTCTAGAGAAGAGGAAAGTGATTGGAAAGCTACAAGGAGTGTGGGGAGGCTAGTTCTCTAGGTGCCATTGAACTACCACTCAATTCCCTTCGGCAAACTCCCAAGATCACCCTCAAGAAGGTGGCTGGTGGATAATCACTTAGCCTGCTCAGTTTATCTTAATACTTAAGTCTTTCAGCTGTTTTTTTTTTTTACTCCAAAGTCTTTAATGTCCTAATAATTTGTTCAATGATGCAAGACCTTCTAACCATGGAAAATTAATGCAATAGGGTATAAAAATCTCACACAAGCAACCCTGTTTAGCATTCTTTGCTTGTATAATCTTGAGTCATGTATTACTTGGCTCCTTGGAGACAAGTCTCAGTATAAGTCCCAGTTACCCACAGCGGCAAGCAACTAAGGAATAACTTATTCTTCTTTTAGTGTAATTAAATTTTTATTTCTGTTGGCTTAGGTTCACAGTACATAATAATTACATTCCTCATGGGGAGCTGGTACATGTACATAGCACATTTTAACACTTCCAATACCTTCCCCTCCCCTCTATACCTCTTCATTTCTTGGTCCCCTTCCCTTTTGTGAAAGATCTGTCTCCCTATTTTTTGTTATCTATCTTTTATTTTGCTCTTTATTTATGATTTGTGTTTCTCATATAAAAGAAATCATGCCTTGTTATGGCTTGTGTTTAGAAGCCCCCCCCCAAGCTTTATGCAAATGAGAGGGGGCCTATTTTGGAGGTGGCTGAATCTAAAGTGTATGATGCTGTGATTAAATGCATGTGATTCCTAAACCAATACGAGAGTGATTGGTTTGGCACTGCCTTAATCCTGGGAGTTTGAATAAGGTAAAGGGGGCAGAATGACAGTTAAAGTTTCTTGATGCTTTTTGCTGCTCCCGCCACAATGAACTGTTGCCCTTCTGCCACCTTGCCTTGGAGCCAGCCGTTTATGGACTGAAACCTCTGTGAACTGTGAGCTAAATAAACCCCTTCCCCCTCTAACTTTGGGTGTTGATATTTTGTCTCAGCAACCAGAAAAAAAGTAACTAACACATACCTGCCACATCGTCACTGATCCTCTTTCTCTTAAAATCACTTCATGTATCACTCACCTTCACCCAATGTCTTGATTCTGTCTGATTTTTAACAAATATACCTTATGATAACTTGAGAGAAAAAGCTGTAGAAATCTTGGTACATAAATTAGAGTAATTGTACTAATAAGTACTAAATAAATGCACATCTTTGAAGAGAGAAGGAAACTATCCTTATTCAATACAAGAAGAGTTGTATTCAAATACATTAAAACACCGACATCTTTGCCATATTTGATTTTTCTAGGCAGTGTAAGTATTGTTGGAGGTCTCTTAATGCTTATGCTACACTTGAGGCAGGGAAGTGTTTGTAGAAGCTTCAAGTAGTGATTTCATTACAGATATGAACTCATTGAAGGAGAATCTCCAGCTCTGGCTCTGGTAACCAGAGATCACAAATGCAATTATCCCATATATATATACATATATATATATATAAAATTTCCAATTTGCTGCAGTGGATAGGAGGAATAATAACTTGAAGATTCAAAGCACTACTTCTAATCCTCAGATGCTCTCTGTCAATGAAATCCACATAGTCCTGCCACATCCCTGTGTAGTGAAAGTTGGATATTAAGAATAAAATACTACTGTGTAATCAAAGTGACTGCATGTTTTATATATTTGAACATTCATCTGTTCAACTAATTTTGTACAGTTATCATTTCTACACCTTATTCTTATTTTATTCTTAAGTGATAAAATTATAAATCTAAGTCAAGAATATATAACTTCCCAGTTTTTTCTTGGTCTCTATCCCCAAATTTCACAATTGCCATAACTTTACATGTTTTTAAAAGAAATATAGCATACTTTCCATCTTTTAAAACATAAAATTAATGGTCTCTTTTGCAAATATGACTCTACAAAAAAACAACAAAAACTGCACTGTCTCAACCAAAGGCAAAAAATGTTCTCATTTTTCCATTGAATAGTTTTGTATTTTGGGGTCTTATGTTTAAGTCTTTAATTCTGTTTGAATTTATTTTTTGTGTTCAGTTCCATATTCTTCATGTGGATATCCAGATTTTAAAACATTATTAATGGAAGTGATTTTTGTTTCTTGGTTATGTATCTTAGCACCTTTGTTGATGACTGACTGTAAATGCATGGACTTCTGAACTCTTTTTTTATTCCATAGGTCTATATGACTATCTTTATGTCAGCACCATACTATTACTATATCTTCATAGTACCTAGTACATTTTGGAAGCACTCAATGCTTCCAGTATTGTTCTGAGTTAAGATTCCTTTGATTAATCATGGTCTTTTGTTGTCTTATATGCTTTAATATTTTTGCCTGTGTCTCATATTAGAAAACACCTATAAAATGCTACCTTCTTTGCCAGACAATATGGTAGATGATAGGGTTTAGAACAGTGCTTCCTGGGAATGCTATTGGGATGAGAGGACAGAGTTCAATAGTCTCTTTCCTTAGCATAAATTAGAGGAGAAACCAATTTAAAGCTTTAGTTACTTAATGTTTTGTTTGTTGCTCTTTGCTTTTTAAAACTGAAGATTTAACTGAGTTATTTGGCATAGAGTTATGATGTGTGCTAGCTCTAGATGTAAGTAGATATCGCCCATCTGGCTGGCGTTCTAATTCTGATGGCTGTGAAGTGCAAGATGAAACATCCTGGGGTTTGAATTGGGAAATACTTTTCCTCTCCCTTCTCTTGGCAGACAGCACCCTGTACTCAAAGAAAGAGCAAAGAATTATTGTCCTCACAGAAGGGCAAAGTGTTGAGAAGGTGGATTTGATAAAATGATTTAAGGATAGTGTCTAATAATGAAGAAAATAATCTGAGGGAAGACTACTACCAACCTCATACCAGAATAATTGGACAAATGCCACGTTGTGACAAATAATATTGTTTGCTTAAATTATAAAACTAATATTTAAAATATTTTATTTGAATTTCAAATCATCAAACTATGTTTTATTTTTAAATTTTAAATTCCATTGGATATTTAAAAATGTAATGTGTTTATAACAAGATTATAAATGCATGTATGGAGAACAATTAGTTTATTCAGAGAGTCTATAGCAAACTTTTCTTCCAAGTACATTTTCCTTAGTTCCTCTACTTGCTGGGCACTACATCTATCTTACAGATTGATTTCTTATTCTAATTTTCCAACTTTATATGAGTTTCTCTGAATTGAACACATGTACGATATACTTGTATTTGAATAAGGTTGTGCTGATTTCTAAATCACTAGCTCCCTGATTCAGCTTTAAAATACAATACTGCTCTTCCCGTGTGTATGTGAAATCCTTTCCTCATGCGCAGTGGAACATGCACTCTTACATATTTTTCAGTAAAACCAAAGCTGGTGCTCAGATCTCAAGGTTTGCTCTACAAAACTCCTGTTGCTTGCTACCAAAGTTATAACTTTTCAAGGTGCCTCTCAAGGTTAGCTGTGAGTTCTATGGCCAGAGAGACTGCACAGCTAGCTAAATGTAACACGGATTTACATGCATCACCTTGAAATCAATGAGCTACCTTGACAGAAATATCCCTCAACTATTCAAAAGAAAAATCTTTTGTAAAGCCTTTATGTTTTTTAGATTTTTTTTCAGCTTTCTTAAAGAAAGTCTGAAGTTTCTAAGTTATCACTCAAAGAAAGTTCCAGCTATTAATGAGAATTTAAGAAAAGCTCATAAAGCCTGAGTAGTAGAGAAGACTAGAATATATGTATGACTGAGAATAAAGCTTCCCATTTTCATGAAATAATTTTTATTACACAGCTCTTCTACATTCAGTCTATAACAAAAAATCACTTCTAAAATATTTAATTCCTCAAATATTAGAAAGTGAATTAATATTGCAGTTATGGCCTAGTTGTCATAGATTAATTCCTTCCTAGTTTTATCGAATGGTTTGAATTGTGACTCTTGGGTTATTGAATTTTGATACTTTCCCATCAAAGTGTATGGGTCTGTAAAAACTGGTGAGAATCAGAGAGCAGCATCAGCAGTAGTGGGAAAATCTTAATGTTTTCACAAAATAAATTGGTCCATGCTGAATTATAGGCATTCTATAAGGTGCTTAAATTCATAAATTAAATTAAAATATATGCACACAAGTCAAGTCCATGTAGTGAATTTCAGATTCTAAATCTGGAGAAATAATACAATTATATACTAAGACCCTCTACTTTTGAGAGTGGACAAAAATCAAGTTTTGAGGGTTAGATGAATTTCTAAAATGCATATGATTGCAGGAAAATATAGAATTCTAGATAATCTGTAAAATCTCATTCACCATTCAAATGCACTTATTCCTTTTTTTTTTGACCTTGAAATGATTTTATTGCAGTCATCCTACATCTCAAATGGAATATTATCATTATACCATATTTTAGTTTTATCTTGATTTTTCAATTCCTAAAATGAGACAGTATTATTATCATTTTATAAATTCAATAAGCTAAGATTCACCATGTTTAACAATTTATTTACTATTACTTTTTGCATCATAAGTCTTTCTGATATCATTTTTCTTTTTCCTGAAATACATGCATTCAGGTGCTTCCTTGATAAATGCTGTGGTTTAAATATGTTCTTCCAAGTTCATGAGTTAGAAACTTGATCTCTAAAGTGGAGGTGTTGAAAGTGGGGCCTAGTGGGACATGTTCATGTCACCAGGTGATCTGTGTGAGCTGATGAACGGTGTTATGTGAGGAGTGGGTTTGTCATCATGGGAGTGGGTCCCTTATAAAAGGAGAAGTTTGGCCCCTTCTTGCTTGCTCCCCTCTCCCCTTCTCTCTCTGTCAGCTGAAGGGACCACAGGCACAGGTCACTTATTCCTTTTTTATTTAAAAATTTTATTTCAATGTAATGTGAGCATACATCATTAAAGAAAATGTTTTTTTAAAAGTCTTCTCTGAAAAAATAAACCAACATTTCATAACAATTAATTAATTAAAATTTCATAACAAATTACTACTATGGAAAAATAAAGCAAAATGTTATAATAAATCAATACACTGTGTACCATAATCTTAAAAGAATGGCCAAAATGTTAGAGTACAAGTCATAGAGAAAGGAGTCCTACAAAAAAGAAACAAATGGATAATAGCACAAAACTTTCTTTCAATGAACTAAGAGGACCTAGTGGTCTAAATTACAATATTATTATTATTATATTATTATTTTTATTATTTTGGTACTGGGGATCAAACTCAGGACCTTGTGCTTGCAGGGCAGGTGGCAGAACCACTGAGCTAAATCCCCAGCCCTTAAATTACAATTTTAAAGGTCTATTTTAATGTTTTTGAAAAGTAATTGATCATAAAAGGGGAAAATAGCATATTAGACATGGTGAATAAGTTAAGAAATTGGTGCATTTAGGAACAAAATCTGACTTACCCACCACTGATTTAATATAGTTTCAAATATTCACTATCTTTGCCTAGCTCTAACTGAGGTAGCAGGAGGCTCCAACACCTCTACTGACTGTACTTAGTCTTCACAATTAGGATCTGTGCAACATAATCTCAAATAAATCAACCGACAGATACATGCTTTGGATTGCTGACATGCTCTCTCAGGACTCTTGCTTCTGGTAATGACCATGATGAGTCATCCTATCATGAGAGCTACAGTCCCTATCAGACCCCTGCCAATGCCACTCCAGCTCTGGCAAGAGAACAGTTTATTTTCTGAATGAATATGCACAGGCATATGCCATTGGTATTTATCTTCAGTCAAACTGTGATGTGATTGTTGCCCTTAAAGAGAACTTAATTAACTAATCACATTATATGAAGGAACCTACCCATTGTATCCCCCCATAAACTACTTCTCCACGTAAGCTCTCTCTCTCTTTCTCTAGGACTGGAAAACCATGGGAAAATTGGAGTTGATTTCTAGACATTCTGAGAAGAGGAAGCTGTTTCTTCAAATTGTTTAGATTTATCTCCTTGGTCTTCATTTTCTATCTTCAAACTTACCTGTTTTCTGAATTGATGATTTTAGTGGTAAATATTCATGCTATGGAAACATTAGAAACCAAGCTTAAAGTTTTCCTAAATCATTTTCTAAGATCTGGGAACTGAATGTCTTGGTATTTTTCTCTCATCTGTAGTCACAGCTTACACATGGTCATCCTGTGTGCTTGGTTTCTCAAATGAACTCTCTGCTTAGTTTCCATGTGACCAATTCATACTTATTCATTGGAGCCCTAATTAGCTGCCAGCTCTTTACTAATTTATAAATATCTCCACAGTTCTCTTTCAAACACAAATAGACTCATGCACACCTTGACATATTACATATATATGTGTGTATAATATGAGTACTTTTCTATGAAAAATTTGGAAACATTATTGCTTGTTGTCTATATTGTATTATAGTTACTAGTGTAGTATTTTGTTAAAATATAGATGAAGATAAAATCAGATCAAGACCATATCATTTCAATTAGTGGTAGAACAAATAGTTACTACATAAAGCTGAAATAAAATTCTCTCTGAAGATTCAGTAGTTATAAAACTTTGGAATTGAAGATACTTAAAATAGATGAAATACAACAAGATAATTTGAAAAGTTTCATCATTTGTCCTTCAACTACATGTCCTAAAATAAAAATACTGTGGAGACATTTTAAAATAGGGAAATTAGTTACAAGTGAAAAGTTTTTGTTGTTAATTATGTTTTAAAAATAAGTATCAAACAGAAGCCAGTGTGGACCAGAGAAATGTGGCTGCAGGCAGGTCCAGACAGGGCCCTGCCCTGACCCGGATGGCTTGGGCCCACGAAGCCCAGTCAAAGACCTTTGTGGAAAAGAGCTACACAGGTCCACAAGCTACAGCCAGTGGCCCACACCATAACATTGGTAAGTGTGTACAGACCCTAGCCAGAAGCCGCCCAGACACCAGCAACTGGGGTGCATAGCTCCCAGCCAAAGGCCCTTCCAGACAACAGCTACATACAAGGGCAGACCCTAATCAGAGGCATACCTAGATACTATCCCAAGAACACACAGGCCCAGACAGAACCATGCCTGAACAACAGGGCAGTGCCGAAATCCAGAAGGTCACCACTCTGAATCCAGGCATTGGTGCAGTCATGAGCAGCGGAAAAAAGGACATCTTGTAGTTTACTGAGAATTGAAGACCCCTGAGTGAGCAAAAAGTTGCCTGAACAAAAAGTACAGGAGGCTGTATCTGTTGAAATGAGAAGACACATAAACAATTCTCAAAACCAGACTTTCAGGTCACCTAAGGCAACCCTAAAGGGCATCGAGATGGAACAATCATCAGATAACCAACCACCTGGACACCCTAAACTGGCATTGAAAGAGGATCTGGAAAAGAAAGAAAACAGAAATAATTTCTCAGATAACAGAGATTGTGTCTATAGTGCAAGACATGATTGATAAATCTAGAGCAGACACAAATAAAAGAAAAATAGAGGAGCTGAGGAATATGATGGAATCCCAGCATAGGAAAAAAACAGAAGTCATAAAACAGATGCAAGCAGATTTACAGGAGATTGAAAGTTCCACTGAAATTTTATACAGTAGAATGAGCCAATGTGAGGACACAATTTCAGATATAGCAGACAATTGCAATTAGTGACCAGAAAAGAAAAGCTTTTTAAAAATAGTAAGGGACCACAAGAAATCTATCCAGCAGCTGCTCGATGATGCAAAGAAGAATAACATAAGACTAATCAGAGACAATGAAGAAACAAGAGAGAGAAAGCAAATGACAAAAGAACTGTTCTCAGAAGCAATGGCACAAAACTTCCCAAGCAGGGGAAAAAGAACTTGACATACAGATAAGTGAGGCATATAAGATTCCAAATAGCCTTGATAAAAAAAATCTACACCTAGGTATATAATAGTTAAGATTCCAGAAACCCAACAGAAGAACAAAATTCTACAAGCAGTTACAGAAAAGAAACAAATCACATACAAAGGAAAGCACATCAGAATCACAGCAGACTTCTCAACACAAACCCTCAAGGCAAGAAGAGCTTGGAGTGACATATTGCAATCCCTAAAGAAAACAACCTCCAACCCACATTGATATACCCTGCAAAACTATGTTTCAAAATTGATGGATAAATAAGAGACTTTCATGACAAACAGCACCTGAGGAAATTCATGAATATCAAATAAACACTCCCCAAAATTTTAAACAATATCCTAGGAAAATACAATGAGAATGATGACCCCAGGAAGGCCATCAGAATGAAACCACCAGGCATGATAAGAAATTAAATGACAAGTGGTAGTATCCAATAACAAAAAATGTCATGACAAGGATAAGTCAATACATATTAGTTATAACCATCAATGTTAATAATCTCAATTCACCAATTAAAAGTAATAGACTGGCAGAATGGGTCAAGAAGCAAGATCCAACAATAATCTGCATACAAGAAGCACAATTAAAAAAACCTCATAGACCGAAAGTTTAAGGGTTGAAAACAATATTGAATGTAATAAGAAACTGGAAAAAAAGCAATGGTATCTATCCTGTTTGTAGATCAAGTGGATTTTAAACCAACACTGATTAAGAGAGACAAAGACAGACATTACATCCAAGTAAAGGGAAAAATCTAAGAGGAAGAGATGACAGTCATAAATTGATATGCACCAGATACTAGTATGCTCAACTATATAAAACAAATACATAAAAGACATAAAAAAAATATAAAGACATAAAAAATCAAAGAAGGACTTGCAGGGCTGCCATTCAACCACTCCCAGCCCAGATGAAGGGGCTTCCGGGCTACCATTCCGCCACTCCCAGCTCAGAGGAGGAGAGCCACATGGGCCCGAACAGCAACCCCCCTGCCCCCTGATCAAAATGAGAAGACATGTAAACAAGTCTCAAAACCAGACTTCCAGATCATCTACAGCACACCCAAAGGGAAAAGAGATGGAACACTCTAATACTCAACTACCTGGACTCCCTGAACTGGCAAAAAAAGAAGATCTGGAAAAAATGAAATCAGAATAATTTCTCAGATAAAAGCAGAGATTGTTCTAGTAGTGCAAGACATGACTAATAAATCTAGAGAGGAGCTGAAGAACATAATGGAATCCCTACATAGGAAATAAATGAAATCCATAAAACAGATGCAAACATATGTCAGGAGATCAAAAACTCCATTGAAAATCTACACACCAGAATGAGCCAATGTGAGGACGGAATTTCAGATATAGAAGATAACATTGCAATTAGTGATCAGGAAAAGAAAAATTGCTTCAAAATTGTAAGGGACCAAGAGAAATCAATCCAGCTGCTGCTAGACGATGCAAAGAAGAATACATAAGACTGATTGGAGTCAACGAAGAAACAGGAGAGAATACAGATGAAATTAAAAAAACCTGTTCACAGAAGTAATGGCAGAAAACTTTCCAAGCAGGGGAAAAGAACTTGATGTAAAGATAAGTGAGGTATATAGGACTCCAAATAGCCTTGAACAACAACAACAAAAATCTACACATAGGCATACAATTGTTAAGATTCCAGAAACTCAACAGAAGAACAAAGTTCTACAAGTAGTTAGAGAAAAGAAACAAATCGCATATGAAGGAAAGCCCATCAGAATCATAGCAGATTTCTCAATGCAAATCCTCAAGGCAAAAAGAGCTTGGAGTGACGTATTCCAAGCCCTAATGTAAAACAGCCTCCAACCCTGATTGATGTACTCTGCAAAGCTATCTTTCAAAAATGATGGAGAGATAAGATACTTTCATGACAGAGAGCACCTTAGGAACTTCATGAATACCAAACCGCACTACAAAAAATTTTAGACAATATTCTAGGAAAGCACAATGAGAATCACAACTCCAAGAAGCACAGCAGAATGAATTGATGGGTCATGACAAGAAATTAAATGTCAAAGGGGAGAATGCAACAAAAAGAAAATGTCATGACAATGGTAAGTCAATATATATCAGTCATAACCATCAATGTTAATGGTCTCAATTCACCAATCAAAAGAAATAGACTGGCAGAATGGGTCAAGAAG
>NW_004624749.1:20297464-20309079 GCF_000247695.1 Heterocephalus glaber
AAATAAACATATAAAAAAATGTTCAACATCACTGGTGATTGGAGAGATGCAAATGAAAACAATACTGAGATTCCACATCACCCCAGAAACGATGGCTTCTATCTTGAAATCAACCAATAACTGGCCCACCAATGCTGCCGGGGCTGTGGGAAAAGAGGAACCCTGCTCCACTGCTGGTGGGAGTGCAGACTGGTGCAACCACTGTGGAAATCAGTATTGAGCTACCTCAGAGAACTAGGACTAGAGGTCCCATTTGATCCAGCTATTCCCCTGCTGGGTATTTTCCCAAAAGAATTAAAAGAATCATACCACAGCTATATGTGTGCACCCATGTTCACAGCAGCACAGTTTATAATAGATAAAACTTGGAAGCAGCTCAATTGCCTGGAGACTGGATAAAGATAATGGGTTTTTTTTTTAATAAAATGGAGTACTACCCAGCCATAAAGAATGAGAAATTAGAGACATTTATAGCTAAATGGATGTGCATTGAGGCCAAACTCTTAAGTGAAATAAATAGGACACACATGTGTAAATACCGAAGTTTCCCTGATGTTTGAAACTGAAGGTGTAAATAAGGATCAAAATGTATAATAGATGCTGTGAAATAGGAAGAAAAGTTGCAAAGGGGTAAGAGAAGTGAGAGGGATAGGGGAAAGGAAAGAAGGGAAAGGAATAAATGCCAGAAAAAGACAAAATGGAAACAAAGTCTTTGTAAATAGGGAGGGGAGAAAGGGTTGAAGGAAGGGCAGGGGAATGGGAAAAAAATAAGAATCAAGATATATTATGTAAAGGTATGTAAATTTCCAATGATGAATGTCATTATATTGTATACCTAAAATGTATCAATAAAATTAATTTTTAAAATAATTATTAAATACATATTAGTGATCGTTTCTTTTCTTTCCTTTTTGCCAGTCTTTGAAAGAAAATATCATGGAGAGTTACTTCTTTAATGGATAATCATGTTTATATTAAAATTAGACATTAATATATGCATGCAAGCACTTTGACTGATTAGCATTTTAGTAAATATTTCCTCTCTGTTTAAACACATAAAACATCAGACATTTCTGGAACAGAAACCCAGCTAATATTTTTAGTGAATTATTATTAATTTCTTCCTAGGTGCTGTGTTAGGTGAAGAGCCTCTCCTGTACTATTGTTCTTTTTGACAGTAATGTGCATTGCTAAGATGGACAACCAGAATTATTGGTTTAATATTTGATCATGTTAATGATGTAAGTCTTTGGCAGTTTAGGGAAAAAACGCTTAAGACTAGTATCATTATTACCACAGTTCCATTAATAAGTGACCAGGCTGACAATCACAAACCACAGTAATTAGGACAGTTCATGCTTAATTCAACCAGGTTGTAAGAAATTATACTGTCATTTAAAAATAGGTGAATATAAATTTCAAAATTTTTACCAAAGGTTATACTATCTACATAGGCTTAGTGATTTGTATATTATTATGCAATTGTTTTTGTTTTACAAATGAGAAGTTTTGATTGCATCATAACTTATTTGCCTGTTTAAAGATTCATATCGCAGGACATTGAAGGGTTTACATATCTTTAAGCGGTATAGATACAGAACATTTTATAGACCGAATAATTTTGTTTCACAAAAATTCACAAGTTGAAGCTCTACTCTTAATGGTGACCCTATCAGTACATGGGACTTTGGGGATTGGATGAGGTAATAAAAATTGAGCCCTCGTGAACAGAATTAGAGCCCTTGTAAGAGCCCGGAGAGAATGTATTTCTTTTATCTCTCCTCATTTATGTGAGAACATGACAAAAAAGTATTCTGCAGGGTCCAGAAAAGAAATCTAACCAAAACTTAACCGTGCTGACACTCAGATCTCAGCCTGATTCCTAAACTGAGAAATGTATTTGTGTTGTTCATAAGCTACCTAGTCTATAATAATATGTTACAGTAACTCAAACAGAGTAAAAGAGAAACTACGTATGTCAAAATTTATTGGATTATTAGACTCAAATTTATTTACCCATTTCTCCTGTGACTGGTGTTTCCACGATCTCAAGAGATTTTTCTTTAAAATATTAATTTTTAGATGAATTTGTGTAGAAGCAATTAGGAATGATAAAGTAGCAAGTCAGATTAACCCCGAGGCAAAATATTGACGAGTAAATTCTCCCCTCTCAAATGTTCTTTCTCCACGTTTCACTGTTGTACATAACAAATTTCTCATGTTGTGATGTAAACTCAAATTGCATTTTTTATGTCCAGTTAGTATTAATTCTCCTTCTAATAAAAAGAAATGATACAATACACCTCAGTAAAATAATTCAGTTTGTACTTCTTTTGAGCCATGCCTATTCATTTCAGTTGCCCATTTCTTAATTGGGTTTTTTGTTTTGGGGATCCATTTTTTTTAATTTCTTTATATATTCTAGATATGAGTTCTCCATCTGACAGATAGCTGCCAAAATACTTTTCCCATTCTGTAGACTGTCTCTTCATTCTGTTGGTTGTTTCTTTTGCTGTGCAGAAGTAACATGTTATAAGATACATTTGTCTTAATGTGTTTTTTTCCCAATATGTGTCCTTTTTTCTTGCAAAATCTTTAATAGAATCTCTCTGATATTCCACATGAAAAATAATAAAGTTTTAAAGATATTTTTAATTGCATATTTGAATTGATCTAAGCATCAAGGACTAATTTTTAAAATCAAATGAAAAATAAAAGAAAAATAATTTTATATTCCAAATAGATGTGTTCATGTTTGTGTATTTAAATACTATTCTTTAAATTTCATCCAGATAACACATTTGAACCTATGCTTAGATAGCCATGTGTCAGATGTTTTTTGAAATTCACCAACTCCTTTAGTTTTTACCTCACATTGTATTTTAAATTCTCTACCATAAAGGCATATATAATGATTAACTACTAGTTCATACAAAAGAAAAACTTTATTTGTAAGAGGTTATATTTTTGTATAATATAGGTAATAGCATAAGATAGAGAACTTCATGCTATGTTATAAGATAGTTTTATGAATGTATTTAATTTTCACAGAAACTTTTATAAATATTTTTGTTTTTCAGAATTTAAAAAACATTACCAAGTCATTTCATGTGATTAGGATTAGACTTCATTAGAACAAAGTACTTTGAAATATTTCTGTGTAACAAAGCAAAGTTTAAAGCAATATATTTTAGTTCCTGTATCCTAGAGATATAATCCATATTAAAAAATTATTTTATATATATTGTTTATATCTTTTGACAAATACATATATCTATCTAATTAAAACTATGATCAAAATATTAAAAATGACAAGCAAATAACTGCTTTTTCAATAAATGATTAGAATTGTCCATTCTAGAAATTTGTATACATGAAATTATATAGCATATTATATGCAATATTTTAGTCTTCACATTAATCCATATTATTGGAAGTATAAGTGGTTTGTTTTTGTTCATTGCTTGCAAGATGCAGGATAAATTCTATTTTTACAAAATTATGCCTGTGCTGGGGTAAATGGAGGAAAACTCACTGAATATGTATATACCTGTGATATCCTCTACAAACTGGTGATTCCATCTGGAAAATCTTTTTATTTTTCCTGGCACCTGACAAGCTGTATCCTCAAAAAATCTACTTAATATAACTTTAAACAACTTACTTTCTGAGAAATCAAGGGGCACATATGTATACATGCATGTATATGCACACACACAATCTTAAAACACACACATATACACACACATGTACCATTTTAGTGCAAGTACCATATGATGCATTATGGAGAATATCCTTAAGAAAAAAAAAACTTTGATCAGAGATTTATTTCCGTGTCCCTCTGTTTAAAAAGTATAACATAAAAAACTCCATTGAATCTCAAAATATGAGACCATGTCCAATTAAAATTTAATTCCTTCACATTGTTAATTTAAGGGTTATTTAAATAATATTTCAGCCATCCATAAATAATGCATTTGTTGCTAATTAGCAGCTTCTGCATTACCTTCTCAACTTCTGTTTAACAAGTATCTTCAGACTTTTCATAAAATTTAAATCTGTAGATTTGGTTAAGGGGGAGAAAAGCTAGTTAATTATTGAGACTTGTTTTTAGCAGATACTCAGGATTCTGAAATGTTCTTTTTATAGAATAAAAATATTTATTCTCATGTCAATTATAAGAATGGTATGTAAATTTCATTACATCTTTCATTCCCTTGTTATTCTCAGGAGGATTAATCATATATAGGGAGAATCTGAGTTTCTGACTGGTCTGTAACCTCTGATAAAAGGTGGCCAGAGGGCCGGGGATTTAGCTCAGTGGTTTCGCTGCCTGCTGCGCAAGCGCAAGGACCGGAGTTCAATCCCCAGTACCAAAAAAAAAAAAAGGAGGCCAGAGCTTATTGTTGAGCAGATGTTATTCATACAGAAATTCTGTCAGTCAATCTGTTACTTTGTAATATGTTTGCATTTATACTATCTTAGCTAAGAAAAATCTTTAAGTGTCTTTACTATTTACATAATTTTATAAGAATGATGCTAATAAACTACTTTGGAAATTAAGTGAATATGGGTTGCATTTATTTACTTTTATTAGGCTTTCTTGGGACTGGTGATCTACTCATTATACTCTGAAATTTATATAACAAGAATAAAATGCAAAGTAGAATTTTATGAATATATTAATCAGGGCTCTGTAGAGAGACAAAAATAATTTGATTTGTATATACAAATATTGGGGAAGGAATTTTTTTAGAGGAATTGGCCCATTCAATTATGGAGGCTACAACAACCCTTCTGCAAGCTTTGGACCTGAGGATATCAGCTATATGGCTTGGTCCAACTCTGAAAGCCTCAGAACCAGGGAATTTTATGGTGTTATCCTTGGTCTGAGTCTGAAGACCTGAAAAGGGAAGTGCTTGTATAAGTCCTAGATTTCCAAGGCCAGAGAGCCCAGAGTTCTGGTTTCCAGTGGCAGAAAGATGACTGTCTGAGCTCCAGAAGAAAGAAGAAAATCTTTTTCATTCTTTTTGTTCCATCCACATCTCCAGCAGATTTTATGGGGCCCAAACACATGGAACAAGGGTTGGGTTTATTTTATTTTTTTCATTGAGTCCACTATCTCTCACACCAATCTCCTCTGAAATTATCTTCCTGGACACACTCAGAGGTGATGCTTTATAAGTTCTTCTAGTATTCCTTGGTCCAATCAGAATGACATCTAAGAGAATGGAAACTTGCTGTCTTTTTTCCTGTCTTGAAAGAAAAAGTGTTCAACTTAGTTTTTAAATCAACATTGTTTGTCTGTACTTTTTGTTGATACTTGTTTTGCCATTTCTTTGAATTGTGCTAATAAATCTTTTACTGCTGCCACTCCTTTAAAATCATTCTTGTCAGAAGCAGAACTTATATGCCCATTGATAAATGCAATAGTGAATTTCAGACTCTCCACTTCCTTAAACTGTCAACAGTAGTTAATACTGCTGGGTCATAGATTCCAGTAGATGACACCTGCAAAATCATGGATACAAGTCTTTCCACTTGATCTTCAGGATATGATAGTGCCAATTCCTTTTTGTCTCAAAGGCATCCCTTTTACATTGCTATGTAGGTTTTCTTCCTTCTACCTAATAACTTAATATTGGTACTTCCCAAGAAACAGTGCTTGAGGAATTTTCCTCAGTCTGTCTCCACTCACTTTTCTCCATCTCATCTGACTTTATATCTTAAAATGGCACGTGTATGACTTTAAATTTTAAGTCCTTACCTCTACTCTTTATTAGTAATCCTGAAATCCAACTGTACTTTTGCAATCTTGCTTTGGTTTTCTAACAAGCATTTGTGCTTTAATAAGAACAATCTAATTCCTCCTAGTCATTGCTTCCCATCCAATCTTCTACATCTTTTCTTCCAAGGTTTCTCTTTCAGGTCTTGGATTAGCAACACAATTCTCTTTGTTATTCTGCAAACATACTTGGCTTTGCATATCTTCAGAAAGTTTGTCTGAGTATCTCCTCCATAAACTATTTTAGTAGTTATTTTTTCCTATTATTTTTAGTCTTGTAAAAATTTCAGTTTTAAAAGGAAGTTTTATATGTTAATATTTAAACTGATTCCTTATATGTCCTTTTTTGCATTGCATTTTTCCATAACTCTTATCACGATCTGTAATATATATTGTGCTTATAATATCTTGTCATTTGTAAGTTTATCCCAAACAGAATATAAAGTTCAGAAATTGTTTTTAATGTTATTGCTTTAGGATCTTAAACTCTTATCATCCAGAAATAAATTTCAGATTTTGAGCGGGTTTGTGAAGTCATGAACAAAACTACAGTTTTCTAATCTTTTGAATAATAAAACATAATTAGAAGTTCATAGTAAAGTTCTTAGAAATCTTGGAAATTCAGACAAGTGGAGTCAATAGCCTGTGGGAAATAACATCCATAAGTGCTGCTCATCTTTATAAATCCTGTTGTCTCTTCATGAAGAATCATTCCTAAATTATTTACTGATCATTCCATCAACCAGTAAGCTTTCCCGAATTTTTTTTTTTTTTTACTTTGTTTGAGTGTTTGTCTTCACTAATATTTGTGGGTGTATGTATTTTGTTATGTAATGTGTTTAAATGTTGTATTTTTCTCTCCAAAATAAATTTTTAACATGTAACTATTTTGTTTCTGATTCTTCCATATACAGATAGCCTGAAAATATAAGCATTATGGTCATAATTAATCATGTTTATTCAAAAATTGTAATGTAATTATTCCTAGAAAGAAATAAAAATAACAGTAGATTATAATAATCATACACATTAAAAGAAAACTAAATTTATTTCTGGATATTGATGGACAGTTTGTGCTATAATATAATGTTTGGGGAAGAAGAAAAGCTAAGAGTTATGAAGTATATATAGTATATTCTTTATTAAAAATTTCTAAGTAAATGCTGATGAAAAGTTGTCTTTTGGAGACAGTAATCTAAAAAACAAATTTTCCATGCAGTTTAATAACTCAGTAGGATGATGGAAATGTTTTATCTTTCTTTGAATAGTCCAGGAAAAATTGATGATTTTATGATTATAAATGTTGGAGATGATCACATTCCCTCTGATTCTTCATGCAGTGATGTCCAATCACAACAAAATGGAAAATTGAGGGTTCATGCAAATATATTATATTTGCTTAAAGTGCATTTCTTTAAAATAGTAGCTGTCTTCTATCTGTAAATACGTAAAATGTGCAAGGAATGGTTGTCTCACTCATAGAAATTACTTCCAATGGCATTTTAAGTATCCAAAATTAAAGATAGAACATAATTATGGTTGGACTATATTAACTTCAGCAATATAAAAATCTCACCCTTAGTTGTACTGATTGGTTTGCAGAACCCAGCTGATATTGTAACACCTAGGTTATTGAGATCTTTCAATCAATCAAATTTGTCTCTTTGAAAGTTACACAGAGTATTTAATATATTTGATATATTATTTTATTTTTCACCTGACTTGCTTTATTCTATATTCTGTAAATTGAATTTAAGTAGTCTGAAAATAGCCTGAAACACTTAAAAATTAAAATTTATTTTTGAAATTTTTGTCAATGTAAGCTCAATGTTCTGCAGGGTTTTACTTTTTTACAGGAGTATTCTTTTGTGCATTGTTGTTTCTCCAAAAAACATTAAGAAGGTACTTTGGCCCTGGTCATCAGAGGCCTGTTCTTTTGAGTCTCAAAATCTCTAATGAGGAAGCAATTTAATGTATACCTCTGTGCTTTGGAAACTGACATTTAAACTATTTATGACTTCATTTTCTTCATGGAAGAATAAGTTGTACTAGACTATATTACAGACTAAAAAGCCAGAGCTCGAAACATCTTGATGCTATTGTGTGTCTCTGGATGAAAACATCTACAAATAGGACAGTAAGTCCACAGAAAGAGGGAAAGTGTGTATGCAAATGAATTATATACAACAAATAATGAAAATTCCTAATGAAAATTCCTAAAGAAAACTAGGAAGTGGGAAATAATTAAGTTAAAATTGAAATTTAACCAAAGGAATATAGATATTAAAATACATGCATCTTTTTTTTAAATCAGCAAGTAGCACGATACCTTAATATCTATAGCATTCTGATCCTTTGTCTCTAATGTTAATATTATTTTCTTAATGAAGTCATGCATATTGAATTGCTTTCATTTTCTTTTTTTACAAATGTTGTTTTTGTTTTCATCATGCCTATTCTGTTTCAGGATGAAGCTTAGGTGGAAAGTAGATGAGCATGAATAAAATATTTCTAGAAGAATCAAAAGGGTGTGGTATATAATTAACATTGTGCATCCAATTTCAAAGTACAACCTATGGTTCAATATAAATTGAGATTTCACTGTATGTGTCTTCTCTGTTGCCCAGAATTTACTGGTACACTGGCAGGTATATCTTGATTTTGTACTATCCAATATAAAAGCTATCTGATTATAGAGGAAAGAAAAGGAAAGCTTGTGAGTTTAAAATAAAGTATCATACTGAACGAACCTTCAAATTTTGATCTTGCTTAAGTGGAAGTTGTCCAACACTAAATATGTTTCATAAATGTTGGTTTTTTTCGCTGTTGTCTGGAATTAGGCACTGTACAACACTTATGTTAGCATGAATTTGACAAAATTACATCTTAGTACACAGTATACCATATTTTTTTCCAATACTTTGAACACATCTTTCCTATACTTGTTGCTGAGAGCCTATATATGGTTGGTCTGTCTCAGAGAGGGGAGCAAACAAGACGTATAAGTTGTAGCAGGAGAAGGAGTCAAACCAACTAAAATCTATCTGGAAAATGTATGAGTTTTGGGGTCAGTGCACAGAATGATCAAAGTACCATTTGGATCCTCCAAGAATCATTAGTGGGAAACAAAAACAAATTATCATATTTTTTTCTTCTCATCCCTACTCACATTGTCTTCACCCACCTATAACAGATATGTTTATATAGAAATGGAAGGAAATCTAAAGAGGAGAGTGAAATACTACAGGAGAAGATTTTATTGGTTTTAACTCATATTAATACCTGTTAATTTTACCTAATTGAGTTCAATTTTAAACCAGTGAACATATATCCACAGGATACTGCCTTTTATTATCTTGATATCACCTTGATTTAGATCTTAGAGGATAATATTACCAGCAATTGTAGACAGCAGAGAATTTTGTAGATCAGAAAAACAGTTAAACTATGAGAAGACATCATAAGTATTAATGAAACAATTTAAATTTGCCTTTTAAAAGTTTGATAGCTAAATACACTCTGACTATGGATGTTTCAAGCTTCTTTTTAAATGTACCATCCACGTATCACATTCCTATTTAAGTGGATTAAAACAAACACAAATAAGTCACAATGCTTTGTAAACAGGATGATGATTGTCTTTGGCATTTGTTAAAATGCTGGTAAAAGAATGAGATAATTTATGAATTTAAGAAAGGCAGAATCTTTCTACATGTAAAAGCATAGGTTACTTCATGTGACTATTCATCTTCCTTCTGCCCATAAAACATGAGGTCTACAACTTAAATTCTCAGCAAGCTAAAGATTGACAAGACTCCTAGAGAGGCCGGAAAAATATGAAAACTATGGAAAGTAAGTCTTGGTGAAGATTTTCACTCGGGAAATGGCATGTGTTTGGTGGGTATTATGCAGTCTAACATTCTTTGTTTCTTTCTCTCAAACTCTTTGTGTTTTAAAATTTTGTTGGTTTCTGTGAAAGTTCCTCCTTCTCAATTTTGAATGCTTATTAACAATTCCATGCAAGAATTTCATACCTGTTATCTTTTTGATAGAAACACTGTGTGCATTCAGTAAAGGGTATTTGTTATTTTACCTTCATTTCTATCCTCAAATGCACTGTGTTTATATTTTACAAATGAAGTAACATAATACGTAATGAAACCACAGTTAGCATTTTGTTTAAAACTTTAAAAAGGGCACGTATGGTAGAGCTCACCTATTATTTCAGCGCTCTGATGTGCTAAGACAGGAATATCACAAGTTTGATCCCAGTGAGAATGTCTCAAAAAAAAAAAAGAATAAGAAAAATAAAAGAAAAGGTGCAGTATTAGAGAGCATTTTATACCAAATCTTAGATGTTCATAAGAAATATAAGCCAGACTCATGTTGAATAACTAAAACTGATAAGCATGAATTTTGAGTTAAGTGTTCGAATGCAGTTTAACTGCCTAGACCTTTTAGGCTAGTATCTTACACTGGCCAATGTATGAATAAAAGGAATTTATCATTCACTTTTTGGGGACCTGGAAAGTTCAAAATTGAGCCATCAGCAATTTTGTATCTATTTACTGCCTGTTCCTCATACATGGCATCTTCCTGCCATGTTTCTCCACATGAGGGAAACAGCAAGAGAGCTTGCAGGAGTCTCTTTTGTAAGGACACTGATCCCATTCATAAGGTTGGCATCCTCAACACTTAATTACTTCTCTAAGTCTCCATTCTTTTTTATTTTCATTAAGTTTTTATACACATTTCTGGACTTCAACCTGTTCTTCAAAAAAAGCTCTTTCCTACAAGGATTTCATTGTTAGGGATGGAAGCAATATTGCCTTGCCAGGTCAAGAAAATATTGTGTACATTCCAGTTACTATTTTACTAGGCATAAAGTTGTTGATTCTCCTCCTATGGAAAAAAATAATTTTATTAATCTGAATTTGACTGTACATACTAATAGAAATAATAAACAAAAATAAGGGGTAAGCGTTTTCAACTTTGAACATTTACTTTGGATTCAGTATATTGTAGTTTAACCATCAGTTTATAATTAAACCACCAGTTTATCATTAAAGAAACTCTTTGATGTTGCTTAGAACTCCAGTGCTATGTAACATCTCTGGAACTCTGTCATCCGTGGCTGCTTAAACGAACATACTTTCACCTTTCTCCACCTCTGTTCAAGAAGTTCTGTGTCACCAGAGAGATACTGCGATTTTGTCATTTTCTTTTTTTTTTCAATCTGGAAGTTTTATGGTCAGTTTATTAAGCTCAATGGTGAAAGTTACCAGAAGAATATTCTCCTGAGAGTTAATTTTTCTTAGAAAAAAAAGGAAAGGAAAATTAAAAGCCGCCCAGCACAGCCACAGATGCTGTGGCTGTGGAGCTCCCCGGACATGGTGCCTCAGTCCTCTGAGTCACTCCCTGGGCCAGCAGGGTTGGAGTCTGGGTCGTCCTCAACATCCTCCAGCTCCAAGTCATCCAGTTCCTGGAACAAAGACTCCTCTACTTCCACATTACTTCCAGCATCCTCCAAGAACTGGGTATCAGATGTGTCAAGATTATGATCGGTTTCAAACAGCTGTTTGCCACTTAATTTATTTTTTCCTGCTTGCTCTTCTTCTTTCATCCGCTTCTTTATAATTTCCACGAGTTCTGCATCAAACTTGGCTTTCCAACATAAGAAATTCTCAATTGTAACAGGGGTGCCGTGGAATAATTGCTTCTCTGCTTCTTCTGCTGCTTTTTCTTTTAGTTTATTTTCTTCCTCTCTTCTCGTTTTTATCTGATCTACTATTTCATTTAATTTTTCTTGCACTGCTGTCACTAGAGTAAA
>NW_004624749.1:20309194-20337143 GCF_000247695.1 Heterocephalus glaber
TGTAAACTTGAGGGCAGTCTGGACACTTTCATCATTTTCTCCAGCCTCTGATGTCACAGCCATGGTGAAGCTGGGAGGATTTTCTGGTAATACTGTGAAGGAGCCGGGGTAGATGGACTCCGGAGCCTCCAGCTCGTTTCACTGCTCCTCGCTGTGGTCTGTCATCGCGGCCCTGGCTGCGGCCCATGGAGCACGCCGCCGCTCAGGCAGCGCCACAGCTGAGTCCGGAGACCTCTGGCCAGGCCCAGCCTGCTGAGCCAAAGCCCCGCGCCGCTCTCGGGTGATCGCTTATTTTGTCATTTTCTTAATAAAATAACCCCACCTAATTTCTTTTTAACATGATTGAATTTACTAAGTGAAAATAAATTGACAAAGTGAGTTTTCCTCTGTAATTTTTAATGCAGAATTTAATTGGTAAATGATAAATCCATATTTAACTAGACAACAGATTTTTGTAAGCAAAGTAGTCGAACTTTAAAAGAATATGTCTTGAAGTAGTTTGAAACAACTACCGAAGTATTCATTTTTGGCAAAATAGTTTGCTTATGTTTGGTGTCAGCACAATTACAAAACACATTATTAAAATGAGTATCAGTATGTGCTATTTAACATGTAAAATGCATGTATAAAATCCAAAAGATTCCCTCTTTAAGTTAGAATTAAATGCTCTATAAAATGATAATTGTGTCTATTTGTGGTCATTTGTTTGATAGTTGGCATAACTGAAATTCTGTTAGATGCACCTATTCCCCTTCTAGGTATTTTCCCAAAAGAGTTAGACATCATATAACAGGTATAACAATGCATATCCATGTTTATAGCATTTATTAATTTATTAATATTAATTAATTAATTTATTAATAACTAAATCTGGGAAGCAGCCTATATGTCCTTCAGCAAATGAATGGATAAAGAAAATAGATTTTGATTCACAATAGAGTACTACTCCACCATAAAGGAGGATAACCGTGGGTCATTTGTAAGAAAATGGATGCACCCTGAGATCTTAACATTAAGTGAGATAAATCAGATGCACAAGCCTAAATGTTGTGGGGTTGGTCTTATATGAGAGATACAAAATATAAATAAAGAAAAAATAAAAGATGGGCAATAGGACTTAGGGATATAGAACTTTTCTAATGGAAAGGGGACCAAGAGATGGAGCAGGGAGCACAGAGTGAAAAGGGGGACAAATTAACTCGGATGTGTTACATAATGTACCAACTCCTCCCAGGAATGTAATCATTCTGCACTGTAAATATGTACTCATAAGAAATAAAAACTTAAACAATAAGTAAAACCAGCTATCTGTCTGCCCAGTCACATATGGTGAAGTAATCATTTACCATTAATAGTTACAGTTATTAATCATGGTATTATGATAAACAACATGGTTAAGGGTTTGATTCACATATGTCTCACACTGGTTCATGTAACTACATGTTCATGTAACTACATGGTGATAACCTCAGACACTATTCACCATCATAGTTTATGGTATCAGAGAATGATACAGAGTGGTTATTTTTGCATATCCAGCTTCACTTTGGGAAAGCATATACATCAAAATCATATAATCAATGAATACTTCTTAAACCTAGTGTTAAGGTATATTGGTCCCAGAGTAGTCTTTAAATTTGATCTGAGCTAAAATTATTATTTAGCATGGGTATGAATATGTATCAAGTATATATATATATATACACTTTATATATAATATAAATAAATGTTACTATTATTCACACATATTAATGTAAATATATGAAATATATGTGCATGCAATATAGTGATTTATCCATTTAAAAATAAATGTGGGTAGCAATTCTGCATGTGTCACTGACAAAACTATTTACTTGATTCGATATACACAGAATAGAAAATGATGTCATCAAAGTGAAAAGAAATTAAGTCTTAAGTACACTTTGATAATTTACTTTAACATGGATTTTTAAAAACAGAATATTTGTCTCCCAAAAATGTTTTGATTTTAAAATGACTTTCACTTCTGGAGTTCACTATTTTAATCAGTGGGGTTATATATATCATATTTCTATGTGATAATTACATTTCTATTAATTTGTTACTTGTGTTACTTTGAAAATTAGAAGTTATTTAAAATACTTTTTCTCAGAATACATATACAATATATGCCCATTAGCAAATTTAGTGAAAATATATGAAAGTAGAAAACTAAAACCTATCACTTCTCTCTTCAGACAAAATCAATTTTAAATCTATAACGATGTCTTGTTCATTTTTAAAAGTCCTAATAATACACATATAAAGAATACATATTCCCATTCATTTATGATTTTCAATATAATTATTTATTATTTCATGTAATTTATGAATACAACATGATGATTTGGGCAGTGTATAATAAAATGATTGTTACAGTCAAGAGAATTAACAGCCATCACTTTAGAGTTATCTCGTCATCTCTTCTCTCTCTGTCGCTCTTTCTTTCTGGTAAGTGTACCTAAAATCTGCTCTCTGAGCTAATTTTCACTATACAGTAGGACAGTGGTGCCAAACTTATGGCACACATGTTGTTTGTTTTACTTTTAAGACAAAAGATGTTAATGTATGAGTTGTTTATTCTAAATTAAAACCTCAGTATTCAGGTTTAATTGTAGGATTGACACTTTGCAGTGAATAAGTTGGTTTGGGCACTCATCTCTAAAAGTTTCACCATAAGTGGAGTAAAATATTACTAACTACAGTCCTTGTGGGAAATGTAAGAACCCCACACTTATCTATACTACATACAGACAAGTTTGTACTATTTGAAATGGCAAATATAGGTACAAGGGTTCAAATTTATGTGATATATGTTTAATTTTTAAAAGATAAGCATTTTGAACTTAGAATTAAATTTTTAAAATACATAACAGCATATAGATGCATATATCATGTGCCAAGCATATTTTTAATAAGAAACACTTCTTAGCTAATAAAATTCCACACATGTTTATGAAGCAAAATCAGGAAACCTAAGTGCCTAAACCAAAACAAAAGAAAATACTAGTGGAGTTCTAAATAAATATAAATGGCTCTGTGGGTTTATACTTTAGAATGAAAGAAATCCTTTTCATTGAAAGTATATCAAAACAAATATATTGACTTGTGAAAAGAGATAATCAAAAATAAATATTCAGACTCAAATACAAAATATTTTTTTAAAAAGACCCAAATATACTACAGATAATGTAAAATAGGAAGAAAAAGTTCAACTTGGAAGCAGCACTAGAGAGGGGGAATGGGGAACAGATGAAAGAGAAAAGGGAAAAAATGAGAACAGAAAGTTAAAATACAAACAAAGCTTTTGTACATAAGGGGTGGAAGAAGAGATGAAGGAGGGGAGGAGAATGAGAAAAAATAAGAATTAAGATATATTATGTACAGGTACAAATTCCATATGATGAATATGATTATTTATATCTAAATTATACCAATAAACTTAATAAAATATAATTTTTTAAATGTAAGAAGATCTACAGGTGGAATTGAAATGAAAATGAGTCAACAGTTCGTAAGCTGCATACTGGAAGTTTGGCTACTTAAGCATGTCTCATTTTGTATTGTGCAATTTTAAATAATGTACTGAAAATTAGCAATGTGACACTATAGCATAACTGTTTGCATCTCATTACCATACATGAAAAATTAACCAAATGTATAATCAAAAATGAAAATAACCAAAAAATGTAAAAAACATTGAGAAATATGCTTAACTACAGATTTTATAGTGTGTATAGCTTAGTTTACACTAGTCATCACTGCTGTTGTTGTAAAGTGATTAAAGTGAATAAAGTGGTACTATGTATTGTTGACTAGAATATTATATTACTACAGAGTAGACAACTAGCATTATTAATGATTCCATACTAGAGGGCAAATTCCTAAGTGAATATTGCTTTATTATGAACTCTGATGAACATCATGTATTTTGTTAATTAGGAAAATACATATCAGAAACTTGGTTTTATTGGTGAAGTCAGAATATTGTTAACTGTCACAAAGAATGAAAATAAGATATGTATAGCATTCCTATTAAAATACTTTAAGAACCTACTGACACTTGCAGCAACATACTTAATGATAATGTCTGAAGCTTGAGGTGTAAATAGTGTCTAAAGTTCAGTAAATTCAGATGGTTTCATGTTATAAAGCTAACACCCCGTGCATTTGGAATATCATTGTATATCCTGGTAATGAACATGTCCTATGAGCGGGTAGTCTTCACACATGAAAAGACAGAAAACTAGGTATCAAATTACAGACCAGATTGTAGACATACTGTTTTTGAATGCTACTTTTAAAATTTAGTCTAAAATTATCCCATTTAAACCAGGGAGCAAAGTTGTACATGAGTATTGATTTTCACCGTAAATATCTTAATGACCATCTTAATTACCTACCCAGCATTAAAAATGCAAATTGCTATTAGTTAGTTCACAATTATTAAATAATAAAAAACTAACACTCTTTAAAAAAGGTAAACCATAAAGTCAAGATTCAGCTATTGTTTAATGTAAAATTAAACAAGGATTTCATCTGGAGGAAAGAAATAAATATTAAACAGCTCTAGATAATACATACAGAATATTGTGTGATGGTTTATATTGCTTGTTGACTTAATTGGCTTGAGAGATGCCTGGGAGAGTGGTGAAGCACAGTTCTGAATGTGTTTGTATGAGCCACTGGGAAATGTGCCTGCTGACTGTGTCTTGTCCCTTCTGCTTCCCAGATACCATGAGTTGAACAACTTTCTTCAGCCATGACCCTCCACCATGATGTGTCTGCCTAGGGACGGTCAGCTGGGGACTGGAACTTCTGCAACTGTAAATGAAAATAATCTTATCCTCTTTTAAATCATGTGTAGATATCAGGTGTTTTGTTCTAGCAATGGAAAAATGACTGATACAAATATAAAGTATCATAATATGTAATAAGTTATATATAGAAAATATATATTAAAGAGTATGCAATTTTTATGGATCTATAAATATTATGGTAATTATATAATAGCAATTATATAACCTTTACCTCAATAAAAAAAAACAGAAGAAAAATGGAGTGTTAAAAAATAACATGCATCAGATATTGATCCTAAATGATAAGAATGATAGGTCCTATTATTAACCCCAATCCATCACCCTTATCTGTGTTTGTACACTTTGCCATGTGACTTTGCATATATCTTCATTAATTGGGAGAAATTTATTCCCTCATCTTTGTGCAATCATCTTGATTAGAACACTTCGTGGTGATCCTCTGGTTGCTCAGAGAAGACAGGCAGGGAGTAAGGCCACCCAAGGGCACTGGTCCTACATAGGCCCAGCTGTGTCAGTCAACCCTCAGCAAAACCAAGAATGAATGAGCTAAATGAAATTTTTCATTGCCTTGACAAAGTTTGCTGCATGATAACAAATGACTGATGCAATTAGTCTCTCCAATTTCTGTCAAAACATTGTCTCAGTTAATACACACATACCTAAAATGATGGCGTTGGATTTTCAGGTATATGCTGCTTTATATATTACATGATACTTTGAAATCTGAATCAGAGACGCATACAATGATTGAAAATTTAAGTGATTAAAATATAAATATACTAAAAACAAACAAAAGAGAAATTCTAATATCAAAAATAATAAATTTGAACGATGAATCATAAAATAATGTCCTGGATCTTTTGTGCTTGACCCTACATATCCATCATCTATTTCTCCCACTGCATTCTGCAGCAGGTGGCACAGCATAAACCACCAGACAAACTTCTGTGCCTTCCGTGTTCTGGCTGGGTTTTGCTAATGGTGCATTCATATAAAATACATGAAAGAAGGAAAATAATATTTTTCCTTTTTTTCAGGCCCTAAATTTCAGTTTCACTTTCTTTCTTTTTCTCTCTTTCCTTTTCTTTCTTTCTTTCTTTCTTCTTTCTTTCTTTCTTTCCTTTCTTTCTTCTTTTTCTTTCTTTCTTTCTTTCTTCTTTCTTTTTTTCTTTCTCTCTCTCTCCCTCTCTCTCTCTCCCTTCCTTCCTTCCTTCCTTCCTTCCTTCCTTCCTTCCTTCTTGTTTTGGGGCTAGAATCCAGGGGCTTTACACTGAGCTACAAATCCAACCTCTTTTAATTGTTTAGTTTGAGACAAGGTCTAATTAAGTCACTAAGTTGGACTCAAACATGCAATCCTCCTGTCTCAGGCTAATATTTTTTTTTCATGCTTTCTCTGTACTACTTTGGCTTATGCTGGCAGCTGTTTCCTTCTGATGATGATCCACTCTGCAGGCTTTCTAGGTGCCTACCATTGCTCCTCCTATAGGAGAGGGCACAGTAACAACTATGTTGCTGCAAGCCTCCAGTTATTAATCTCATGCCACACTTCATTTTATCTAATGTGCTCACTACCTTTACAAATAATAATGGTTTCAGTTGTGTCACTCAATATCTGTTCCATTTCTGGTTTGAAAGCATTCTGATAAAAATGTAATAGCTCAAGTGACTACAGCAAACAGACTCAAAAATGGGTTTCATAGATTTGATTGCATACATGTTAAAGGTCAGCAGAGATAAAATTCTTGCTCGTTAAATGATGTGAGAGAAAAGTAATCCATGTTGTATACTGGCACCCAGATAGGACTATTGCCAGAGTCCAACTCCAGCGGGTTCAGGTCCTGAGAGGAGGTGTGGAGTCGGCGATGAGAGAATGTGACAGACACTGAGTGGACGGTCGGCAGCTCAGCTTGCCTGTCTGAGTTATACCGAAATCACTTTACTTATATATGTTTTGATTACACAAGGCTTTGGTAAGCACGTGGGTCCATACACAGTGTGTTTTCATACAGAGTTAAAGAAAAGCTGATATCATCTAAAAAACTATTTTAGACCACCCAGTTCTAAATACTCCTCTGGGTGCTACGTGAAACCTTGTTAACTTATCAGATTTACATTTGAGGACCAAGAAGCATTTTAGAAAGGTCAGGCTACCTCATTAGGCCAAGTCTTGTCAGATCTCATTGTTGTGTGCCCTGCGGGTGTTGGCCAAGGGTGACCAGGTGCCAGACAGTGGGGAGCCTGCGTCATGAATTTGTGGATATCCCAATCTCCCTTTGCGCAGTCAGGGCATATGGATGTCACGTCCCCACTACTCATGGAGGTATGAGTGAGGGGCTTTTCTGTAAATGGATCTACAATTTCTTCCTGTAATCCCGGCGTAGTAACCATTTCTGAAGTAATGACTTTTATCCTTTCAGTGATTTCTCAGGGGAGTACAGCACCGAGGTAATTACTACCGCGGAAAGCGAAAGCAAAGGACGGAGTCGTGGTTTGAGCCATAGTCTTGGTTTCACTGGAGCTGTGTCAAGCAGCGAGATTGTGATCATGGCCTGAGCCAGACTATGAGATAAAATGCAGGCAATGGGGCATAGGTTTGATCAGCTGTGTAGTTTAGTCACTTTTTTTTTTGAAAACTGTATTCTTTGGTGGCTACTTCTAATGAAACTAGAGAGACTAAGTTGAGAAAATATATTTATACTTTCTTATACAATTCTATCCATGTCTATCCTTGGGGAAACAATTTATTGGACTGATATATATATACACACACATATATGTATACATGTATATATACACACATACATTATATATACATATATGTGTGTATATATTCCATATATTTACATATTAATATATTTATATTACATATAATATACCACTTATTTATAGATCCATAATGAGACTCTATTTAAACATTTCTTAATGATAGAAGGACTGATCTTTCCCCTTGCTTACTAAGAGCAGTAAGTAGACTAATTGATAGCTTTTGGTTAGAATGCTGGAATCTTTAGATTAGAATGCCAGAACCTTCCTGGTACATAAATGAAGAGTTGCAATGACTCGAGAGGATGGAGATGCCCTTGTAGTTTTACTGTGTCAAGATACTCAACACTTCCTTAATCACACCCTTGAGAAAGGGCCAGAGAATATTTCCTTTACTGAGACATTAAGAAAGGCACTGATAATGAGGGGGCCATAGCACCCCTGAGCGGTGATGTTTACAGGAGTTTCAGACCACATCAAAAGCTGAGAGGAGGTGCAGTGGAATCGTATTCCTAAACTTAATAGAAACAATATGATTCCAGGGTAGAGGAGGCCAGACAGTACAATTACTTATCCATCACAGAGAAAGTGAGTGTAATTAAAACCATTGATTATGAGGGCAGATAACAAGGTTACTGTGGCTATTAGGGATTTTGGTGATTGACCAATTAAATACAATATCCTAATAAATGAAATAATCAGCACCATATTACTATTCTGTATATTCTGTTTAGGGGGAATACATTGAAGTCCCTTGGACAGAAGTCTAACTGAAATCACTACTTTAGGATACCTGCATTTATTTAGACTCAGTTCATACATCAATTGATGGACCAGAGATAATTAAATGATAGAGATTTCATTTCTATTTTAGGAATTATCCATTAGTTGGCCAAAGCATATTTACTACAAATCTTTGCCCCAGTTTTCCCAACAGGGACCAGATATGGTGCACTAAGATGCATCTGATATTAACTTTGAAATCATACTGATCATAGAAAATTTTAAATGAAAGTGTAGTTCACCATTGGGGTTTTTAGGAGGTTAAATGAGAGCAATAGCTTAACTTTTGAATGTGGCAAACTGACAGTGACCACGACATGATTGATACCTCAAATATGAGACTTTCAAAATAAGAATCATTTTGAAGGGAAACCAATTAAGAACACATCCAGGAAGAATTTTCTGGCTTCAGAGTGTTTCCCTAAAAAGAGTGCATGGATTCTTCTTTGTGAAATGAACTCTCCCCTTTTATGTAATAGGATGAGGACCATGACCCTTATAACTAGAGTTGGAGGTGTGGCACCCCAAGATAAAATGCATAAACAAACTTACCGCAGTAATTCTTACCTTTCATTAATGTCTCAAATATATCTTATCATTTCCCCACAATCTGTTATATCTAGATTTTCAAACCTCTTTGTTCAAGTATTATACAGTCTGCCAAGTCTAGTTATCTTTGGGTTTTTACTTTGGCCTGTAAATCTTACTGCATGTAAAATTAAAAATAGTAATACAATATGCATGCCTTTTCTCTATTAATCTGTGCTTTGTCAGCACAGTATTTTGTCAGACTCCAGACAAAAAGAAGGTAGAGAAAAAGTATTTTCCTTTCTCTCAACATATAATAGTGAATCTAGTAAAACTGTAAGGGTATTTTGTAATTTATTTATTTCATTTAGGAACACACAACTATAATACAGATAGTTACAAATGATAGAATCCCTTACATCTGGTTCTGATAGTTGGGGTGAAATAAATAATTAGAAAGAACAAGGATTTTCTTCCTATTTCATAATATCTAGTATACATTTTGGCCCTTATTTACACTTTTAATTTCTCACATGAGAGAAACAATGTGATATTTATACATATGTGCTTGAATTATTTCATTTAAGAGTATGATCTCACGGTGCCTCCATTTACCCAGAAATTTCTCAAGTTTATCCTTCTTTGTGGCTGAGTAGTACTCCAGTGCATAAAACATGATATCTTCTTTATCCATTCATCTGTTAATGGGCATTTGGGCTATTTCCAAGATTTAGCTATTACAAATACGAAGAAATGTGCAAATGGGAGGGGTTCTGGGGGTGGGGAGGAATAAAGAGAAAAGAAAAACTGAGAAAAGGAATAAATGGAAAGAAAGCTTTTGGAAATATGGAGGGAAAAAGTCATTGGAGGTAGGGTAAGGGAAAAAAAAACAAACATAAAAGGTGTCTCATCTAAAAATATAAATACTGTAAAACAAAGATTAAAAGGTAACAAAGAAATCAGTAAAAAATTCTCATGACATATTCAATCTATATGATGTATTTAGCTATACGAGAGTAATATAATCTAAATACGCAAAGGAAGAATTTTAGAGGCTTCCAACATACTTCTTTAAATGATGGTAAATGATAAATATAATTTAAACGTTTAGATAATATATGTACAACACAGTTACAAAGTAGGACCTAGAACTTTGTAAAATCCTGTATCATACACTTATGAGTTTACAGCTTCTAGACATTCAAACCATGTAAACATTTTATAATCTAAATGTTAATGATTAAGAACTCTGAAAAAAATCCAAGAATCAAAGTAATCAGAAAAAATAAAAACTTTTTAATCTTAACAATTCACACTTGTATTATATATAGGCTATGAAATAAATTCTGGGGAGTATTTGTTGACTTTTTTAGACAACAAACTAATAAAGAAAAACTTGTAAAAATTAGCTCATTTGTTAATTCAAAACAGATTGATGGTTTTACATGCTTACATTATGATAAAAATGATGGAACATGTTTAAACTATCCATCTAATATCAAATATACAAAAAAAGAACAGAATAGGCCATATGACAAAGAGATTAGAGATAAAATTGTTATGAACATGATTTAACAAAATATAAAAAAGAGAAGCTAAACACAGACTTAACATTTTTCTTTGAAGTAACAAAAATAAACAGTATGTCAATATAAAATAATAAGCAGTAATGATAGGAATTACGAATATAAGCAAGACCTAAACAGAACTGTCAACAGAGAATAAAGATAATAGAGATATATTTACAGTATTTGAATTATACATAAAATACCACATTAAGGAATATGTGGTAAAGCTTTAGAAAAAACTAATAAAAGCCTGAAATTTTGGAAAATATAGCTGTAAGCATGATTTTGATGTTTTCATCAAACAAAAGCAAATTGGTGCATCTTTGTAATCAAACAGAAGCATTATGATCCTGAGGCTGGAGAAGCCCAAGTTACAGGCCAACGTGTGCAATTTAGTGAGACAATAGTTCAGAAAAATAAAATTGAAAATACTAGGGATGTAGCTCAGGGTTAGAGCACTTGCCTAGATTGTGTGAAGCCCTAGGTTCAACACCTAGCACCACAAAGAAAAAAAAGTATAAATTCTATGTGAAAATCTGATTAATTTTACTAATATACTGTTATGAATCATATCTATTTGAAAGATAATATAGGTAAGATTAACAGATATTGATCAGAAATTTGATAGTGTTTAAAGAGAATAATATTGCATGGATGAAAAGAGCTACTAAGTCCACAGAAACAAAAGAGGGTTCAGTTAAAAATATAAATCACAATGTACTTCGTTCATATTTTGATAGATATATAGGCTGTTTTTTAAAACAGCTATTATGAGTTGTGCTGCTATAAACATAAGTATGTATACATCACTGTGGTGTGATGTCTTTAACTCTTTTGGGAAGATACCTAAAAGAGAAATAGCTGGGTGAAATGGAATTTATTTTTTAAAAGGGGTATTTAGGGCTGGGGATTTAGCTCAGTGGTGCCACCGCCTGCCTTGCAAGCGCAAGGTCCTGAATTCGATCTCCGCTAGCAAAAAAAAGGGGAGTATTTATACACAATGGAGTACTTACTCTGCCATAGGAAAGGATCAACTTGAGTCATTCATAGGAAAAAGGATGCACCATGAGATTATAATGTTAAGTGAAATAATTAAGACATACAAGATTAAATTTTGCATGGTTTCTCACGATATAGATATAGATATAGTAGATCTGACATATAATAGGAAAAAAGAGAAGGAGAAAAAGGTATTATAATCCAGTGTGGATAAGGTATCTAAAAGTGTACCTTGACTTACTACAATTATCTTACATGTATATGTGTTCTTGGGCTAGTAGTCTGGTTTTCCATCTGTATATATAATTAAACTTACAAGTTCTTATAAGATAAATAAATGAATCTGATTCTGGAAAAATAAAAAGGAGGGTGGAGTGGTGAGAAAACAAGAAAATTAAAATGTGTTATGTACATGTACCAATTCCCTGCAGTGAATGTAAACATTATATACTGCAAACATATACTAATAAAAGTCCAAAAAATACAAATCACAAAAATATGATTCCATGTTTCTCACAAAGAAATCTAAGAAATAAACAAGTACCTATAAAGCCAATTCATCTCACAACTAAAAGAGAGACATCACAGTTAAAATAATAATTCAGCCATCCAACTGTCAAAAAATAAGAAAGGAGGTTAATATTTAGTATGCATGTAGAGAAAGGGAAAAGGAATTCTTTTTACCACAGCTGAAATAGAAAAGTTCTTCTCACTTTTCCATAGCACAACATGGCATGACATTATGAAACTGAGTATATTAACTCAGCAAATCCAGCCTTGAGTGTCATGACTGTTGCAGAATCTCACATGAGTCTTAAGGAAGGCCATACTGTGGATATTATTTAGGTGCTCTATGACAGCATAAAGTTCCAGTCAATGGTTGATGACTAGAATCATCACTACAAATATAAAGTACAATTTAAAAGTATATCAGTGTCCACTTTCAATCTTATGCTCTCCATTTTATTAACTAATTTTGTGCTTATATTCACATCTGTCCATATGACAAATAGAATTTTAGGATTTTTCTCAATTAAAATATGGACTTCAAAGGTACTAAGTTCTAAGGGATTTGAATAACTGTCATCTTCAACTTTTCAATTATCTACAGAGGAAGCATTTATTAAGTACTCACTAACATGAGCACCTTCAACCACATTAAAGGAAATCATAGCATTTTACCTATACCTAATTTAATTTACTTTTCTATCCTTGTAATTCTCTTTGAATATCTATTGATTTTATATAATTGTATTATAACTGAGTGTAGCCATTTATAAGTCATTTATACAAATGTGTTCTTATATACTTTAGCACTATTCTTTTTAAAGCTTATTTTAAATATATAACAACGCACATTAAACCAAATCATTTTTGAAAGTTCCAAAAGATTCATACTTTGTAAATTGTAAAGTTAGAGAATGTTTTGTGAGTTACTTTGTATTTAAAGTGTCACAGTTAGCTATATCAGTACTTCTAATTTAAAGTCTCCATTTTAGTAACTGGCCAAAAAATGATCATAGTGGTCTTTTTTTACCTTAGTGCTTGATAGTCACATAGAATTGATCTAAGCTTTTATTTTGTACAATTAAATGTATTTTACATTATTGACTGGTCACCGTGTGGGGATTAAGAAATATTTGGAATGGAATTGTTCACCCTTGATCTGTTATCTGCTGAGGAGATTTAAGTCATAATATCCCATATGTATGATTGGTATGGGGCTTCTGCAATGATATTCTGTTTTCATAATCCCATGATCAATTTGTAGTATATTGGTGTAAAAAGACATTGGTCTCATGCCAGTCTACTTGCATTCTCTTCAATACATGGGGGGAATTCCTCAAGGACTCATACTTGGCCTTTCCATTATGCCAATTCTATGCCCTTTTAGAAATGTGGTTTCTAAATTTGCTTTATGATAATTCAGCTATGCCACTGGTGTTCTCATTTAGTGCTTTAATGATAAAGGTCACCCATCCTCTCCAAGGAGCTCTTAAGGACTGAATATGCTCTGGAAGTCCAGAAATATTTCAGCCATTAAAAGTGAAATAACTCCTTTAATAAAACATTCTCAGTTTAAGGATATTTGGAAGCTTAAAAGAACCTCGCTAATTGAGAACAGGAAGCCTCCACTTGAACTCAATTGCCCTGTTTTTATGGGTATTTGTGTCATTAGACCTTGTAGAGCAGATAAATTTGGAACAAAAAAGCATAGGCAACTAAGTATTATTAAGATATATCTTAATTTACATTTCTGGGGCAATACATAACCTAAAAGCAAAATGATAGCCAAAAAACTTCCTAATAGTCACAGAGATTTTAACAGATTTATATTCATAGTGTAATTGGATACAAAGTACAGGTAAGTAAATAAATGGAAAGTAATCCAAATGCATAGATAGGCTGAAATATCTTCATTATCTACACAGGAAGTGGGATTGCCAGTCATTATCTTTAAGGACATTATCTTTAAGGACTAAGGAAAGCATCTTAATTAAACGTGGTTTAAGTGTTAAAGTAAAATGTCTGGCCCAATTTCCTCCACTACTTTCTCATAATAGGCTGTCATTTAAATATCTAAGTGCCTGCAACAGGTTTGTAATTATTAACAATGAGGAAAGTCTTGGGATATTGAATTTATCAAGGCCAAATTGTTTACTTGTCACAGATACACTTAAAATGCTGGTGGAAATAATAGGATGGCCTTTCACACTCACCTTGATTTTTTCCTAATTCTAATATAATTATCTGTTTTTACACTAATTTTCTTAGTTCTATGTTGATGTGTGGCATATATTTATTATTAACATAGATTAAATACATTTTATTTAATTCGTGAAGAAATTTTTCTCATGAAAAATGTATACTAATGAATTCTATGCAGTTTACTTCCTAATATTTGTGAATAAATTAAATCTCTAAAATATACATGGAAAATAATCACACAGAGATAGCAGAGCTAACTTTGTTAGTAATATAGGATATGATATATTATCAAAATATATAAGTAGTCAATGCACTTCACCGTTGGATGAAGATAATCCATGGTTTTTCTGAGGAAATGACATACAAATTGTGATCTGAAGGATAACTTTGCAAAATGATCCAGAAAAGGTGAAGGGGAGAACTGATGAGGAAGCAAGGGTTTTCAGGCAAGGAAAATTGGTATGCAAAAGTCTTCACATAGAGAAAGGGCAAGGCAAGATGAGGAGCTGAAAGGTGGCAGGCAGGATCACACAAGCTGAAGAATGAGCTGAAGAGAAGTCCACCAGCAGACAGAGCAGATCACACTGCACAGATAATGAGCCAGTAAGGGGTTTGTGAATTACTCTAATTAAAATGAGCAGGCTTTAAATAGTTTAAAGCAGAATTTTTTAAATTTGCTCTTTTGCTAATAATTATCTTGTTTTCAGGAAGCAAGCATGGTGGCATAACCTGCCATCTTAGCACACCGAGAGGCTGAGAAGTTGAAGCCCAGCCAGGGAAACTTAGATATTTAGCAAGACTATGTCTGAAAATAAAATTGAAAAAAAAAAAGCGACTTGAGAGTAAATGCCCTGTGTTCAATTCCTAGTACTACAAAAAGAAAAAGAAAAATTTGTTTTGGCTTTTTAAGACAGGTTTGGCTTTGTAGTTCAGGCTGGTTTTGCACTCAATATGAAGCCCATGCTGGCCTCAAACTCCCTGTGATCCTCCTGCCTCAGCCTCCCAGTGCTGGGAGTAAAGGCATGCACCACCACATCTGGCTTAAGGTCCATTATTAATCAGACAAGGACAAGGGTAGTTAAAGGAAACCCAGTCAGATGATGATTTCAAGTAAGATCATTCTGATTATTTTTGTTCCTTGGACTTTGGATGGAGTGGAAGATAAAGGATATAGGAGTTATACTGAGGCTACAAAAATTGACAAGAAACTGAATAACTCTTTTAGTTGAAAACCTAAAACTTGTGTTCTTTCAAAATATTCTCAACTTGGGCCAGGGATTTAGCTCAGTGGTTCCGGCGCCTGACTTGCAAGCACAAGGTCCCGAGTTCGATCCCCAGTATCAATATATATATATATATATATTCTCAACTTATATGTCACCTTCTTCTACTATGGAATTTTCAATCCAGAGGTCATAAGTAAGTCTGACAACTGCAGTAATCTAGAGTTTCTATGGAAACAGTGGTCCTTAACTAGTTCTGGCTTTTGTTGTCTACAAGAGAGGCTGAACTATTGTTAATCTATATTGACTATAGATACGGTTATCAGTTTCTAAGCATTCCCAGAATGTTAGTAGAGTTGTTGAAATATATTCCACAACCACTTTTTCATTTCATTTCTGAAAAGCACTCTTTGATGAATGCCCTTGTAACCTGTCTTGTAACATTGCCTTTAGCCAGAAACACAGAACATTGATTATGATGAATTATTCAGCATTTTACCTTACCATATATGTGTGTATTGGGCACACCAAGTAGAATATATTAATTGGTTATGATGGGTCTCTCTGTGGGCCACTTGAGCTGGTTCACTCACTTGTTTGGTATATAAGATAGCGAAACAAAAATTCTGAAAATAGCAGAGCAAGTTAGCAATGGAGGTGTGAGTCTTCCTGCTTAATCAGCCTGTCCCTATAAGGAAAAGACAGAAAAATTCATGGAAAGTGACAATATTTCAGTTACCAGACACATAGTCTCTTATTGTAAAGAGTTTGTTTTGCAATACAACTGCCCACATAGGTTATCTTCTTAGAATATCACCCCAAATTATTCACCTGTCCTTAGCTTTGTTTTCAGTTTCCCTCAGCAATCTTTCATGCAAATTATTCCACACAGCAATAGTTGATGTGGTATTTAAGTAAAACTTTGAAAAGGCACCAACTGCTATGTTGATTTCCATCTTTTGCTCTCTGCTTTCATATAATCAAGTCTTTTGAACATTAATTGGTTTTCAATGCAATTGTCAGATTGGTCTGGCTTGATCATACTGCTATTTTCCTGACAAAATTTTTTAAAAAGCATTTTCTTTATCCTTGAGCAAACCCTATACACTCAGAGCCAAATTTGTAGCAGTTATCACATTCATGAACCCCCTTTTGCAGTGCAAGCACATCATGGGCTGCTGTGAGATGTGTCAAAGCCCAGTCATCTGAGGTCATCAGAGGGTACTTGAGGACACAACTCTGATTTAGTGCAGGCCCATGACAGACTTTGTTATAATAATAATGAATCAACATGGGTGACCACATATGTACCACATAGCTCTGCAAGGTCTCAAGGGTTTTTTTTTCTAACTGTGCCTCAGAAAAGCTGATAAAGACATGCAGCTCTTGAGCACTGGAGCTGCAGCTCCAACTCACATGCTCTGAAGCTACCCTGATGGTGGAAGTAAAAGTTGGCTCCTGCTTTTTTGTGCTATCTGCTCCATGTGTGTTCTTTCCTTTGGGAACCTTGCCTGACCAGACCTCCCTTCAGCTCACTGACCCTAACAAAGCAACACATTCCAGATTCCAAGATTAAGCCCCAGTCATCTTTGGGGAGTAGACGATCATTTGATCTTTCATGTTCATAAATTCCTTAACTTGAAATCTTCTAAAATTTTGAATCAAATGATAAACTGAGAATCAAAGCCAGATCTTTCTGATATAAGACCTCCAAATAATACAGGGGAAATAAATTTAACTCCCAACTTGCTAGATATCTGGCCAAGTTCACGTTCTCCAAAGTTGAAGAATAAATTCTAAGGAGCAAGAGGGATTAAGAGTAGGAAATTTTATTGGGGAAAAGGAATGAGGAATAGTAGGAATAGCTCCTGGGAGACTGGAGCGGTCCTGCATGGGTTACCAATGAATCCCTTCTCTGAGAAAGTTTTATAGAGCAAAATCACAAGGTGGGTACAATATGGGTCAAAAGTATAACCAACCAATAAAATTACAAATATAGCCACTTGGCTAATATTGATCCAGTAGTAGCAAGGGCATATGGATGCCATTAACCTTGGTTGATAATCTATAGACTTAGTCTTAGTAGTCTTAGTCGTAGTCTTAGGAGGTGGGAAAAGATGGCTCACCCCAAATGAAATAATGGTTTATTTACACAGGAAATCTCAAAAAGGTGGCACAAATAATCTCAATCTCCTGTTCATCCCTTAGGGTAGTATATAAATCTAGCCATTGTGGCTTTAATTTTTTTTAAATGTTCTGATGTGTTTTAATTTTCTGCACTTACTCCCTGGAGGGCCTGTCTGACTGCCTATATCTACCTAATTTAGCTCTTTATAATATTTTAATAGGAATAGCCTAAGGAATTATAACAGTAGCATCACTGTCATTATAATTGTCATTATATATATTTAAGGAGCATTTACTTATTCCAATAATTGTCTAAGATCTAATTATAATAACAAAGTCATTCTCACAGCTCTTCTATAGTGTAGGGCAGTATTGTTGCCATCTTCCTTTCACAGATGTTCTACTACAAGCACGGAGAACTGCCTAAGTAACTGTAGGGGCTGCTGTGAGATGTGTCAAAGCCTGGGCATCTGAGGGCACCTGAGGACACAACCCCATCAGTTACCACAGATGCACAATGAGGCTTCATTATATACTAATGGATCAGCATAGATAACATGCCTATACCACACTGTCTAAAAGGTCACCCAGAATGTTTTGTCTTACTGTGTCTCAGTAAGCTGATAAAGAACTACTGTAAATTCTGTGCTGGAAATTAAAATTTGATTCCTGCTTTTTAATGTCTGCTCCATGTGTGTTCTCTTCTTTGGGAACCTCACCTGACCAGGCCTCCCTTCAGCACACCAACTCCAACAATAGGCAAAATCTGCAGGATGGTCAGGTGAATGTCCCCAGGACAGTGTCTTCAGAAGTAGCACTGGACAGTGGGGGAGGAATCCTGGGGAGTTACTACAGTCCATCACCCTGCCTCACTCTAGCTGCCAGTAACAACTTTCTTGGCAGCTTGGAAATGGTCAGGAACTGGGAGGCCATCTGCCTGACCCAGGGATATTTTACAGGCCTTGGAAACACTTGAGACACAAATTTCTCTCCTCCACCATGAGTCAGCTTGGTGATGGCTTGCTTGATTTTTAGTCTCTTTGACCCCATGAGACAGTGCCTGCATGGCTGCTATGGCTCTGGGGTGAAGAGGCTGACTGCACAGAGGTAGAGCCATGGGAAATGTCACAATTAGCTAATATAACTAGTACCCTCTCCATGTGCTGGATTTTGCAGGATGCACAGAGGCTGACCCATGGAGCAGGTAACCATACCATGATAAATTGGCTCATGGCAGCAGCTTGCATGATTTGGCCAAACCCAGGTGACTTCCTAGAGCAAGTCACAAAATGGACAGCCTATCTGGACTTAGTAGGTATGCTGAGTGATGAAATGGGAATGCAGCAGATGATATTTGGTGCTCACTATAGTTGGCCTGACCAACAATACTGGCTCATGGGCCAAAAGGTAAAAGCAACTGTATGGAGCAGGATGAGCTGATGCTGGCAGCCTTTTACCCAGGCTAGGAGACAGGCTGAGGTACTTGGTTGTTAGGGACCCCAGGAGACTGTAGGCCACATGTGGAATTAACTATTTATTGATTCCTGAAAAATACGCAGCTTGTATTGGTGTTGGTGGATACTGGAGACAAGTCAATGCTGATCCATGGCTATCCAGATTGATTCGCAGGACCCACTGCATGTACAGAGGGTATGGAGGTCACTACATTCCAGTCCAGTAGGTCAAGATGACTTTGGGCATCAGACATTTGGCCCTGAATCCCTATGATGTTTGTTTCTCCAGTTGCTGAATACATACTGGAGGTGGACATATTGACTGGTTCCAAGTCAGACTGCACACAAGGAGAATTCTGTTTGCAGATTCATGTGATAAAAACTATTGTCTGAGGACATCCCTATCATGCACCATTGACTCTCCAGCAGGCATTGTGGGTTGTGTGTATGAAGCAATACTGGATCCCTGGGGATTATGAGGAAATCGGACAGGCTGTTTTGAGGGTGGAAGAAGCAGGGGTGATATGTCCTGCACAGTGTCCTTTTGATTGCCCTGTTTGGCCTGTGTGGAAGCCTAATGGGACTTGGAGAATGACTGTGGACTACCAGGAACTGAATAAAGTGACTCCTCCATTGCTCACAGCACTACCCAATATTGGTGACTTGACTGACTGGATCACCTTGATCTTGCGTCTATACCACTATGTATGTAGTGGACCTGGCCATTGTGTACTTCTCCATCGCTATCATGCTGGAGAGTCAGGACCAGTTTGCTTTAACTTGGGAGGGCAGACAATGGACTTTTCAAGTATTGCCACATGGGTATTTGCATAGCCCTACTTTGTGCCTTGGTCTGGTGGCCTGGGATCTGCTAAGCCACATTCTGTGTCTTTGTTCCAATTATATTAATGATGTCATGTTAACTTCTGATTGCCTTACAGATTTGGAAGCTGCCATATGCAGTCTAAAAGAACCCTTGCTGGCCTGGGGATGGGCCATCAGCAAGACAAAGTCCAGGGCCCTGGCTTATTTGTCAAATTCTTAGATGTTATTTGGTCAGGAAAACACAAAAGCAATCCCCAATGCAATAACTGATAAAATCCAGGCATAACCCAGACAACTGTATACCAGTTACAATCATTCCTGGGCTTTCTAGGTTTCTGGGAGATATTCATTCTGTACTAAGACATTTTGCTGCACCCTCTATATCAGATGACTCAAAAGGCTGCAACACGAGACTGGACTGATGTAGCGGAAGCTGCATTCTAGGACTTGAAGAAGGCAGTCACTCAAGTACAAACCCTTTAAACTACTTACCCTATCCTGTGTTTCATCCTAACGGTGAAGATGGATGAAGTTGGGTTAGGCTGGGGTTTGTGGCAAAAGCAAGTGAACCGGAAGCACCATATTGGCTTTTGGTCACAGTTGTAGAAAGGAGCTGAAAGCAGGTAGTCCCTGATTAAGAAGTAGTTGGCGGCAGTATATGCTGCTCTGCACACCTGTGAAGGAATCACTGGACAGTAGACTGTGGAAATTCAAGCTAAGTTCCCAGTATAGGACTGGGAATGCACATGGATGTCCCATCCCAGGAGTTGAGTGGCCCAGGCTCCCACCCTGGCACAATGGGGAACATATCTACAGCAGAGAGCCTCTTTTTTGGCCAGCTCACTAGTGGCAAAACTGTCTCATACCATTAAGTACTGGATGCTGCTGGGAATAGTGTCTGACTAGGGAGACTTTCCTATTTTACTGGGCTCAAGTACAACAGTGGGCCAGAGAAAATGACATTATCTGGCACTTTCATGTGCCCTACCAGCTGCAAACTGCTGGTATGATTGGCAGATAATGGGCTTTTGAAAACTAACCTGGCCTGTTTGGCTCCAAAATTTATCTGGTAGGTGCAGGCCTTACCACAGGCTGTTCAATTGCTCAATGATCAGCCCCAGCATACAGGTGACAGCCCATTGGATCACCTGAAAGCACAGCTGATTTGTCTGTGCATTCAATTGGCAGAGCAAAGCCTAAAGTGGTAAAAGGGGCTTTGATCCTCCCCACATTGGAGCCTGTGCAGTCGGGGACCCAGTACAAATGGACTTGGGAGTAGCTCACAGACCCCCTGCTGGGAAAGTGGGTGTTACTTTTGGAGCCCTTGGGGGAGGGACTGTGCTATGCCATAGGGGTGCACCCTTGGATTTCAATCTGGCCCCTTAAGGCCTTGGTATGTTCCCCATCCAATGCTTGGGCCACAATCTTAAAGGGAGGGGACATTGTGGCTGCTTGGCCTATTCCACAAGTGATAGACACGGCTCCACCCCCTTCTCTCTGATGTGACAAGGACACAGATCTGGTACTTTAAACCAGGAGGTAAAATGATCAGCCACCATCCTATTGCAGGATGAACATGAGGCCTGCGTCCTCCCTGAAGGGTGAGACTTCTCTGTGATGGTTTATTTTTCTGCCCTGTCTTTCCAACAGGATAAGTCAAGCCAACATCATTATCTCCTGGGCACACCCGTTTGCTCATGTGCAAAAGCAGTTGCACAGTTGGGTTGCACTGACCTCCCAATGGACAGGGCCGAAGGCCTTCCATGGAGAATTGTGCCAATGTTTTTTGTGAAATTGGATGGACTGGAGACAGAAGAATTGGGTGGACCCTCCTGGGATCAGTGAAGCCAGGCTGTTGAGGCACTGATTGGGAAGACCATAACTACCGCACAAGGACTAGGACCCATGATGCATAATGATTGGGGGTGAATGACAGGGAATCAATATTGTTGGATGTTGCCCCAATATGTATTGAACAGGTCAATGCATTGGTGGGAAACGTCACAGCAGGATAGATACTCCTACACTTGTATACCAGTACATTAGGGGTGAATGACACAAATGCCTGGTGGGATGGCCATAAGCTCATAGGTACAGTGCTCACTGACTGGCCCATGGCAGATGCCTTATGGGTCTGTGGCACTACAGGTTAGCCATACCTCCCTGTGCACTGGACAGGGTGCTGCACCTGGGGGATTTCCTATATCAAGGGGATTATCAGGCCCACTCTGACAGACACACATGACAATTGGTACACTCTATATCACAGATAGCACCACATCAACTGGATGGCCTGGTGGTTTTATCCTACTCCAGTCCTGGTACCAGAGACTATAGACCTAGCCCTCTAAGTTGAAGCTCTAGCCCCAAACATGGTGAAGGCCCTAAATATTACATGCCAGTCTCTGATATTGCTCATGGATGAACCATCCCAGATGAGAAAGGTGGTGTTATAGAACCATATGTCTCTGGATTTGCTGATCACAGCACAGGGAGGCACTTGTGCCCTCCTACATGGAGAATGCTGTGCTTTTATTCCTGATCACCAGGAACAAGTACAATGAGCCTTGAAAGAGATGGACATGGTGGTGTCTGCCACCCAGGCCTTGCAACAAGGTCCCCTTACTTAATGGTGGGAATCCTTGAGATACACCTGGCTCTGGGTGGCTCCGAGTGGTGCTGAAATAGCAACGAGTTTTGTGGTTATATGTTGTTCCTTGTGTTGCTTTTGTCAGATCTGGACATAAGAGACAGTCTTGTTTGCCATTCTCAAGAAGTGGCAGCCCCCCGATCTTTGAAAGGTTGGAATTTAGGGGGCCACTGTGAGATTTGTCAAAGGCCAGGCATCTGAGGACATCTGAGGGCACCTAAGGACACAATACCATCATTTAATGCAGGTGCATGATGGAGCTTCATTATATAATAATGAATCAGCATAGACAACACAGCCTGCAAGGTTGCCCAGAATGTTTTGCCTCACTATGTCTCAGTAAGCTAATAAAAATTACTGTAAGTGCTGTGCTGTAAAATAAAATTTGTTCCTGCTTTCTTCTGATGTCTACTCCATAGTTGTTTTTTTCTTTGGGAACCTCACCTGACTGGGCCTCCCTTCAGCCCACTGACCCCCTACAGTGACTAAAGGTGGTTATGTGCTTAAATTTGATAAAGAAAATGTAAATGTAAATTAAGACTTTAAATTGATAAAATTAATTCAAAGTGAAAAAGATCAATATTTGGTTGTTTTAAAATCCTGATTATTTCTCACAGATATTAAGGTAGATCTGTTGACAATTGTGCATGAAGAAATACAATAATAAGATTCTGTTTGGAAATTTGGTGTCACTATGGAATTTCTGCTTTAACATGTGATTTTCGGAATCCCAGGAAATCACACGAACATAACAATTTTCTGCCCTCAGATTGAGTTTGCACCGAATTTAGATATTTCTTTCACTGCTTGGCCATATTCTACCTCAGAGCTTTAGCATCAAGCTAGAATTTAAAAGGCTACTTGCTGTCATTTCCATCCCTACTTGTATGTCAGAACTCAAATTCCTCAGAAATACAGTTATGATTATGTCTAATCATTATAATAATGTGTTATATCTCAGGTCTATCTTTTGAGTTTATGAGTATCTAAATATTAATTTTTAAATAAGTTAAGCAAAAATAATGATTTTTTAAAAGTATCATTTATTTCATTTTAGTACCTTTATCAGAGTTATATGACAAATATTTTTATTTTACAAATACAATGTAGTAATTAATGATTATAAAATTATTAAAAATTCAATGTAAATTCGGTAATTAAAAAATAACAGCTAAAATGACCATTAACAGCACAATACCTATGTATGTTCAAAATAAAAATATTTTGAACAAAAATGTATTTATAATGTAAATAATATGATAAAACCAAATAATGTACATTGTTTTGTATTATTATTTGTAACCTTTGTGAAAGTGTTTTGAGTAATAAATTCTAAATCTGTGTTCAGTAATATAATCTGATAATTGTATTTAGTTTTTCATTATTCAATTTCACTTAAACAATAAATCATTGATGAGAAATGGAAAAAATGGAAATAAAGTCTTTGTAAATAGGGAAGGGTGGAGGGCGTGAATGGAGGGCTAGGAATGGGGAAAAAATAAGAACCAAGATGCATTATGTAAAGGTACAATTCCCAATGAGAAATGTAATTGTGTTGTATACCTGCAATGTATGAATAAAAGAATTTAATTTAAAAAAAAAACAATAAATCATTGAAGAAAAAGTCTTGTTCAAAGATATTTCTCATTTTCAGAGGATGATTCCAAGATAGATTATCAACTGGACACTTTCAAATTTAATGAAGAGGAAGAAATCTAGAACATATCAATAGCCTTTTAAACATGGGCATGATTAGGAACATTTAAAAATATGAAGAAAATAAATATAGAAAAATGAAATACTCAAATGCTTTCCTTTTCCTGTGAAATTTCAATGTAACTCACCTGTTAGTATTGTTTATAAGAATAGATTTTCAGTATTGAATGCAGGTATTTACCCAGGTTCATTACTTGTACATCCCGTGGAATACATGATAGCTTAGTGACAACATTTCCATCAGCAGTGCCCTGTAATGACAAATGTAGCAAAAAGAAACCTATTTACTTACCAAGCAACTACATTTGAGGGAGAACACCCATGATTATTACAAATGTTTATTATAGTGACCACAAGAATAACCAATCAGCAGGTAGGGAGTAAATGAGGATCCTTAAAGTTTGACTATTAATATTTTATTATCATAGTAATTAAGTGGATATTATCTCAAATTCATTCATAACCATTTTACTAGTCATTACCCAGTATTTTTTGTGTTTAGCTATTTCTAAATTAATACAGCACTAGAGAAAAAGTGAATATTCCCCTACGTGCAGCTATGCAATTTTGAGATTCACCAGTGATTTTTGTCTGTGGGAGTCTCTTAGAATAGAATAACACAAAAAAAGGTAGACAAAAAGAGGAAAAGACTGTAATCAACAGTGATTTACTTATTATTGCATGTTATTTACAGTGACCAGTTCAGGAAGATAAAACCTAAGTGAAAATATAGTAACAAGAATGAAAAAAGAGCAACTGATACCAGCAATTGTTTACTGTTTATCAACTTCCTCTGGATGTGCTTCTTTGTCCACTTCTTACAGAACTTTTCAAAGATTTTTATATCATTTAATCACTACGTTCTTTATTAAAGTTTACTGATTAGATTGTGATGTAGGAGTATATAGGGGATAATTGATATTTTATATTATAAACTCTAGTTCCAGGTATAAATGTCAGTCATTAATAGAATCACTACTGTTCACTGTCAGCAAATTAGTCAAGTTATAGAAATTTACATATACATGGTTAAGCATAAATTAGACAGCTTTTCCAAAAAAGCAGGCAGGCAAGATGCAGTGTGGTCAAAATATATGGTGCATGAATTTTCAAAAAAAAGTTGTTAGACTAAAAATCACATTGCCATTAGTCCTCAAAATATTGCCACTCACATGTAACACACATATCCTATCATTTTTTTTATTAGTATGTTTGCAGAACATAATGTTTACATTCTTTGTGTGGAGTTGGTCCATGTACACAGCACATCTTAATTTCTTTATAGATCCTGGTTCCCTCCCCACCCTCCCACCTCACTCCTATTGATCTTCCCATTTGAGAAATGTCTGTCTCCCTACTTCCTATTTGTATCTTTTATTTTGTTTTTACTATAATTTGGGCTTCTCATATAAAAGAAACCATAAAATATTTAAGATAGTGTATCTGATTTATTTCACTTAAAATTATGGTCTCAAGGTGTGTCTATTTTCCTAGAAATGACTCAAGTTTATCTTTCTTTATAGTATGATAAAAGAAAACATACATGCAATGTTGCTGCCTAAAGGGCAGGCTAGTAAGACAATGTTGTGTTCACATCTCCCTTATTAACAGCATTTAGCACATTGGGGCTTCTAGCACTCCCTCAAGTCAAAAGTACCATGAAAGGTAAATGTTTTCAGGGTTTAGAGCATTGAAGCAGCCCTGACAATGTAGCTAAAGACACTCACGAAGGACTTCCAGAATAACTTTAGAAAACAGCAAAAATGATGGAGTAAATGTTTTCAAAGTAAGGGGGACTATTTTGAAGGTGATTAATGGTAATGTGTTTCATACTGTAATAAATTATTTTTAATTTAAACATTCACTGGATCCATTCATCATGTTTAAATATATATACATATATATATAAAATTTATAGCACTAACAGTTTCTACTCACCAAATTTCTAGCAATAATTAAGGCATTATTCTAAATTTGAAACTTTTTCACTGACATGAATTTCTATACTCCTTATATACAGCATTCACATATGTATTTAATTGGATTTCTCAAAAATACTAATCTCTTTGTTGTTTCATTTTTATCACAGGATTCATATGATTTGTGTCATAGTTTGATATCTAAAAGAAATTATATTACTCAATTTTATATATTCTTGAACATTTATTTCTCAGGAATAACAAATAAGTTGAGGTAAATAGGATCAGTTGAAATACTATTTTGAATAAAATTAATTTGTAAGACATTTAATACTTAACTTCATTAATTTTAAAATCGCTTTGTTTCCAAGAGTAAGTTATGATTTCTCAGTAATGGTAAGCTTTTGAGAAATCCTTCAATAAAATTGTGTGGTATTCTTAATGGAATTATCTATATATTTTTCTTGATGTTATTTTGACTTTGCTAAGATATATCTAGTAATTGTAGATAGTGGATTGTTATATATGCAAACCAATTGATTAGTTACTCAATTTTTGTTTTTTTCCTGAGCTACAGGTAAAAATCTTGGTGAATAAAAAGCCTGTGGGCCGGGGATTTAGCTCAGTGGTTCCGCCACCTGCCTTGTAAGCACAAGGTCCAGAGTCTGATCCCCAGTACCAAAAAAGCCTATGAACATGAGTCACTCATCTGTATATATCAGGGTTAATGTGGAAGTATATTACATATAATGTAAAAGTAAAGCATCATGGCATACTAACATTTCATTAGCAGAAAACTGAAAGGATGAGAAACAGGCTGTACATGCAATGCTAGTGAGTAGGGTTAGTATTCTAAACATTCTGCAAGGTAGATGGGATGCTGTACTAGTAAAAACAGGTAAAGCAACAGATGGAACATCTCATATAAATTTTAACATTATAAAGATACATTATAAATGTTTTATTATCATGCTAAGTAGAAAAATAAGAATTGCATATACACATGGTTACAATACAACTAATAAAATTATGGTAGTAATGATGGATACCATTATTGTAAAATTTGTTTCAGAACACAATATCTCATAATCATTCTGTACATTTCATAATATTTAATTTTTAGTATAACCCTGTAGGATGAGTTCCATTTTAGCTAACATATTATGAATGCATTCAATACACTTTAGAGAAATTAAGCAAATATCTTTATCTACATGAAAACCCTAGTCAGGCCGGGGATTTAGCTCAGTGGTTTTGCCACCTGCTGCGCAAGCGCAAGGACCTGAGTTCGATCCCCGGTACCAAAAAAAAAAAAAACCCAGTCAGTTTGACTCCAAATCATATGCTCCTCACCATTTCTCACTATGTAAAATACTGATCTAAAAAGTATAGGAGTAATAATGTTGCTTTCATTCACTATTACAAAAGAAACATTTATTGCAATAAAATCTGAAGATAATCTGGAGAAATTGTCTTGTGAGGAAAGGTCATTATTTTGTTCTATTCAGGCCTTTGACAGGGTGTGGTCTCCCCACATTTTGGAAGGCAAAATATTTTATTCAAAATCCACTGAATTAGAAATCAGTCTTATACAAATCACCCTCACATAAATATCCATCACCTGTTTCACTAAATACTATCTTAGCCTACTAACTCAATTGAATATAAACATAACTGTCATCACAATAGCACCATTTGTCAACTTGGCAACTTTACATAACTCTTTAAAGCAAGGCAAAACAATAATACAATTGTGCTTCTACTTAGTATAATACATCTTCCCTGGATGTAACCAAAAAATATCCCATTCCCCAGAAAGGTATATATATATATGTATATGTGTGTGT
>NW_004624749.1:20368520-20382260 GCF_000247695.1 Heterocephalus glaber
GAGGGCGTGAAGGGAGGGCTAGGAATGGGGAAAAAATAAGAACCAAGATGCATTATGTAAAGGTACAATTCCCAATAAGAAATGTAATTGTGTTGTATATCTACAATGTACCAGTAAAAGAATTTAATACAAAAAAAAGAAGACAGATACACAGCAAACTATATATGAAAATCTTATCACTGATTATCACAGTGATGTAGATTAAATCACAATGAAAGACCATGTAACTCAGCTAAAATTGGTAGTATCAAAAAGACAAAAGATGGCAAGTTCTAATAAAAATGTGGTAAAAAGAGACTCCTAACACAACATTGTTGGGAATGTAAATTATTGTAGCCATCATGGAAAACACACAGAACTATTTCCAAAACATTAAGGATAGAACCACCTTATTTTCTCAAGATACAGAACAATGAAAACATATCTCATATTCATTGAGTGCATTGCTCTGATTGTAAGCTGCTGTTAAATACTCACATTATCCAAAATAATCTGTATAGTCAATGAAATCCCTATGAGTATCTCTAAGGCATGCTTTATGGGAAAAAAAATTCTAAAATTCATATGGAACACAAAAGATTCTAAATAAGCCAGATATCTTTAAACAGCAGAACAAAGTTGAAGGCATAATACTTCCTAATTTCAGTAGGTTTTAATAAACTAGAATAATAAAAAATGAACTGTATTGACATAAAGTGGTATTCTGGACAATAGTAGCTTCTCATTCCCCATAAATAATATAGGGAACTATAAAGAAATGCATTTGCTCATCAGGCCTTAGTTTGCTTCATTGTTCCCAAGTTTTAGGGTCATAGAACACAACAACTGAACTAAGTGTGAAAATTATGGAAAAGAAAATATATCAAAGGCCAAAATATTTCTTATGAACATTTGAGGTCAAAATAATGCTGTGTTATTTTAGAAGTAATAGATTATCTTTAGGCTCTAAAATCAGAAATCTAGTGTAATAATCTTGACATGCAATCATACTTTCTGGGTTACTGGCAATTTATTTTTAACTTTATACCTGCCAATCTTCAGGTTTATAATATTATGAGATTAGTATGGACTGTCAGGATGGAAGAAGGAAATGAAATAAAAGATGTACAGTACAAAGGAATCATCATAAAATATACTCTCAGTACAAAGATAGAATTTAGTGATGGTGACTGTACAATGGAAAGTTAAATTATCTAGTTAAAAAGATGCATTTTCACTGTTTCTCTGGCAACTGGTCTTCCAGGTAGGCTCAGTAGAATTCTATTCCCTTTCTTCCACCACTCATGTTTCTCTTAGACATGATTTCTATAAGCTTTAAATGAGATAGAAAAATTCCAAGGATGGATTTTATGATATCTTATTCTCATATCTTTTGGGATCTAATTTTTCTTCAAAAGTCACTATGAAATTCAATAGAAAAGACAATTCTCTGACCTCTGTTGCCCATGCTGTCTGTAGGTGTTCTATTCATTTTGCAAAAGAAAGCCATAGAGTACAAATAGAAAAATTCTCTATTAGGTATTTTAGTGATGGATATTTATACTGCAGATGAGAGGGAGAGTACCAAGGAATATCCTTTGCTTCTTGTAGTATTCTTAATATATATGGTTATCTATTCCTTGAAAAAATAAAACAAGCATGAATTGACCACCAGACCTGAAGCTGCCCTATAAATGCTTTGAGAAGGCTTTCTTTACAGGATAAACACTGTGCTTAAAAACTAAAATCTTATTTGCTAACTGATCTATTCACATTTCAGCCAGTTACTTGCTTTCATGCTGTGGAGTTTCTCAAATTCAAGAACTGTTGCAATCCCAGCATTTCAATCACAACATGACCCATGTGGACATACTGTGTAAGTCTTCTGATAGCATTAGAAATGGAGGTATTTTGAGGCACAGAAAAAAGAAATGCAATACTTTTGTCTGAATTAGCTTAAAGGTGTACTTATTAAAAAGTTTTTAAATCCAGAAGTCTCATCTTCTTAAAAATCTTTGCACAGCAAAAGAAATCACCAACAGAGACAACCCACAGAGTGGCAAAAAATTTTTAGCCAGTGGTCCCTCAGACAAAGGACTAGTATCTAGAACATATAAATAATTGAAAATAATCAGGTCACCCAAATTTAAACACGCAATCCAAAAATGGGCAACTGAGATGGGCACACTTCTCAGATGAACAGGTACAAATGACAAATAAATATATGAAAATGTTCAACATCACTTGTCATTCAAGAGATGCAAATTAAAGCAATGATGCAATTCCATCTTACTCCAGAAAGAATATCTATTATCAAGAAGTAGACCAAAAACAAATACTGGAGGGGCAGTGGGGAAAAAAGAGCCCTTCTCCACTGTTGGTGGCAGTGTAGATTGGTGCAACCACTGTGGAAATCAGTGTGGAGATTCCTCAAAAAACTAGAATCAGAGGTCCCCTTTGACTCAGCTATTCCCCTTCTGGGTATCTTCCCAAATGAGTTGAAAGCATCATAACACAGTGATGTATGAACACTCCTGTTCATAGCAGCACAGATTGTAATAGCTAAATCTTGGAAACAACCCAAATGCCCATCAACTGATGAATGGATGAAAAAGATGTCTTTGTTTTTATATAATGGAATATTACTACTCAGCCACAAAGAAGGATAAACTTGATTTATTTCTAGCTAAATGAATACACCTTGAGATGATACTCTTAAGTGAAATTAATGGAAAACCCATGTAAATATTGCATTATCTCTCTGGTGTGAGAAGTTGTATAATAGATATTGTGAAATGGGCAGAAATTGTTCAAACAGAAAGAGGAACTAGGAATGGGGAGAAAAAGAAGGGATATAGGGAAAGGATAATGGGACATTGCCAGAGACCCCTGCAGTGGTCCTGGCCTCCTGCAAGACCGTATGACATCCATGAGATAGGAAAGTGGGAATTAAAATAAACATACAGACAGAAACTTGAGAGAAACTGAGTCTGGGGCTGACCTAAGCTCCTCTGGGCAGCAAAGATAAAGAACTCCCAGGACATCCAGTGTTTATTCATTACAAGTGTGGGAAGGGAGAAAACTGGGCAGGCCTTGGGACTCCTGCTGCTAACAAGCATCAAGCAGGCAGGATTATAGAGTGAAGGCACAAGCATATCTTTGCTGAAGAGAACAAATGGTTAATTCAGAGGGGAAGAACTTAGTTGGAGTCAGTTGACCTTGACTGGGAGTGAACTCAGACAAGCTCTGCTACTTTGAATGTAACACAGTTTAATTATGGAGGGGCAAGAAGCTTGTGCCACTGTAGCCTGCTAATACTGGGCAGAGGTGTCTGCTACAAAGAGAAAATTAACAAGCAAGAAAAGAAGGATAAAATGGAAATAGAGTTTTGAAAATAAGGAAAGGAAGAGAGGTTGGAGGGAGGAAATGGGAAAATAAAGAATCAAGGTATATCATATACAGGTACAAATTCTTTATGATGAATGTGATCCTTATGTATATCTAAATTGTACCAATAGAATTAATAATAAAAAACTATAAAATGTTAACTTTTTTAATGAGTAAAGGAGAAAAGTGGAAAGTGAGTGCATGCTGAAATGGTTAGTACTTATAATAAGTAGATTCTTTACATCAATATGGCTGTAGACAATTTGATATTTGGGAACTTTAGTTTAATATATATGTATAATACTTATATAAGTAATAAACATATAACTGCAAACAGTAAATCTGTTTTTATACTGCTGATATATATAAATATTATATATACATATATAATTTCATAAGGAGAAAAATGTTGATATGACAAGGCATCTTCAATCATATTCTACTCGAAAACAACATAACATTATGGAATATGAGATTCAACCACACTTGAGACATTGAGACATCCTATGAATCATAAATATCTTATAATTTTAATTATATTGAGTATTGCAGCCTAGGAAAAGTTGCTGGGGTTTGAGAGATGGACCAAAATGGGAAGATGTAGAATGTTAAATGCTTTAGAAAGTTAAGGGATTGATCGCCAAGGCCTGCATCCACACAGAACTCCAACATCATCGGTGACAGTCAGCAAATAGAGTAAGTAAAGCTTCATTTAATGACGATATACAAAAATGAAGGGAAATTAGATAAGGAATATGTAATCTCTGAAACCTATTTTTGAACACATAAATATAAATATTAGATCTGATTTTATACTGCTACTTTAAAAATATATATAATTTAATGCTTCTCTGATGTAATTTTGAAAAAAAGGCTGTTCACAAGTAATATTTAAGTATAGTACAAATTAGAATCATAGTTTAGAGTCCCGAAAAGGATGTGTTTACCCATCTGTGACTTGTGATAAGGCAAACTCTGCAAATAAATGTGTTCTGAATAATGTCACTTATCAGAGGGAGTCAGTTGGTTAGAAGATGGTACTTTTCTCTCTAACATAAAATGCTTCCCCTTGGAGAGCTGAATAGATTTTACACTGGACAATATAGACTTCAGGAGGGACACAAGAAAACCACAAAGGAAAGTATCTATCCTTGACTGGTGACTCTGGACTATCTTCAGAGGTGTAGAAGACAAGAGACAGAGAAAACTCAGAAAGAGGAATCAAATTAGAAATCCAAAATGCGCAGTAGAAGTCTGAATGAGCCCATAAATTTGAAACAATTTTGAGATCTACTAAAGGGAGAAAGCAAATGATATTTTGAAAATCTAGAATATTAACCTATATTAAAGCCTACTCCATACATGTTTTTAAATAACAAGTTAAAATGTCCTAAATAATGTTCTGGGGACCAAGAACCAAAGGGAATAAAAGTATACTGTTTACTACCTACACTTGTGAACCAGATAATAAATTGGTAAAAATCTATTAAAATCCTTTAAAATACAATTTCCATGGTAATTGATTTATTCTTCTTATTTATTGATTAATATTTTCTAAATATCTAATCATCACCTGACACATAGCAGGCTTTTAATAAATACTGGTTGAATACATGGATATGATACAGCATATGAAAAGACATTACATGAAACCACTGTAGGAAACAATGAATTTGGTATGAAAAATCTGACAAAGGGTCATGAAACATGAGTTTTACAGTGAGTCTAAAAGTGTTAGTAGTTGACATAAAGAGCTTCATGTAGAGTGAGTACTTACATCAAAATATATAGGAAATTTGATGAATAATGATGAAATCATATTTATTGAAGTGAAGTATATTTTAGAAAAGCAAGGAGAAGATAAAGACTTTAAAGTAAATTGGGGGAACAAGATTAATCATTTAGACTAGAATACATGCTTCAGTCACTGGGAAATCAGGACCCTCAAAATATTTTGGGAGGAGACAGAGTCAAGAAAATTGAGAATGGAGAAATCAGATGCTGATGATGTCTAGCCTGTTGATTCCACTAAATTTGTTTAATATATGCTAACTTCTGGTGGCTGAGATTCATGGATGAGTATCAGGATATCATTTTTAAAGTCTGCATCAATTTGGTCTGAGAGGCTTCAGAAATCACTGAATTTCTCAATTAAATCAAGGGTGTCACGCTGCTAATTCTGGAACCAGGAGAAGATCAAGTTGAAGTGATGGCAGTTAATTGTTATCGATTGGTGTGTAACAGCATTAGTGGATTCCTGAGGGTCTGGCCCTTAGTGAGGTATAAAATGATTCGGTGACAACTTCAATTGGTTTTAGATAAAAAGAAATAAAAATTCAGAGACAGCCAATGAGATTTAAGATGCTTTAGAGAACTGAAGCTCTGCCGTTGATTTAGTTTACCCCAGGAGAAAGGAGATAAATGAATCCATATGGGTTGGAAACATGACAGAAGCAGAGAAAAATGGTCAAAATCATTCACAGTCTGACTTTCTGCTTCTTGACAAACATTTCTGTGATGGTAGAATAATCTGTAGTTGTGCAGTTCTATATGTGCATGGTTACATATGCCTACTGAGTGCTTGAAACATAGTGGAATGAACTAATTACAAAATTGTATTTATCTTGAATTAACTTAAATTTTCACAGTCAAACAGCTACTCCTACAATTTTGGACACAGAAGTATGAATATTTTCCTTAATCAAAATAAACAAAACTCTAGAGTTTTCATATGGCTGGCTATATTGGTAAAGATAGGCTAGGAAACATTGAAATTAAAAAAATAAATAATAAAAAATGAGGAAATAGGCTTATAATAAAAAATACTTATGTCTCTTATTCTTATGGAATTTTCTACATCAAGTTCAACCTGAGACCCTGACCACAGAGCAATTTTTATCTCAAACATTGCTAGTTGTTATTGTGCAGCGAGAGAGAAGCTTGTAAAGCCACATATTCCACTGGTTCTTAAGACTTTCAAATACTACTGATGCACATCTGAACTACTTATCTATGTACTGTATGGTACACACACACACACACATGTGCTTGTGCACACACACACTTTTTTTCTAGCTAGTCACATTCCCACTCCTGAGTTTCACAAGGCAGCAATATATAACCTTCCTCAGTGTTCTGCAGTATATAGTTGAACAGCAATACAATCTATGACAGTGAATAAAAAGGACACAAACAGATTGTTGAACTGATGAATATCTGCTAACATGTTCTGTCTGTCCTGCCAGGAGCTTGATACTGTGAACATGCCTACTCTAAGCACTGATAGAACAATTAAACAAGAGATTTTACCATTTTTTCTGGTACCATGCTTTCCCAGTTTTGTACGTCCTTTTCACTCTTTATTTTTAGTATAAGAAAACCTCAGAGAGAATGCCCCTAATACTTGAATTTAAATTATCTTTGACATTGTTTTATATAATATAGGCAATAACCTAATAAAAATAGGTATGAGGGGATTTAGCTCAGTGGTTCTGCTGCCTGCCTCGCAAGCATGAGAAAGTTCAATCCCTGATACTAAAAAAAAAAAAACAACACTCTAGGGCCAGGATTTAGCTCAGTGGTTTTGCCGCCTACTTCGCAAGCACAAGGTCCTGAGTTTGATCCCTGGTACCAAAAAAATAAACAAACAAACAAACAAATAACTAAAGAAATATAGGTATGTGCTGCATAGCAAAATATCAATAACTGTCACATATATGATGATGGTACCCTAATATTTTATTGCTTATTGATGTTGTAGCTGATTTGGCTTGTGTCAGTGCACTTTATGAATTTAGCTAAATCACAAAACTGCCCAAACACACATTTTTTTTCAGAATTTGTCCCATTGTTAAGAAACATATGACTACATATCCTGCAGTTTTTGTACATGTAATGAAACAAATTAGGAGAGCACTAGTCAGTCAAGAAAACATCCTTTTTTAAGAAGACCCTTTGGATTTATGTGTCAGTTCCTTATTAATCATTAAATTCCTTACCTACAAATTGAAGGTCATCCTAGTTTCCTGTGAAATTTCATAGGTTGACTGATTGATTGAATGAATAGTGAATAAAATTAATTAATATTTCTACTAATATTAGGAATATTAAATTAAGTAAAATATTTAGAAACATAAAGTTAGATGAAGAAGAGACTCTCTTAAAGCAGAGAGTAGTGATAAGGCAATATTTTTTTAACAAGGCAACTAGTTAAAATACAACAAAATTATGGTCCTTTTATAGAAAAAGATTGTTTAAAGATTTATTTCAATAATTGAAATGAAAAAAGTAAAAGATTCCTGAACCATTTCCACTTGGGCTCTAATAATTCCAAACAAATCTGCCTTAAGACAATTAGGTAATTGTCTTCTGTGTCCTGAAGTAATTAATTCAGAGATAAGTTGCCTTATTTTTTTATTTGAATATTTGGAACTATGAGAAGCTTTCTAGGCCACAGTACTTCACGTAAGTCAGTTCAGTATGAGAAGAATGTATAAGTCAATTAATTTATTTTACTTTTACCTGTGTATTTGAGTCATTGCTCTTGTTCATTGACACTTTAACCTTTGATAATTCCTGTTATAATCTATACCCATAACTACTCTATCTTTCCACTTAGAGGTCTTCCCCTCCTCTCCATTCTTTGCCATCAACTCTCTTTGGAACTAGGACCTATTCTCCTCCCTTATTGGAGTAGGATCTGACCAGCTTGCCTCTGATATTATACTAACCCAGAGAATAGTTTTGGATTGTGACTGGTTATTCTTCCTCATATACTGTATTTAGTAATTATCCTTTATTTATAAGCACCAGTATATATCCAAATCCAGAAGCAGAGAAAAAAAATAAATATTTCAATTACTAATATATGAAACAGATAAAAGTGGTAATTTATGTGTGTAATTTATTTTCAGAATGGATTGGACAAAAATCTGCATAGAGTAGTGGTAGGATGATATCACAACTGTAGTAGAAACTGTTACTTCCTAGACTGTTACTTCCTAGACTTGTAGTAGAAACTGTTACTTCCTAGTAGAACTGTTACTTCCTGAGTCACTTAAGCCATAGTTTTCTTACATATAAAGTATACAATGAGATGTGTCCTTTATCTTATATAACTGGTGCAGCAAATTATCATAATTTTATAGTTTAAATACAAACCTACATGAACAAAGTAGTTGTGTAGTTCAGAAGTCAAGTCTGACATGAGTTTTATGAGGTAAAAATAAAGGTGACTGCAGAGTTGAGCTCCTAAGTGGAGGCTCCAAGACAGGATTTGTTTCCTTGTGTGTGCAGGCTTCTGGCTGAATTCCGGTCCATGTGATTATAGAACTGAGGTCTCTATGTCATTGTTGGCTGACAGCTGAAGACCATGCTCAGCTTCTGGAGTCTAACTGCATTCATGGCTCTTGCCTCTTTTCTCCATCTTAAAATCCATGCGTGGTGAGCTAAGTCCATTGTCTACTTCAAATGTTACCTATCCTTTCTCCATTGCCATATTTCTCTGACCCAATCTTCTGTCTTCCTCTCCCACATTTTAGGGCATGGACACTTACATTGAGCCAACTCAGATAATCCAGAATAATCTCTCTATTACAAAATTAGTTGAGTAATACCTTTAAATCAGTCAATTTTAGTTATTTTTTGCTGGTTAATGTAACAAACTGATTTTTAAGGGTTAAGATCTGGATATGTAGCAGTTGATGGAGATGTGGTGGACATTATTCTTTTCGTAATGTTTTTAAAAATATTTGCTAATTCTACAAAGTAATATACATTTTATCTGTATGAATTTGATCTTGATTTGTCAACAAAGCAACTTTGTATTGCATTATACATTGCTTTAAATGTTTTCATATATATGTATGTATAATTACATAACATCATCTAGTGTAGTATGATTATATGATTAATGGAAAATATATATTTGGCTTTATCCTGAAACTAGGCCACCCATGTTATGTGTAAAGGAATGAGTTCACCTAAATTATCTGGGAAAAAATGATAACAGAGAGAGAGAGAGAGAGAGAGAGAGAGAATTGACCACTCACTTTATTTTCCTGTATCTATGAAATTGATTATTTCAGATCCACCATGATGATTATATTGGCCTTTAAAAAATGAGATTTTCTGGGAAATAGTGTAGTGATGATGTTTTATGAGACATATTTTTAATTATGTGCCATTATCCACTTTCAAGTATATTAATCATTTTTACTTAATATCTCCATCATTCATTTCCGTGTCCAATTTTTGTTTTTTAAAAATATTTTACTAAGTACATATTTTTCTGATGGACCTGCAACAATTAAATTATAAGAGAAATAGATTGTTATAAAGAGAATTAAAGGGCTGGGGATTTAGCTCAGCAGAACAGTGCCTGCCCATCAAATGAGAGGTCCTGAGTTTGATACCCAGTACCAAAAAAAAAAAAAAGGGAGAATTAAAAAGAAAATAAGTTCTTATATAGTACTTTTTAATGCCCTTTGCCATAAAAGCAATCTGTACATTTCGCCTCCTTTGATTGAAAGTCCTGCGTGGTAAGCTCTGTAAAAGGAGTGCAAATGCTAATACATGGTGATCTAATCCTTGCCCCACTACATGAATACAACATAATCAAAATGTTGTGTTCTTCTGATACAACCTGGGTAGTTGCTATTTCTTTTTCTCATGACCTTTAGGAAAGTAAATAATATAATGAAGCCTGAACTATCCTGTACAGCATGTCCACAAATGAAGGAAGAAAATTGCAATACATTTGTACGATCTCTGGAATTGGGTTAGAATCCTTGGGGCTAGAGTTTGACCCAGCACAGCCACACATTCTGCCTTTTACAATGAACCAAATTGTAAGTCATGTAGTTATTTTTATTGTTGCTTGTTCTTTGGGTAGGGTGACAACTTAATATCCCACAGTAGTATTCAGCTATAAAATGGTACACATGGCTGGTCACAAGCAGTGAAGGAAGTTCCTGTACTTACTGATTGCTACAGAAAAATCATTTGTACAGTTTATAGTACAAATGAATGAATGAATGAATGAGTGAACAAATAGTGACTTAGCCTTTGCTGAGAACTGAGTGGTAAATCAAATTAAAAAGTCAGTGTTTTTCTCCATGCACAAAGAGTAAATGCTATTCTAGACAGGTCTGAGGGTAGGATATTTGCTACATCCATCATTGATGGCAGTTTTAATTTTCTCCACGGTTATACTGTGGACATACCAGAGAACTGATACTATATTTCCTGTCCTTTGATGCCACTTATCATAATGATTCTTAGCCCATGGTTTCCATTTTCACAGTAATCACAATATATTTGTTATCTGTGTTGTTTGAATAACAGCACCAAAATATTACATAAATAATTCTGCCCTCTTCAAAAAATATGAAACTTTCAAAACACATTTTAATATTATCTATTTTTTAAAAAAATTAACCTCACCAATAAAATATTGATAAGAATATACACACACATATACAGACTCTTGCCTCTAATTAGGGAAATTAGATCAAATAAACATGTTTGCAAGAGCAGATCATCTTATTTTCACTCATGTATTAGTATCTAAAGGCTGTTCTGTCTTAATAAATCCTGGATCAATATTCATCACTTTTGTCTGCTTTCTGTGGCTTCTGTTATTGTTGTATTTTGGACCTTCATCCAGCTCTAGCTCATACATTGCAGTAAATTATCAAGGGTCTCCTTGCTTCTATTCTCACTCTGCTTTGGACTGGTTGCCACCTTGCATGAGAGTTAACTCCCTATATGATGCTTGATTATACTGCTCCTTTTATAATCCCCAGTGACTCCCATTGCCTGCAGAATAAGGACCATAATTCTTAGCTCCACAATGACACTTTATTCAATTTGAAATTCTATTTCCTCCTGTACATATCTGTACCTATTCTTTACTTTGAATAAATAACACATACACAATTATACTCCAATTAAATAGCTTCTTTTCGGTCACTTGAAAAGATAACCACTTTACATGAACTCATAGAGAATTTTCTTATATATTTTCTAATATTTGTTTCAGTAAACTATTAATTGACTAATATTTCTTCTTTTCCTGTATTTTAATCTCCACAAAAGAAAAATCAGCTCCTTCACATAAAACAGACAACTAATATTTGATGCTATGAAAACACCAAGCTATGTTGGATCCCTGGACAAATCAGGACATGAATCAATAAGATTATTTATGGTATGTGTTCAGTGTCTGTTGTACTCTGAGGAAAAAAAATATTTTGTATTGCTAATGAAACCATTTTAAAATATAACTTCTTTGAGAGTAGGAACTTACTGATATATCAGCAGCACTTTTGAAGAGTAGCTGGCATATAGTAGACAGTTAATCATGGTTGAAGAAGTGATATATGCATATTTATCTTGATTTAGGAAGGCTGGTCTGCTAAAGTCAAGGAATCCTATTGAGGATAATTAAAATGTAAAATAGTAACAAGATATATTTCTCTGAAGAACATTTCAATTTTCCATGACAGGGAGTTGATGAAAGAATTTTCAGCATGGAAGTACTGTAGAGTGGTTGTCAAATGGCTCCAAGCTCGAACTTTCCACTATTCAAACAGTGAAGTTCAAAAAAAAAAAAAAAATCAGCTCCATGTTCATTATAGTTGAACTGAAAATACAATTTCAAAAAACCTCACTACAAAATCCAACTTACAGAAACCTTGTCAAAGTGGTGATGATTAAATCTAAGTGACACTTTCACCTAGACAAAGTGCTTGGGTTAGTGCATTAAAACATTAATCACTGTGCTTTGTTTTTTGCACTTTATTTGCATAAAATATGATATTCATAGCACCAAAGAAAGTTAGTGATATGAGCAGTAAAGCTAAGAGGAAAACTGTGAGAACCATGACAGAGTTAAAAAAATCATTACAAAATTTGTTAAAGTCCTGGAAAAATGAATTTATAAGTGAAATTTTTGGACATCAGAACCAATTATTTGATTTTTCCATTATTTCATATGGGAAAAAATATGAACAGCTCTTGAACGTTTTGGTATTAAAACACACATTTGGAGGAAATTAAATTCCACAACTGAAGTGTCACTGAATAGCTTTGGAAGTAAGGCCATTTTCAGTATATTGGTTCTTCCTATCCAGGAACAAGAGATGTCTTTCCATTTTCTTATATCCTCTTCGATCTCTTTTTTAGAGTGTTGTAGTTCTCAATGTAGAGATCTTTTTCTACCTTCATTAGACTGATTCCTAGATATTTCATTTTTTTGGATGCTATAGTGAAAGGGATTGTTTCCCTAATTTCTCTCTCAGTGAGACTGTTATTTGTGTACAAGAAGATTATTGATTTTTGAGTGTTTACCTTGTACTGAGCTATTCTATTGTATCTGTCAATTAAGTCTAGAAGTCTTTTGGCAGAGTTTTTTTGGTCTTCTATGTAAAGTATCACATCGTTAGCAAATAATGACAGTTTAACTTCTTCCTTTCCTATCTTTATTCTTTTTATTTCTTTCTCTTGTTTAATTGCTGTGGCTAATGTTTCCAAAACTACAATGAACAGGAGTGGCAATAGTGGACATCCTTGTCTTTCAGGAACATTTTTAATTAGAATATTGTACATTGGGAATATATGTAGATAATATATAGAAGTGTGTGTATTGCCTGCGTTTGTGTGTACAAGTAAATAAATTATGGTATCTTTAAGTGAGTATACATCAAAGCAAATTAAAAATGGCTTACAATAATTAAATGTGCTTACATTATTCAGAAAAACGTTAATATGGATGGCTCAAGGTTTGTAAATTGAGTTTTAAAGGATGCTAAGGTTTTTGGCAGTTTTCCAACAATTTTGCATTGTCCTCAGTTTAGGGCTTTCATGTTTTAACGTACTAGACTAGAGTCATACTCTGACAATTTTTTGTTTTTGCAGTTTGAACTGCACTTTTTTCCCATTAAGTTTGGTGGTACATTTTAATTGATAAGGAAATAATAATAAAATAATTCTATTCATCTAGTCCTTAGAATGGGAACATTTCCCCAAAATGCAGTTTTTCTCTCATACCAGTAAAAAGAGAATTATATCACATGCCCATTACTAATAGGATGGCCATGTATGCCTTAAACTTTGGAGTGTTTACAAATGAACTGGTAGTTAGGGTTACTATGCCTCAGAATTGGTACCTAAAGAATATTATAGTTCTGTAACACATAGTAATTGTGCAAAGTACAATAGTGATAATTGTTTAGTTATGGATTCTATGAATTAGTAATTATTTTCTTGATATTTTTCCTACTGATACACTGCAAATGAAATTTCCAGTGGTATGTGTTTTGTCAGATTTCAAATATGCTGTAATACTACTTGACCATATATTGTAATACTAAT
>NW_004624749.1:20384641-20402461 GCF_000247695.1 Heterocephalus glaber
ATATATATATGTGCACATCTGTTTCTTTATGTGGTCATGTGTCACTCAATGATGATCATATATTCTTATAAATGTGCCATTAGCTGATTCCATTGTTGTGTGTACATCATACACAAAATTTCCAGAAACTAATGTGGCTGTGCTATCACGAGACAATATAATCTCATACAACCACTGTTATACCTGTGATTCGTCATTACCTAAATATTGTACTTATAGTATCATATATGGCACAAGAGCACATGGTATCCTTACAAAGTTTGTGAGTTAAAAATCTGTTCCTATACGACACATAAAATATTTTCATTTCTATCTTCTACAGCTTTCTTTAATATACACATGAACATGTATATATGTAGAAATTTATATGTGGAAAATGTAATTACATTTTGGTTTTCTACATATGTGAATTATATATGTACATATGAATTACATGTATAATTTCATAAAGTCAGGTATGTGTGACATAATATTGGACTGTAACTATTTTACAGCAATTAAATTTAAGACTACTAATAGTTTAAATTTAGTGTGTTTAATTTCTGCTTTAGATAGCTTGCCTTCAAAGTTCAGGCTTATATCTCTGACTTCTAGCTATTTATTTAAATAATTAAGAATTATTATAGAGTACAAATTTTATTAAATATAAGAAAAGTAAATACTCATGTTTTCACTTACATCTGAATTATGGTTTGCTTCACAATCCTAGTTAGAAATACCATGTCTGTTTTTTGCCAACTTATTTTTTCTTTTGTTGTACAATGAAGAAATATAACAAACTCAGTCTTCTTTTGTACTTATATCTCCAAATATCAGAAATATTTCTTCTACCTACTTTGACTTAAATATTATATGTACTTTTTTTGCATTCATCTACTTACGAATATTAAAATATGATCTTTTGAGAAATAGACATACTAATTTATTCTCTAGCTCTCTTCTCTCAGAAATTTTTTTCTGTATTTGTGAAATTTTATCTCTAGTCTAAAAGTAACTATTATTTTGGGAATGCAAATTTTTGTAATGAAAATTTAGTAAAGCTTAAATAAGAATGCCATCTATGCACACAAAATTATACAGAGGAGGCTTAAATCTATTATGATTATTTGAGTGCAGAAGAATTTGGCAATATATGATAAAGAAGATAGTTTTTGCCGTACTTCAAAAATATTAAAGTTAATATATATTGGAGGAACTTGAACAAGTCTTTCAGGAATATAATTATTCCTGATTTTCTTTAATTGTTTTATTTAAACTCAGCATACATTTATAATCCTAAAGGAAGCACCGAAAAAGAATGCTAGTTATGTGTGTTTCCTTTGGAAAATTTATTTAATATGACACTATACTTTAACTTCCTGCTCTATTCATTGTCTGAGAATTTCCCTCTTAATCTTTGAGCTGCTCTCTGTGTCTTCTAGGGAATGCTAGAAATCTTAGCAATCCTTTGTAATAATCTATTATCTAAACTAAGATGCACTTTTGAACAGTAGTTCTTAGATTTTTAGTATATAATTTTAGTATATAATTTTATAACTACATTTTAGTATATAATTTCATAGAATAATTTTAATAAAAATTTGCTGTAGGGCTTTTAAGTGTGTGTGTATCAGCAAGTATTTATTGATCACAAGGGACACATTATATACTTAAACAAAAAACAATTGGGTTTTGCATTAGCATTATTGAATAAAAATATTAGTCTAAAGTTTATGAATGAAATATATAGTTCAAGGAAACAATATGTGCCTTCCTATCTGAAATTATAGTTTATTAATTTATGTGTTTATTTTCTATTGTCAAAAGTGTGAAATTCAAATGTAGCACTGTGCCCTTAGTTTTGAATGATATCCTGTACATAAAAGAAACTAGTATGGATCCAGGTTCACAACAATTTTGTTTACAAATGAACCTTGCCAATGTATTTAGCCAGTGAACGAAATCCAAATAAAACTGAGTTTCACCTGCACTCCCCTTGCTTTGGTCACACTGAAAGGTGAACATGGGACTTTCCAACAATTCCAATAATGCTACCTAATAATCTCTCTTGCTGACTAAAGTAGAATCACAGATTATTTCCCTTTTGAACTCACCAAGTTGAACACTAGTTTTAGTAATAAGGAAATTAAAACCTGAAAAGATGAGAAAAGTCAAATAGAAGCACACTTCTTTGAGTAAAAAATTGGTAAAATGTGCATTGTGTATCACAAATAGGTATTTTTCAAAATTTTGTTTTCAGGTATTAATTGAGACAAACCATCCTAACAAAATACGTGAGTATACAAATCAGGAGATCCAGATTCATTCATTCATTCATTCATCCATTCATATTTTGTATCCATTTATGGATTTGACTCAGAGCCCCCATGCCTACCTCTCAAGCTTAAGGTCCTGAGTATGGAAAAAAAATTGTGTACACATTAAATATTTTATCCAATGAAGAGAAATACAATTATACTGTCCTCATATTTATGGAGCTTTAGAGATAATGGAAATTGTAAACATTGAAAAATTCCTATGTGAATATACCAAATAATTGTAAAGTATTTTAAAGACTTTAAAAACAAAACTTGTCAGAGGAAATACCAGTGAGAAGGAAAATCGTCTCCAAGGAAATGGTAATTATTAGACTAAAACACTGAAAATACAAAGAATCAGGAAAATAGACATATAAAAATATATCAAGGATTTATTTTTTTTGGTACCGAGGATTGAACTCGGGACCTGTGCTTGCAAGGCAGGCGCCAGAACCACTGAGCTAAATCCCCTACCCATACCAAGAAAATTTCAGAAAAAACACGTGGCAAAGTTTTTGAAAACAGAAGAGCCTCCAAAATACCTTAAAATATTCGCTCCAAGATGTCCAAGTGCTAGGATGGTTGAAGATTTGGATGGACCTCAAGCAGAGAACAATAGGCTTTTTTGGATCTGGTCAAGATCTTTTCTCCTCAGATCTCACTGCACAGTGACCACCAGTATGGTGGTGCATGACCGTTCTTCCTGCTTGAAGCACATTTTCTGGTTCTACAAACTGAAGTGAGCAGTTCATTTCTGAACAAAGTTAATATGATTAACAAACAACATAAAAGCTGCTGATATCGTTTAAAAATTAAAAGAAATGCTGTTTCTCTAGGGGATTGTTACTCTAGAGACTGGAGACATAACCTGCTTGAAACATGTGTGTCTCTTCTAGGCTAAGTACAAGTACACAAAGATCAGAGTGATTTCACCAATATGCCATGATGTTGTTATAAATTTATTAATTATTTTTTATTTTAATATAATATCAGTAGATATTAATAAAGACAATATAAAAGCTGTTCTATGAAAAACTAATTTTTCATAACAAAAATAATTAGAGAATAACAGTGGTAAAAGCATTGTGTATCATGATCTTAAAAGAATATATTTTCATTTGCTAATCTATCTCTCAATTCATTTCCTAATAATACTACACTTTTGTTTTACTTTGATGAGCCATTCCACAGCTAAATTTAAAGCAAATAACAAGGAAATAGTGTGTTGCTCGTGATAAATGTGTTTATTGATCTTACAACTCAGTATTCTTTCTCCAGACCATTTTCATCACACAAAGTAGCACCACCACCTTTGGAGATAAGCAAGTGTTACTAAGTTAAGTACACTGGGATGTGAATTTCCTTCCCCTCAGGCACATTGAGAGGTCTTTGGAGCACAGGTGCAGGTGAAATATTCATCCCACCTCACAGGCGTAGTCAGACCTTCGAATCATTGAAAGGACTCTGATGTCTCCTTCCAGCTGTTATTGTCTTTAACTCCTTGATTCTCATCATATTTACATAGGTGAAAATATCTGCAGTTTAAATTTTTAACGCCATTCATATCTCTGTGAAAATATTTTTTTTCTAGGAAAAAATTATGTTGAGAGGGACAAAAAAATTTCAGGAAAATCAGCATCTCAAGCAATAAGAAATATGCAGTGCAGGGTTGGGGATTTAGCTCTATGGTGCCACTGCATGCCTCGAAAGAGCAAGGTTCCAAGTTCGATCCCCAGAACAACAACAACAACAACAACAAATATATATGGTGCAAATGTGTCCAAAAGAAAATTGACAGCTTTAAAACTGTGAGTGTTGTTTGTACTTGGTGAGATTGATTTACTCTGATTTCTATACATCTGCAATGTAAGCAGAATAGAATAGTCATATAATTCTTAGTTACACTACAATATAAACAATTATTTCAACTCCTGATTCCTTGAGATTTTCACAGAGTTGAGAGAAAGAATGGTTCAGAGTTAAAGAGATCTTTCCTCCTATCCTTATTTCCAATTTCTGACTAAAACGCAGAAGGATATATATATATTTTGAAGCAAAACATTTATTGGTACATTTTAGATATACATAATGATAATACTCCTTATAGGGAATTTACACCTGTACCTGATGTATCCTGCCTCCTTTTATTCCCCATTCCCCCTCCCCTTGACCGCCTCTCCTCCCTATATGAAAAATCTTTTCTTCCATTTTATCCTTCTATTTTCACTTTTCTTCTTGTCCCTTCCTTCCTTTCCCCACCCCCATCTCTTGTACCCCTTTCCATATGAACATTTTTTCCCATTTCCCAATATCTATTATATATTTTAGTGCTCATTTCCACTTTCAGTTTCTCACACCAGAGAGACAATGCGGTATTTAAACATGTGTTTCCAATTTATTTCACTTAAGAGTGTGATCTCAAAGTCCATCCATTTAGCTATAAATGTCTCAAGCTCATCCTTCTTATGGCAGAGTACTTCTCCACTTTATTTAAAAAATATCTTCTTTATCCATTTGTCAGTCAAAGGGCATGTAGGCTGTTTCCAAGATTTAGCTATTACAAACTGTGCCACTATAAACATGGGTGCACATATATCGCTGTGGTGTGATGATTTCAATTCTTTCAGGAAGATACCAAGAAAGGGAAGAACTGGGTCAAATGGAATCTCTAATTATAGTTTTTTGAGGAATCTCCACACTGATTTCCACAGTGGTTGCACCAGTCTACCCTCCCACCAACAGTGGAACAAGGTTCCCTTTTCTCTACAGCCCCACCAGTGTGTTATTGTTGATTTCTTGATAGCAGCCATTCTTCCTGGAGTGAGATGAAATCTCAGCATTGTTTTAATTTGCACCTTCGAATGACCAGTGATGTTGTATATTTTTTTCATGCATTTATTTGCTGTTCCTACTTCATCTGAGAAGTGTCTATTAATTTCAGATGCCTGTTTTGGGATTTGGTGTTTAAATTCGGGGGACTCTGATTTTTTTGAGTTCTTTATATATTCTAGATAGTACCCTTTTGTCTGAGGTATAGCTGGCAAAGAAAGTTTTCCCACTCTTTTAGTTATTTCTTCATTCTGTTAGTAACTTCTCTTGTTGTCCAAAAAGCTATTTAATAAGATGAGATCCCAATGATTCTTTCTGATAGTTGGTGTGAAATTGGGGTTTTGTTCATAAAGTTTCTGCCTACATCAATGTCTTTGAGAGTTCTACCTATTCTATCTTCCAGCTGATTAAGTGTTTCTATTTTAATATTAAGATATTTGATCTATTGTGATTTTAATTTAGTACATGGTGAAAAATATGACCTAATTTCAATCTTTGGTACGTGGAAAGCCTGTTTTTAGGATGTATTATCTTAACAAATGTTATCACTATAAATCAAAAATAAGCTAAGAGGGCTGGGGATTTAGCTCAGTGGACCCACACATAACTCGCAAGCGCAAGCTCCTGAGTTATATACCTGGTACAAATGATAATAATAATAATAATAATAATAATAATAATAATAATAAGCTAAGAACTCGTAGGGGCATAAACATACTTACAATAAAAATGTGAAGTGGCTGAAAAATTACACAATGAATATTCTGAGTGAAGATATAGATAGATGTGGTATGTGTGTGAGAAACAGAAAGAGATAGAGAGACAGAGACACAGAGAGAAGAGGGATACTTCATTAAATAACATTATAATTCCAAAAGTTGTATTTTCTTTTTTGTTTGTTTGTTTTTCTTTGTGTTTTTTTTGGTACCGGGGATCGAACTCGGGAACTTGCACTTGCGAGGCAGGTGGCGGAACCACTGAGCTAAATCCCAAGCAAAAACTGTGTTTTCTAAAGTCATGGTAAGTATCTTATGTTCTTTCCAATATTCATCTTGAGACTATCTCATTAAACATATTTCACAAGAAGCTAATATATTTTCTATTACCAATTGTGATTTTGAAACTTTAATCCTTTTGAAGATTCAGTACTTTTAAAAATGCTAATCTCAAAGGTTTATTTCTTTTTATGGGATAAATATAATTGATTTTTTCTGGGCATTTATAAACTACATTTTATTTTATTTTATTTTATTTTATTTTATTTTGTTGATGTTCATTTTTGCATTTATTTATTCTCCTAGAATGCTAGTTAGGATCCTGTTTATTTCCAATATTACTGTCAACACGAAGTAAAAATGTATTCTTGGAAACGAAAAAGAATTACATTGAAGTTTTATAGAAACTTTTCCCCATCTTTTTTATTTGAAACACTTCACTCTAATATTGCTTTTACATTTGAGGCTAATTCTGCAATTCAAATATATTGATTCTTTTATCTGCAGGATGTTCTTAGCCACAGCAGACAGCACAAATGAAACAAAATAGAGAACATCTACTTTCTTCCACTTTCATAAAAGCCTCATCACCTATCTGTGGTCCTTCATGATCAAGGGACAAACTCCCTTGATTTAATGTTATATAAAATATCTCTATGGAACACTTTCACAGAAGGCTGTCTCTCAGGAGAATGAAAGAATGGAGACTTTGAAACATTTCGGTAATGATACTAGCCATCAAATATTTATTAAGTGCCTTCTGAATTCCCAGCACTCTGTGAGAGTCTAGAAATAGAGTGGCCAGGAAAAGCAAACAAACATGTATGCTCCCTGATTTCTTGAAACATCTGCCCTCATTTAATCAGGAATGCAATTTGTACAGGAAAGAGCACTAATATTTTGAGAATTCCCTGATGGACAGGGAATGATCAAAAGAGAAAGTGTTTGTATAAGTATCTAAAAATCCAGCTTCTGGATCCAGTTCTTGCCAATTAAATTCTCAAATGTAAAATAAAATTACAAACTCAGCTCATGGTGTTTCCAGTGGCTTAAATAAGATATGTCTGTGATGATATTGTTATGTTCCTCTTGTTTTGTTTTACTTTGTGGTTTTCTGGTTGTTATATATTTACTGGCTTATAATACTACCAGGAACAGAGTAGTGATACAGATCGATATGAATTTGTGGAATAAATGATTATGAAAGATTTTTAATGATTGAAGATAGTGTCATTTTCGTAGTTGAAAATTACTGGAGACACATTGTTCTGCATCTAGAGTCCTGTAGTAAAAGTACATTAAGTAATAATATTTCTCTTTTATTCAAGGTTTCTCTATTTCTGTATCTATGAAACAAAGGTAAATTGTTTTCAGAATATTATTTCATGAGTTCCAGTGTTGCAAAATAGAATCCATGAAATTTTTATATATATTTAAATTTTATTTTGTCAAAATTTTGATATTGTTGAACTAAATACAGAATTATTTATCAATGAAAAAGTTATTACATATTTTAAGAAACTGACAAAATAAAATGGGAGGCAAATTCTAAATTAAAATTAGAATTTAAACCTCATTGATATGCTAAGACTATAATAGATGCTATATTTTTCTTCCTATCCCTGTCTTATAATACTAGTAGAAATTTTTCAAGGAAAAAGGTGAAAAAATGATATTGGAAGTACATTCAATTGGAAATTTTGGCTTAGTTTTATTTTCACACACTCTTTTTTTCATCAGAATTATTCATAATGTCAATTGGAAATTAAGCTAGAAAGTTCCAAGCAAAAGGAAATAAGTGGCCAGGAAAAAAAAGTGTATGCACTCTGATTCTTGGAACATCTGCTCTGGTGAAATCAGAAAAGTCAGTTTTATGAAAATAGCATTATTGCACTTGAAAATTCATGCAGTTTCCCAAGACATATAGGCAAAAATAAAGTAAATTTTCTCATAAGTAATAATTAATTCATTTTCTTAAAAAGGTTGTGTGTGTGTGCTTGTTTCTCCCCAGAAAGAGACCTATGGGAAAAGGATGGGTTGTAAATTAATGGTTTGTCTCATTTTCTCTAAATAAGCATGACTTCAAGGATCCAAGCACTAAGTAATGATAAGGAGATAGAAATGTTCATTATTTTGATTCATCAGTACACATTGAAAACTTGTGTTGAACCTAATACTATCCCTCATAAATATTTACCATTATCATACATTAATCAAGACTGTTTACAAATGTTTAAGGAGATGGAAGGGTTGACTGCCCTGATTTTTACATTCCACAGTATCCCTGTGTTAAACTGTCAGGCTCTGTACCATCAAGTTGAACAATGAAAATAATTAAAAGAGAAATATCTATATCAGCACATGAGAGAATAAAAGATCTTATAACAATATATAACTATATATATGTATATATATATATGAGCAGTACACACATATTTAGGCACTGTATATATACACACGACATATATAGGCACTACACACACACACACACATACACACACACATATATATATATACACACATATATAGAGAGAGAGATTTTTCTCTATTGGGCAGCATGTAACTTTGGTTCAGTAGGACAAAATCTGAACCTCATGTAATTCATTAGCATATTTATACCCACTTTTAAAAAATTAAATTTAATTGACAAGATACTCATCCCTACAGTGGAAAAGCAGAGTTAAGGTGGATTTCTTAGACTAAAAAATGTTTAATATCCTTTACATAGAATCCCTTGTATTGTTTAACTTTAGAAACCTAAGTAAAAACTAAGAACTATTTAATTATTTGATGAGTACATCACAAACTATTTTTCTTTCATCATATGTGCCCTCTCTGTATGTGCATGAGTGGCTTTGAGTAAATTAATAATTGCCTTTGGTAATAGAAATTCTGCAAATGAGTAAATAATGTTCCCAAATAAATGCAACAATGAATAAAATATTAGACATGAAATGTTTTGAAATATTGTTTATTAGTATGAGAGGACCTCTTACAAGAGAAATTGCTACTGTGAAAAGTTAAATATCATACACATAAAATAATAACATAACATGAAGATGCTATATTCATTCTCTAAACCTTCATAGATAATTCCTTATGACAGTAAGTCATTTTCTTCTTTAAGAATTTTTAAATAAGTCTTTTGATAAGACATCCCTAAGAAACATCACATCAAATTTTGATGCAAAGCTATAAAATCAACACACAAAAATCAGTAGTCTTCCTGTTGGACAATAATGAATTCAGCAAAAAATAAATTAGGAAACAGTACCATTTACAATGGCATAAAGAAAAATTTAAAACTTTGGAATTAACCTAACCAAGGAAATTAAAGACTTCTAAAACAACAAAAAAGGAGATTCTTTTAACCTCAAATAAAACACTGATGAAGGCATCAGAAATTGGTAGGATATCCCCTTTTCCTGGATAGACAGAATGAATATTGTCAAAATAACTATACTTTCAAACCCCATAAAACAATTTAATGTAATCCCAATGAAAATACTAACATTATTCCTTGCAGAACTAGGGAAAACAGTCCTGAAACTCAAGTGGAAACAGAAGAAATCTAGAATACAAAAAGCAATCCTGGGGAATAAGAGCAAAAGGTGGAGGTGTAACAGACCCAGACTTCACATCATATTACAGAGCAATGTTTAAAGACAGCATAACACTGGTAAAAAACACACATGTAGTTCACTGGAATAGAATAGAGGATGTGGAAGCAACCTCAGGCACATTCAGCCATCTGACCCTTGACAAAGAGGCCAAAAACATATGCCAGAGGAAAAATACCCTCTTTAATGAATGCTGCTTGGAAAACTGTTTATACACATGCAGAAGATTAAATCTAGACCTATATCTCTCACTATATACCTAAATAAAATAAAAATAAATCATAGATATTAAACAAAAAAATGCTGTTAGAGAAAATAGATAAAATTCCTGAGGACATGGGGCATAGTGAAAGACTTTTTGAACACAATCCCAGATGTCCAAGAAACAATATCAAAAATGAACAGATGTGATCATTAAAAAAAAAAAAAAAAAAAAAACCTTCTGCTAAGCAAAGGAAACAACCAACGGAGTGAAGAGACAACTGAAACAATGGGTCAGATATTTGCCAGGTAATCCTTGGATAGGGGGCTATCTAAAATATACAAAGAAAACAATAACAAAAACATAGATAACCCCAAATAAAAGACCCAATCAAGAAACAGGCAAGTGAAACAAATAGGCACTTCTCAGAATAAGTACAAATAGTCAATAAATATATGAAAAATGTTCGACTTTGCTGCTCCTTAGAGAAATGCAAATTAAAACAATACTGAAGTTTCATGTTACTCAAGAGAAAATATTATAATTAATAAAACAAATAATAGGAAAGTCTGGTGAATCCAAGGGGGGAAAAAAGCCAAAGGAGAAAAAAAGAGGGGAAAATTCCCATTGTTGGTGAGAATGTAAACTAGTACAACCACTATGGAAATCAGTATAGCTATTTCACAGAAAACTAAACAAAAATTTCATTACATCCAGATATTCTTCTTTTAAATATATTCTGAAAAAAATTAAAGACAATGTTTTATAGCAATAAATGTATATTCATATTTTTAGCACCACAATACAAGTGCTAAATATTGTAAGTGGCCTATATGTTCATCAACAGATGAATAGATAAAGAAAACCTGGAACTAATACTCAGCAGAGTACTACTATGCCAGAAAGAAGAATAAAGAGTCATTTTTAGGAAAATGGTAAACTGAACCTTGAGACCATAATGTTAAGTGAAATAAATCAGACATGCAAGCTTAAATATCACATGATGTCATTTATGTGAGATACTCAAAATGTAAATAAATTTAAGACCAAAATGAAAGACAGGTAACAGAAAACAGAAAGATAGGTTTTTTTGGAAAAGGGAGAGGGACCAAGAGGTGGAGGGAGAGAGGAGAGGAGGGAGGTTTAGGGAATGCAAAGAAGAATTAAGATGTGCTATGTGCATACCAAGTCCTCAGGATAAATGTAATCATTCTTTACTGAAAATATGTAATAATGGAAATAAAATTGAAGCATAATCTTTCTATATGAAAATAAAATACTTTGACGTGTATTTGTTTTGTTCTCTCTCTAAGGTTATATATAATTCAAAAATGGTAGGCTATATCTTAGTCCCTAATAATTTCTCACATGACCTCCAGAAAAAAAGCAGTTGATGAATACTATTAATTAAGTATCCTTGGCTTAAAATTACTGTAATTTCTCAAGTATCCAACGTTATAAATTTATAAAACTAAAAACAATAATGTTTTATATTAATGAGATACATTGTGTATAAAATTTCAGTAAAGACCTAGTAGTGATTATAAGTTACATTGATTATCAATTTACAAGGGCTATTTTTCCATAGGAAGATTTTTTTTTTACCCATACTTAACACAGTAATAGGAGATAATTGTTACTTCCAGTCACTTGAAAGATCCATGGAAACCAGGTTTGGTGGTGCACACCTGTAATCACAGCACTGGGGAGGCTGAGGCAGGAGGATTGCTGTATGTTTGAGGCCAGCCTGAGCAACATAGTGAGTTTAAAGCCAACTTGAACTACATAGCAAGACCCTGTCTTAAAAAATGAAACAAAACAGAACAAAAAACTCCATGGGATAGGTATGCCATGTGAAGTATTAAATTACTATGTAACTCACAGACAAAACCATTTAGTTTTATTTGCAGTGTATCTTTAACATGGTCCTACAGTTCCTGCATATTTCAATGTGTCATAAACATTTAAATAAGAGAGACACATTACATTGTTTAAGCTTTTGAGACCGATAATGGATCACTAATTTATGGCAATCATCAACAATTTTATAAAAATTATATATTTTAATATTAGAAATATCATAAAATCCACATTTAATTGTTTTAAAAGATTCAGTGTACAAAACTATTATCTTTCTTATTTTTAAAGAAATTCTACACATCAGTAATTATGGGATAGATACTTTAATTTTTTTTTTTTTTGGTACCAGGGATCAAACTCAGGTCCTTGTGCTTTCGAGGCAGGTGACAGAATCACTGAGGTAAATTCCCAGCCCCTTAGATTCTATAATTTATAAATACATATTTTGAAATTGAGATTTCTGTTTTCTCAGGTAAATTTCAGGGTATTTTTATAAAGAATTGCATTCATTTGTATATAAATTCAGATAACTACTTTAAAAATTTGAAAAACATTTTACTATCTTCTGAACATTTTGTTATTATTTAGAAACAAGGGCAAGATTTTTGATCGTTTCCTTTCACATTTCTTTATCATGTTTTTCTACTTATAACAAAGGATTTTCTTTTTCATAAAAAGAGGTTAGCATCTTAAAAAGGCTCATAAAGTATGATGGAATTAAAAACTTTCAGGAAATATTCTAAGAGTATTTTTCCTATAAAAATATTTATACCTATAGCACTCCAGAAAAATAACTGAATAACAGGCTAATTTCTGGAAAATGAGGATAATATCAAGAAAAGAAAACCTGAATGTAATTTTTAGACATTTTAGAAAGAATACAAGCTATGTCATTCTGACTTGCAGCATAAAAATTGAGAGTCAGCTATTTCATTTTATGCCAACAAAAGTTTTGTCATTTTTCATATTTGATTCTTGCTGTTCATATTGATATCCTCAAACTTTACCACTTGCTTTAAATAGGTTGCCATTCTTCTTACTCTTTCATGTGCCTCCTTAGATACTTTTGATCATTCTCCATCAAAATCATGAATATACAAGGGAAAATGGCAGTAAGGAAGACAAGAATGAATTGGAAGGAATGCTTATATAAAATTCCCACTTAACAGATTAAAATAATTTATATTTGACAGGACGTGGTATATAGTAGTTCAGGAAATCTGCTCAGTGAATTGTCAAAAACAACACAATGTTCAATAAGGCTCTGTAAAATTGCTTCTTTTCAGATAAGAAAGATCTAGATTCCATAAAGAATAAAACTTATAAGAGCAAAGAATTCCTTCCATAGTACAGAGTCTTATAAGTGGCAAATAAGACTATACCACCTCTTTCTCCCACAACATTTTCATCATGCGGCTCTGAAGGGGAACAATTTCGCCCTCTCCTATCATTGATAATTATTTGGGAAACTTTCAGGACTCACTTCTCACTCATTAAGCTCATATTAGCTATCTAGACCACAAATGATCTCAATGAACTTTCATGACACTTCAGTTTCCTAACAGAAGACTAAACATTTAATTCTCCTCAATTAATTGCTTGTGTCTTGGATTTTACACAGATGCTAAACCACAAGGCCAACACTCAAGACTCTGTGGGTAACCAGTATCTCTTACTCCCTATGTTGACTTTTACTTGATTCCATGTTTGCAATCTGTCACATTTTCAATACTATCTGACACCAAGCATAAATATGTATGGGTCGTACATTTACTTCTTTGAACTATCTTATATATTTGTGTATGGAAAAGATGTTTAAACTTCCCCTCATTTCTTTTATTTCATTCAACAAATTTAAAATAAAAATAGCTGCTTTTCCTCCTTCATGAGTCATTGGAAGTTTGAATTGTACCTTTAAATAAAAATTATGTTCTTTAATCTAAAATTATTTGGAGATGTGCCTTGCTAACTTTCTCTTTTGTGGGATACATTACTTAACACCCACAGATTAAATGAGAGTTTGTTTGGCTTCATAGTAGAAAGGGTGTGGAGGAAGGGTTTTCAGAAAAAAGCTGCTCTGGTCATGGCATCCAGGAAGCAGAGAGAGAAGGGGATCCAGGGAGGGTAAGAGCCTTCTGGATGATGCCCCTGTGACCTGCCCCTTTGGCTCAGGCCTCACCTCATAACAATACATTCAGCTACTGAACTCACTCACCTCCATCCATGACAGTGCCACCATGATCCAACTATTCCTGCAAAACCCATCTCAGAGTGTATGAGGCTTTGGGGAAATAGTGTAGATTCAAATCACAAAAATGGGTTAGTGATATCATTATATTATGTATTTAAAAATGGTGAGTTACAGACTAAGTATCATTATGACAATTTCAGAGTTGATCTATTAAAATACTAACTCATAGTATGATGATATTAGGATGGGAGGCCTTTGGAAATTGAATAATCATCTGGGCAGATCCATCATGAATAGAAATAATACTCTTATAAAAACAGAGAAACAATCTTCTCCAGGCTATGTGCATATACAAGGAGCCAAAAGAATAAAAAAAACAAAAACTCTTTTTAACCAAACACTAGATATGATAGTGCGCGATACTGGACTTTCTGAGCTTTGGAAATGTAAGAAATAGATGTTGGTTTGTTTGTTTTAATTTAAGCCACACAGTCTACAGTTTGTTATAGAAGACTGAACTGGCTAAGACAGATGATGTCCATTTAGAAATTAGAAATCATTTACAGCCAAAATAAAAAAAGAGATGAAGTAAAATTTGTGGAGTTAGAAAGGGAATCTAGAATGTGGAGGAGAGAGCAGGAGGGGAAAGGAAGTAAAACAGATTAAGATGAGATATGTAGGTACCAATTCCCCAAGATAGTAATTATTATGTATTATAAATATATACTGATGAAATATACATATGTATTTAAAAAGAAATAAACAAATAAACAAACACAAAAATTTACATTTAGGGGTTGAGGAAGAAAAAATGGTGGAGCAATGAGTGCCAGCTTCTCCAGAACAAAGTGCCTAGAGTCTAGAAAACACTACATTGGAGAGGAATCAAAGTGAGAGGAGATTACCTGGGAACCAGTAACAAAGAGAAAAAAGAGATGAAATGATACAGAATAAATAGAACACAAAGTGAAGGAGAGTTGAGACCCTGTGCAAACCACGCATGACCAGCTGCCATCCTGCAGATAAAGTGAAACTAAAAACTTCTTTAATCTCATGGAGAACTCCACTGGGACTGAGAGAATCAGTGGCATTTGGAACCTGCAAGGAAAATGTGGGATACTACATTCAGAATGACTCGCCACAGTCAACAATTAGTGAGTGACCTTGGTCCAGTGCCTGCTGTCACAAATGCAAATGAGAGCTGATGGGGACACCACCGCAGTAGTGAAGGGCTCAGTGTTTGATCCTGGGTCCCAGAGCAGCCCTTTGGCTCCAAGCCATGCTCCACACTGTCACGTTTCCAGAGTGGATGAAGAAAGGACAGCCACAGGAGACAACTGGCAGATAGAGAGCAGGCTAGAGGGAGTTCCACTGAGGTCCTGAGGCTGGTGAACATGGACCTATCTCCTGCAGTCAGAGGCCAGGTTCAGCCTGAGTTACACAGGATTGGAAGGTCACACTGGTGTCCTGTATCCACCGTATGCGGATGTCTGCATCCAGCACTGTGGTAGGGGCAGACTGCCTCCTTAGACTTCCAGCATGAGCAGAAATGCATCTTGGCTTGAGCCCTGCTCCTTAATTCAGGCTGTGTTGAAGAGCGACATGTCCAAAACAATAGAAAACTTTCTTTTGCTGTTTTCTTCCTCTGCTCAGCTCCTCCCATTTTTATTCTGTTATTTTCTGTTTTTCATGTGTCTCTGTGAGAGTTTCTCTTCCTCTTGCCCATTTCTTCCAATGTAGTTTATGGAGGAATTCTCCCTTGTTGTTTTTTATTCCTCCTATTTGTATTCATATCTTTTCACTTGACTTCTATTTCTTTTCTTATTTTTTTCATTTTTTTCTCCCCTTTTTTCATTTGTCTCCATTTAACCTTTTCTGTACTATGTATTTTGGTCATAGAATCTTTTTTCAACCCCATTTCTCACTACTGATTTTATACCTAGTTGTTCCTGTTATTCCATCTAAATATATAATACACTTGACCTTAGACAAAAGGCTAAGAAGCAATGATACTCTAACTTTTCTTTTCTTTTTTTCTTTTTTTTTTTTTTGGTACTAGGGATCAAATTTGGGTCCTTGTGCTTGCAGGGCATGTGGTGGAACCCATTTAAATATATGATATACCTTTACCATCATTAAGATCTTTTGTCCTCCTCCTATTTCCTCATTCCCATACTATATAGCAGAAGACTACTAAAAAAGAAAAAAAAACTTCTTTTTTTCCTCTTCTTTATTCCCTCCTCCCAGCATCACCCCATCCCCAACCCCCAGGGCTTTAGACAATTGATTCTATAAAAGTAGAGTTGAATGGTTTTTTTTAACCATTAGAGAACACATAGCTATCTCATTTAGTGCATATTAGCTGTGGATCAATACTTATACTGTTATTATGTTTACACTATAACCATGGATTTCTTCTCCAGGCTAAAAGGAAATCCAAATTGGGTCTAATGTTATGCTATTTTTCAACTTGCCTGATAGATACCACCATAACTGAGTAGCTTATTACTACTCTAGCTGATTGGATTGCATAGGAATACTTCTGACTCAGTGGACAATTTTGTGCCAGTGAATCTGCCAATTCTGCTATCACACCCAGGGAGATAGAGTTCTTAACCTAAGAACTTGGGCTACACTCAACGAGAACTCAGACTCTGCAAGAATGCCTGCAACCTGGCAGGAAGAAGTTCTGAGTCTGAGTTAGCTTCAGTATTGCAGTGGAGGGATCAGAGGAGATACTGAGGTACAGGCACTCAGACTCTGGCAAAGCTATGTGGGAATCACATATGCACTGTCTCATTGGAATATTTAATCTGTGTTCCCACTGGATATCTTATAAGTTTCAGTTTGTGTTTGTTTGTTTCTTCATTTATTTAGTAATGTGGGGTTATGTTACATTCTTTTATGCTATTTTGTGTGTTTATTAGGTTTTTACTGTTGTGGGTTTTTTCTTTTATTGGCTATGATTTAGTTGGTGTCTAAATTCTTGCCCTGATCTTAGCTCTCTATCTAGTTTGTTCACCTCAAACGCCTGAAGCAATACTCTTGCCATATTTCTGTATTTTTTTGAAATAAACTACTCCTTCCAAGTTTATAGTTTCCCATACCTAGTTCACCTACAGTCACTGCCATCTTCTCTACTATTAACCCACAATCCTCTCCATCCTAAGCCTCTGGTTCTTCCATATCTTCCCTAGCCTATTGTCCTACCTATCAACCAGTTCTGACAATCCAATCATGTACTTTTCTTCAATCTCAAAGTAAAGGTGCTTCCTCCCATATCTCAACCTTGTCCAAAAATATCCTCTGAAAATTATCAATACTAACCCTTCAACTCAGATAAAAGTACTCCAATAGAATCAGACACCAAATCAAACTTTTCTTCTCATGTGTCACTATTCTGACCTTAAAACTTCTCCCTTAGAGTTGGGCACTCCTTATCCAACCACGTCCCATTCTCCTCCCTCCACACTACCTACAAATAATAAATTTTCACAGTGTGCATAGAGGATAGACAAAAGGGGAGGTGTAACTGCAAGAACTATCATATAGAAAGGTTGTATGATTGAATCTGCTGATACTTTTATAACAAGAAGTAATTCTTTCAGCAAAACATAGGGACAGTATCCAAATCACTTAAGGTAAATAAATAACAGAAGGAATAAACATTAGTACTAAATTTACAAAGCTGAAAATTATTCACGGTGAGGCAACATCCTAATAAAATCTCCACATAAGCCACAAATTCTTCTCACTCTGCTATTTCTCAACCCACAGTACTCCTCCATAAAAAGAGGGAGAAGTGGAGATATATATATATATATAT
>NW_004624749.1:20412871-20434254 GCF_000247695.1 Heterocephalus glaber
ATGCATTATGTAAAGGTACAATTCCCAATGAGAAATGTTATTGTGTTGTATACCTACAATGTATCAATAAAAGAATTTAATAAAAAATAAATAAAAATAAATAAAGGGACTAAAATATATGTTGGAGGAAAGATAACTTATTCTACAAATGGTGCTGGGAAAAGTGATTATCTGTTTACAGAAAATTGAAACTGGACCCTTCTCTCTCCCTATATAGTATATTAAAATCAAAATGGATTGAAGATCTAACCATTAAACAAAAACATTAAACCTACTGGAAGATAAAATAGGTAAAACGCTTGAAGACAGAGTGGAAGGAAAGGATTTTGTAAAAAAAAAAAAACACCTCAATTTCACAAGAAATAACAGAAAGAATGAAAAAATTGAATTATATCAGACCAAAAAGCCTCTCTACAGCAAAAAAATCAATTTGTAGAGTGAAGAGACAACCTATACAATGGGAAGAAATTTGCCAGCTACTCCTCAGACAGTGGATGGTTATCTAGACTATATAAAGAAGTCCAAAAAAATTAAACCACTTAAAATTAAAAATCCAGTCAAGAAATGAGCAAGAGGAATGAACAGACACTTCATGGAGGCAGAAATATAGATGGTCAACAATATATGAAAAAAATATTCAACATATCTGTCTATTAGAGAAATGCAATTAAAACGACTCTAAGATTCCATCTTATTCCACAAAGAATGGCTGTCATTAAGAAATTGAACAATAACAAATGCTGGCATGGCTCTGGTGAAAAAGGAACCCTCTTTCACTTTTGATGGGAAATGTAAACTAGTACAATTATTATAGGAAATATTATGGTGATTTCTCAAAGAACTGAAATTAGGAGATCCATTTTTCCTATTAATCTTCCCCAAAGAGCCTAAGATATCATACTAGTGTGATACATGCATATCATGGTTTATAGCAGGAAAATTTGTAATAGCTAAATCCTGGAACCTGCCTGTATATCTACACAGATGATTGGATAAATAAAATTTGGTATCTATATATAATGGAATACTACTCAGGTATAATGAATGACAAATTTGAGATATTTGTAGGAAAATGGGTATCTGGGAAATATAATGTTGAGGGAAATAAACCAAACACACAAGTTTAAATACACATGGTATCTTTCACTTGAATGAGGCAAAGTATAAACAGAAAGGTGGTTAGAAGAGGACAAGGGGATTGATCTTTTCCAAGAAAGAAGTGGTTCAAGGGAAAAAGTATGAGGTGTGAGGAGGAGGGGAAGGGGAAATAAGTAGAATATGGTATGCCATGTACAGGAACCTGGTAGCCTCAATAAATGTAAACACTATTTGCCATAATATGAGCTAAGATTAATAATATCAATGAGAATGAAAATCAAGACAGGAGAATTGGGGCAATGAAAAAGAAGAAAAAAGTTGCAGCATGTACCCTCTCTTAAAGATGATTTTAAACTGAATACCCTGTAAACATGTACTAAGAAAATTATAAAATATTTTTTAAAAATTATCAACACTGAGAACTGACAACAGCAAGAGAGTGAAATAGATAACACCCTGCCTCTCCCTAAAGAAAAAGGGAAAAAATTGGACATCTAAGGGAATGAAAATAACCTTGCAGAAGGAGGGAGAGCTTGAGGATCCAATTAGGAAAGTGCAGTAACACATTGCAGAAAAAATTTGCAGAGATACTACATGGAAAAATTGCAAGGTCAAAGTTCCAGAGACAAATAGATTATCTGGAAAAAAGAAGGTGGAGGATACTAGAATCTGCTACTATTGAATGAGTGCCACTGTCTTCCCTAATGGGATATTTTGCAGAGGACAATACTACCATTTACTAATGAAATAACCAACAGCTAATGCTGCCACAAACTGCCAGGAGAAGTAGACAATACTGGGTGCCACTTCAAGAAGGAGGAATTGATAAGTCACCCACAACCACTCTTCTTCCAAAACCACACTTGCTCCAGACAATGGCTCAGAAATACTGGAGTTCAAGAATTCAATGAATGAAATAAAAATACAGAAGAGAATAAAAAATATAATTGACAAAACAAAAAAATGAGTCTGTGTACAAAGGGAAGTCATGTAAAATATACAGTTGGGAGAGGAATTTGGAAAAAGAATAAAAAGAAATGAGAAAGCCAACAGTATTTGTAGAAGAACATAAGAGAGATAAATTTCATAGATATAAAGGAAGTAAATGAGACCAATGGACAAAAACTAATTGAAAAACAATGAATGAAAACTTCCAAAATATAGAGGGGAATAGGAAAATTCAATCACATGAGAGTTAAAAGTTGCTAATAAAGTTCTAGCCCAAAGGCAAATTTGTCAAAATGTATTTGGTCACTGGAAAAAAATCACAAATATAGAAACATGGAAGTAGCAAGTGAAAAGAAGTTTCACACATGCAAGGGAAATCACAAAGCTATTAATAGATGTTATCAGCAGAACCTTTGTAGGACAGGAAAGAATAAGTGGCATTTGTACTCTGTTGAAGTGGATTGGGGACTGCTGATTAATCAAGGTAACCAGGCTAAGTTACCTGGAAAAGTTGTATTTCAGAGCTAAAATATAACGAGGCTTTGCAGAAAAACAAAGACTGAGGAATTTCATCATAATCTTGCAAGATATGTTTAAAAACCTTATAAGAAATCTCAAAAAGGAATCCAAACAATTTTTATTGGCCTTTAAATGAATATTTACCATGATGAATCTTAAAACTCAAAAGGTTTTAAAAACAGAAATATATGTGATCACACCATGTAGCCTCTAGAAAATATGGTACCATAATGTATTGTAGATGTACAGAGTGAAAAGGCATGTAGCATGTTAGTGTCATGACGAAATTATAGGACTTCTAAACATCCTGAAAATGTCGAGGAACCTGAAGTGTAGCACTTTGAGATTCTCTGCTTGCACAAGAATGAACGAAAGCAAATGAAAACTTGCAAAAATATGGACATTTTGATGAGTTTACTAAGCTTAATGAAAAAAAATTAAAATGTATGCCATAAGATATTATTATTTAAAAAAGTACAGGTGCAGGCCAAATTGAACTATGCTATTATAAGTCAGTATTGTAGTAGTAGGGGGCTATGACTGAAGCACAATTAGTACTTTGCTTCTTAATCTGGCTGGTGGGTGGTTATTTAGGTGTGCTCAATTTGTGGAAATTCATTCTTGTAGCTGGGTTTACCAGGGAACAGATTTAATACAGCACACATAAATTTATAGGATTATCTTATAATTTTACCCAAAAAGTCAAATGCAGAAGAGTGCAAGAGATCTATTTGTCCACTAGAGACCTGAAGAATCCAGCCTGGATGCCACGGCAATGTTCCACACAAGTCTAGCTGAAGGTCTAGAGCCCACAGCAATGTCTCATGCAAGTTCATATCAAAGATTTGCACCAGAAAGGTGCAAGGGCCAGTGGTGAAAGCTAGAAAGACTACGCTGGTACTGGTGCAGTGAAGGATCTGTGCTAGAAGACAGAAGGCTCTGCACTGCACCCAGGAAGCAACACTCAAGGTGAAGACTGGAGCTATCCCAAAAAGAACAGCAGCATTCCCCAGAGACCCTGAGGACTGAGCTCCTCCTCCAACAGGAACAGCTGAGTTAGTGCAGGAAAACCAACCACAACAAAGCTTCTTCCAGGAAATCAGCAGCATGCAATCTTCCTCTGCAATTCTCCTTTTATACCATTCTGGCAACAATCCTCAGGTGGATCTTACATGCCCGGAACCATGCTGACTCAGCCCAGCTGAGTATTCCCACTCAAGCTGACCATTAATTAGTCCACCACATTCATAGAGATATACACTTGTCACTTTCTTGTCACTGGGACAGATTATCTGACATACACACCTTAAGGGGGAGAAGTTTATTATGGCTCATGGTTTCAGAAGGTTGCCTGTGGCTGCTTTGCTCCAAAGCAAAAAAAAGCATGATGGAAGGGCAAGCAGAGGAAAGGTGCTCATTGCATGGAGGCCAAGATATAAAGAACAAAGAAGGTGCCGGGAACAAGAACAGACCCTTGCATGTCACACCCTCAGTGACCCATCTTTTGAGCCAGGCCGCTTGTACCAGCACATTCAGCTATAAACTCAGTAACAGATTATATACATTGACAAGTATGCTATTCCCATTACCTAATTATCTTCCAAAAGCTCTAGTCCTAAAACATGAGACTTTCGGTGGATATTATAGATGCAAAACATAGTAATTTATAACTCTTTTATGCAAATACATATTACAGTTCAATAAAGAATGAAACAAATTAACAACTTCTATTTTAAATAAATTATGCATTGTGCAAATATTCTATATGAATGTTCATAGCAACAGTATTTATAATAGGTCAAGTGAAAAAATATCTAAAACCCTCTCAACTTATTAATAGTAACAGAATGTAATAATTTAATAAAATTAAACTATTTAGCCATAGCTGAATGCATATTGATCTGTGCTAAAAATGATTACCTCTTGAAAAGATGTTATTGATAATAATCCAAATACAAGTTATATATTATGATTATACATATATGAAATGTCAAGAAAAGGTAAATTTATGGAGAGATAGCATACATTAGTGGTTTGGGCTGGGGATTAGGGAGTCCATGGTTTAACACCTAAAGAAAGGGGTTTCTTTTGGGGATGATACCAATACTCTAAATTCTGAAAGTTTGTTTTCATGGTTTCATAGCAAAAAATCTATCCAATTGTACATGTTAAATGTGTAAATTACAGCTGTTACCAACAACGAAAACCTAAGCATCTAACATTTACAGCATTTCCACTGCTTCTGAAAAATAACTTCTGATTTGTTAGTAATGTGAAATGGAATTTTTACACATTTTAATACAATTTATTTTTCTGTTGATAATTAGCTGCTTTGATAGCAAATTCTTCTTTCTAGGGAGCTCATTAAAATAATAGTTCAAGGCTGTCATAGCCTAGACAATAATAAGCAGGATATCTGTAACTTTTACTCTCTTGTTTAGTAGATTCTTTTAACACCCTTTGTGTTTGCATCGTTTCTTATTCTTAATTTCTTGATGTATAATGTCTTCAGTTTTCCATAATATTAAAGAATACTGTTAATTTCATAAAGTCTAGACATATTTAACTCACATTATTATGTGCAATTTTTAGCTATTCTCATTTCCTCCTACTCTTTCAGAAATCTTTGTGGCAGAAGAAGAGAACTGAATATTATTTTGTTCAAATGTGCACATTGTTTTCTTAATTCTTCGCCTAATCTCCTCACCCATAACTTCAGTGAAATGAAAATACCAACTGTTATCTGGCTTTTGTTCATAATTTTTATAAATGGCAGCAGGATATCTTTACCAAGAAAATATATATATATATAAAACTTGCATGCATGTTTTATGTAGTTTAGTTCAAAGAAAGTGATAATGTCTACAAAGCAATGACTAGAAACTGATGAATATCTGAATTCAAACAATTTGTTTACTACTATGAAAAGCATTTAAACACTAATTAGTAACCTGGTGTGAGTTAATTCAAACTATTTCTTTTCACTTATATTTGTTTCTACTTCCTTTATGTAGGTATGTTTCCATATTAATTACTTAGTATTTTTAATATAAATACTAAATAGAAAATACTTATATTTTCTTTTCTAAACTTAGGACTTCAGAAATGAAGACTACTCAAAATTTGTTATATACCCTTGTTGTTCAGATATCACTAGTGCCAAGTGTGATGTGATAATGACCTATAATAATGAATACTACTTCAGTAAGACTTTGGTAGTATTTCCAAAAGGGAAAAAACAAGAAAAGATTTGAGATAACCTGTTCAGCTTTACTGAGGTATAAATGACAAATAAACATTGTATATGTTAAATGTATACAACTTGATGTTTTGAAATATACATTGCAAAATTATCAGCACAATATACTAAATGACATCTACCATCTCACATATTCATCATATTTACTTTTATCCCTTTATTTTTTATTGTAAGTACACTGATTTTTATGGTAAGTACACTTACAATCTATGCTATTTTGCAAATTCAATTAAATAATGCAGTATTGTGAACTACAGCTACCATACTATATACATTAGTCTCCTGAATTACTCACTTTTTGAAGTATAAATGAAGGCCATTATTTTGTCATGGGAATGGTTCATTTGTGGAAGAGTTATAATATAATAGCTTATGATTTGAAGAAAAATAAAGAAAATCCTGAAGCCAGGAAGTAAATAGAATTGGGATGCTTGCTAATTCTTTCTGTTAATGAACTGATGCAATAAAATTTAATATCTTGGACAAGGATTTGTTGGAATAGTAAAACTATTTTTACTATAGTAAAACTTTTCATTTTTCATGAAAAGAAAAGTTGCATAAAGATCTACAGAGAGCCATTGTTGCCAAGTAATTCTGATTCTATTTGTTCTCTATGTTCCCATAGAGGTTAGCTTCTTTTGACCTTTCTTTTCCTTTTTTGAAAAATATTATTTATGATAATTTAAAAAACAAAATCAAGTACACTCATTTTCAAGTGAAGAACAGAAGGAAGAAAACTTTGAACTTGAAGTTTTTAGAGTCAAAAGATATGTTAAGAGCCTACTTTGAAATGAAACAAATGTAAAGATATCATCAAAAACATTTGATATCAAGGACTAAACCAAACAAAGGCAAAATATAAAATATGAGCTATGCTGCTCAAAATACAAAATTATATAACATTCCTAAATATAAATTGATAAAATCAAATCTGAGACAGAAAAATAAATAAGAAACATATTTTGTTACATTTAATTATCTAAATCATATTTTCTTAAATCTTATAATATAAAATATATTATTCAAATTCAAAATCATGATTAAAAGCCAAAATCTTAGAGTCAGATCTTTGAATTCTTAATTCTACTTCAGTACTAATTTCTCCATTTCCTAGATATAGAAGTTATTTAACTGTAATTTTTCACCATGTTTGGGTGTATTTTATAAACTTGGGGAATATAACAGAATATGTTCAGTTGTTACTTTTTAAATAGAATTATTTACATAAAATATTATCATCACATTTAGGCTCAATATATTTGGTAATAATAAGTTGCATTAAATCATTACTAGTTCATTATTATTTAGGCTTTTGTTTTGAGCTGGAAATCAGTTCTAACTCAAATTTCCACTAGTAGCTGGGTGTCATAGTACACAATGTAATACAAGCATCCTGAGTGGCTGAGGCAAGAAGATTGCAGGTTCAAGTCCAGCATGAGTAACTTAGCAAATTATCATAACCCTGTCTCAAAGAGCAAAAAAAGGGGACCAGGAGATGTGACTCAGTGTGACAGCCCTGGATTCAAACCCTAGTACTGCAAAAAGAAAAGACTTAAAAAAATAAAAGATTCCCACTAAAATGTCAAGATGTTGAAATTAAGTATAGCCTGATTATCATGCTCCCAATAAGGAACTGAATATCATTACCTGTAATATCTGATGTAGTTACTTTTAATATTTTAAAATTTCATGTTCATCCATTATTATTTCTTTGGCAACCATTCCATTTTGGATTTATAAGAGGATTTATGGAATACTGTGATACTATTATGTGAAGAGTTTGCTTATCAAATTGGGAATTTTTTAACACTTGGAGTTGGAGATCCCATCAAAAATATGTCAACAATATGCCAATAGTTATAGATTGTTATAAAAACCAATAAAACTTCCCCAAAGAGGACACATGTATTTCTGAAACTTAAGTAAATATATCAGTTGTCATCTTCTCCAGGCCTCTGATTTCCTGATACCAATCTTACCTTGGTGATTTTGACTGAGAAAAGTCCTTAAAAACCTTAGAAGAGTTACAGTGACATTCAAATGTGGCATTTTATATATTTTGATAATTCACTAAAAACACTTTTATCGCCATATATTAATGCTGCCTTTGGCTTCTTATAGGTTTTGTATCATTTTATTAATCAATAGTTGCATGGTAAACGGGTCCTCTAAGTGATGTGATTATTTGGAAAGACAAGTTGAGAGAAAACAAGACATGCTTATCTCAAGTCATAACGTGTATCCTTGAAATTAAATTTACTTTAGTTTTTTTAAACCAGTATTTGCTTGTAGTACATAATGTTTACATTCCATGTGGGGAAATGGTATATGTACAAAATATATCTTAATTCTTTATTTTCATGCATTTTTCTCCCCTGCCTCTCCTTTCCATCTCTCGATTCCCTTCTCCTTTGAGAAAGATTTATCTCTCTACTTACTACTATCAGTCAGGAATGTATAGATTTCAGGTGTGACCTCTTACTTTCTGGGTACTTTCATTGTTACTGCCAAGAAAAATGAAGAGGGAAACATGAGAACTAAATAATTAAAGGATGGTATTTTGAAAAATCTCTCTTTTTCTCTCTTTCTCTCTCTCTCTCTCCTCTCTCTCTCTATTTTATATATAAAATCATGAAAGGAAATTTATTTGATAAGCCCAAAGGATCAGATGTGGGAGAGCCCACCATGGCCCTATGTATGGTGAAGGGCTAAAGGATCCAAGGTGCTCAGTTCAAGAAGCTGGAAGCCACAGAACAAAAGGGATCAAGGGTGCAACATCAGTCTGTGACCTAAGGCCTGGATGCTCCCCAGAAATCTGCTGGTATGTCTGTGTTGCAAGGCAGCAGGAGCTGGAGTCTGATACCCATAGGCAATGGAAGTGGCAAAAGATGCATCACTCAAACAGATTGGAGCTGTTTAAACACAGGCTTTGCCCTCTTTTCCCTTCATTCTATCCAGGGAGGTAGGCCTACTGGGTGGTGCCAGTCGCACTGAGGGTGAATCTTGGCCCTTTAGTTTCCTGGCCTATTACTAACAATCTCAATAACACCCCTGCAGTCTTCACTATTTTGCTAGGGAGCTCTTAATCCAGTCAAATTGACTGTCATGATTAATGGTAACAATATATATTTAAATGGTATTACTATTACATAACATGGGATTTGAGTTAATTATAATCAAAACTGACCTAGAAAAATAATTTTACTCTTTATGATTTAAAACACACCATGATGCTACTCACTCACAACCATTAGGCAGGCTGTAATGACCGCGTAGCCCTTAAGATCATGAGCTCCGCTGATCATTTCAGTTGTTGTCAAATGTGATAATGAGGGGCCGGGGATTTAGTTCAGTGGTTCCAGCGCCTGCCTCACAAGCACAAGGTCCTGAGTTCAATCCCCGGTACCAAAAAGCAAACAAACAAAAAAAATGTGATAATGAAGGAGAACCTGGATGGCAAAGTTAAAGGTCTTGGTCATAGTCAAATAAATGAAGCTCTATCCTTTATTGTTGATTCTGAAGGATTTCACATGTTTCTGACCAAGAACGTTGCTCCAGATAAGTGACTGCTGATTGTCATCTATAATTATCCTTTCCTAGGGTTAGCATGTATAATACACATAGTACTATTTACACCAATAAATTTCTTGCTCCATTTTTAAATATTGGATATAAGAATAGTACACAACTACTTGTCTTTTCAGAGCATTTGTCACAAAGAAGAAGGAAGCAAAGAAGGCACATGGTCGCTGGAAAAATAGGCAGTAGAAACTTTCCATTTATGTAAGCCCTATGCATTGAAGTAGCTCAAGTGGCTAATCTTGCCTGCCCAGAGAACAAAGTGAACATCATATACCCATCTATACAATGCTGCTAAGAAAATACTTCTTTACTTTTCCTATCCTGATTTTCTCAGTCTGAACAGATGAGAGCAATGTATTCTAATACAGTGGATTTACAGGATAGGATAAGCTTGTGTTTCTGATATATCACTTAAAAGAGAATACTAAAGTGAGTTATATTCAATTGGCTATGGACAACAAATGATTATATGTGTGTATATGCATGTATATATTACATAAATTCTACTACAGTTAACCTTTTCCATACTTTAACTATTAGGTAAAATTATGTTATTATAAGACAGGCATTGAAGAAATACATAATTTCCTTTTTAATGGCTATATATAAGCCTTGCCAGTCTAATAATTCAAAGTTACTTTAAGGATTTTAATCAATGAAGTATTTGTATACAGTTTCCTTATTTCTTAATTTATGAAATACTATATTGATTTGCAAAATCAAATCTTCACTGGAATATCAGAGCAGAAACTCCTTTTGTTCTTGATTGTTGACATTTTTTATGCTCATAGTAATACATGGGAATAACACAGTTTTATCAAATAAACACATGTAAATTAATAGTATAATCCAATTGTGTAAAGAAGTATTGCCTAGATAGTAGAAATAAGATGGTATTTATTAAGAGTTCCCCTGAGCAAAACCATATAATGGATATGTAATACCTTATTAAGAAAACAGTGAAGAATAAGGGATATGTGTTTGCTTTCTATTGAGTATTACCATGTACTTTTTATTCTGGAATTTATGTAAAAATATTTTTTTACTCTCCATAAATCCCACGATTCTATCTATGTATTGACTTCTGGGATTCAAGAGCTTCAGTCATGAAAATACAACATTATTTACTTTAGAAACTCTATGTTATTATGAGGAACAATGTTAAATGCAGTCTACTCTATATTTCTTAAACTGTTAAGTTTTTTGAAAACAGAGTTTGGTATTTTTCTTCCCAGACAATAAACTTTGTCAGTCTTGGGGGGAAAAAGTATGTGTTTAAAACTCCTTCTTTCAAGTCTTCGCCCAGAATGTCATTGGTATCCCAGAATTCTTGGAGAAGTGAAGCATGGACTTGAGTTCCACATGCTGCTAGGGTCAGAATGTCTAGGCACCAAGATCTGATTCTTTGCAGAAAGTGTATTCATTTGTCCTCTGTCAGTTGATTCTTTTGCAGCCCTCTTGTGGCTGCAGAAGTCCCCTTCATATATTGGTGAAGGAGTTGTGGTGGGCCGCATGGCCCCTGACCCGACCTCACCATGTTGGTGCTGTTTAAGACATCTGTTGGTTACACCATCTTTAAGGTTCTAAATGAGAAGAAATTTCAAAAGGTTGACAGTTTTTGGAAAGAATTTGAAACTCCAGAGAAAGCAAATAAAATAGTAAAGCTAAAACATTTTCAGGAATTTCAGGATACAGCAGAAGCATTAGCAGCATTCACAGCTCTGATGGAAGGCAAAATCAATAAGCAACTGAAGAGGGTTCTGAAGAAAATAGTGAAAAAAACCCATGAACCTCTAAGCTGTGGCTGGTGTTAAACTAGGAGGAGTCATAAAGGAAAAGCTAAATCTCAGTTGCATCCATAGTCCTGTTATTAATGAGGTTATGAGGGGAATCCTGTCACAAATGGATTGATCCCTGGGGTAAAACCATGTGAAATGGCAGCCAGATGTCTTGGATTGCCCCACATCCTGTCACAATATGGATTGAAATTTAGCGCTGAAAAAGTGGATACAATGATTGTTCAGGCAATTTCCTCGTTATTTGTCATACTGTAAGTGTTTACAGAAAGTTGGCGATAGGAAGAACTATGCCTCTGCCACACTTTCTGAATTGTTGACAGAGCAAATTGAAGGTGAAGTAAAAGGAGATGCAGAGATATCTATGGGAACAGAGGTTTTTGAAAAAGATATTTGCAATATTCTATTTCTTTGCACCCAAGTGAAATCTCTGAATATCGAGCCCAGCTGTATGAGTATCTCCAAAACCAAATGATGGCCACCTCACCTATTATGACAGTCATGGTTGGCGTGTTAGTTGGAGCACAGCTGATTGCTCGTGCAGGTTTTTTTTGAATTTGGCCAAACATTCAACTTCTACAGTTCAGATTCTTGGAGCAGAAAAGACCTTTTCAGACCCGTCAAATATAGGTGGGATACCCCTAAATACAGTCTTATCATGCTTTCCTTGTAGGCCAGAGAAGCCTCAAACACAAAGGAAAGATTTCTCAAATGGTGGCAGCCAAAACTGTTTTGGCTATTCACTATGATGCTTTTGGGAACGATTTCAGTTCTGTGAGTGGAGTGGAGAACAGAGCCCAATTAGAGGCCAGGTTGAGAAGCTTGGAAGATAGAGGGATAAGAAAAATAAGTGGATCAGGAAAGGCATTAACAAAAGCAGAAAAGTATGAACACAAAATGAAGTGCAGACTTATGATCCCTCTGGTGATTCAACACTTCCAAACTGTTCTCAAAAACACAAAATAGAACAGGTAGATAAAGAGGATCGTGTTTGAAAAGAAAGCAGAAAAAAGCTACAATTAAAATTAAAGTTGAGGAGGAAGAAGAGGAAAAAGTGATAGTGGTAGAAGAGGAGACATCTGTAAAGAAGAAAAAGAAAAAGGATAAAAGGAAACACATTAAGGAAGAACCAGCTACTGAGGAAGAGCCATGCACCAGCACAGCAGTTCCTAGCCCAGAGGAAAAGAAAAAGAGAGAGCGAGAGAGAAAAAGAGAGAGAGATGAAGGAATACTGGGAGGGAACCGCAGTTCTGTTGGCTGGACATGCACTTAGCCAGGTGGGCAAGCACCAGAGCTGCTGGTGTTGGGCCAAGGCAGGCTGGGTGGGACAGTGATCAGTCATCTGTAGCTTTTCATGACATCAGCTCTGATAACCTTGTTATGCCTTCATTTCTTACTCTTTGATATACAAATAAAACTATTTTCTTTGTAAAACTACCTCTTTCTTTACATGAGTCCATAGGATTATAGAATGAGTAAAGTTACTTACTGCAGGAAGATCACAATCACAATTTCAATGTACTTATTTATATTCAAAATGCCTTATGCTAAGTATTTGCATCTGGAGGTTATATAGATACCTATGATAATGTTTTATCTTTCTGGCTATGAATACAATGGGGAGATTAAAACATGATTTCCTAAGATTTCCTGTGCATTATATTGATATGTCCATCAAAATGCTGAGGCCCCTTTCTGTTTATAACATTTCTAGAGGAATGAGGGATGTACCATCGACATGGGAGAAAGGAGGAAGAGCAGGTAGAACAAAATTGCTGTCTGACTTCAGAGCCTCTGTTTCAAGAGCTTCTGTGCTTCATTCAAACCTGGACTTGGCATATGCTGTTTTGCACACCTAAAAAAATCATTTATTCACAGCTAAACATCTTTCTTTGTAGATTTAGTCAGAATTAATGCTAAAGTTAGCATTAATTGTACAGTAATACTTAAATGAGACTGTAGTGTGGTCATTTTTTTGGTCAGTGATGTGTTTCCCAAATATTCGAGTTGATGATGAAGTTCTGATATATGCAGGGGAGAGACCATTTTCAAATGCAGCCATAGTCCCTATGTCAGTAGAGAAGCATCTACAGACAAATGACTACTCAGAGGGAGTGCTGCTGTGCTGGATAGAAGGACAAATGGTATCTAACATTCTTTCCCATTAGACAATTCTACATGACAAACATTATGGATAATAGATCAGGAAAACAAACATAATTTTGCCTGCACACCAAGTGCAGACCTTTCTTTTCCATAAGCTCAAAGATTGTGTTTAAATGCAAAGTCTACTTTGAAACATTTAATTTTAGATTAGTCTGTCAGCAGAAACAAAGTTTAATTTGAACAGCTCTTTCACTATTGGCAATCAAAATTACTCATTTACATAACATAATGTAGGTATGGAACAAAAGTCAGACTGACTTGAATTTAAAAATGAATGATATGTGAAATTATCCAATTGTGTTGTTGGAATAAGAATAATCTAAAATTATTGACTAAATAACACCTGAACAGTGTTATGATGATTCTTGCTGCATTTACAGTAACTAAGGGCAATCAAACTACTTTTAGAAAATCTCTTCAGATTTGCTGATATAAAATGTGCTTTGGACATGAAAATGTCTACCATGAAACTCTTTTTTGTGTTAAACTTGGAGTTTTAGGAAGAGGTTTGATAAATTTGCATGGTCTTCAGAGAGCAACCTTACAGTAGAGAAAGGATTGTGATTTTGTCTTGTATATTTGTGTGTGTGTGTGTGTGTGTGTGTGTGTGTGTCTGGTACTGGGGATTGAACTCTGGACCTTGTGCTTGCGAGGCAGGCGGCGGAACCACTGAGCTGAATCCCTGGCCCTGCCTTGTATCTTTTGAAGCTCACTGTTTTTAATAACCAGGGGTTCATATTATAAACCAAGTTCAAGTCCAGTATCCAGATATTTCACAACATTGTTCCATAATAAACATACAATAGAAAAAGAAGATTTCTCTTGATCTCACATTTCAACTTCAAAAGAATACCCAACCATGATTATCAACCTGATGCACTTCACACAGATGCCACGCTAAGGACAGGATACATGAACACTAAAATCTAACCCACTTTTATCACAAGCTCAACCCTGATGAAAAGTTGTTTCCTCCTTGCGGAATGCCTACGTCCAGTTTGAAGCAGTATACAGATATGAAACAAAGCCTTGATCACTAACTTGTTTTGAGATTGATGACAATGTGGATGAATATAAAATAAAGAGCAGTAGGTTTTGCAACCAAATGAAGAAGTCACGGTATGTGTCATAATATATTAGATAAGATTTTCTCTTCCAATTCATTCCAACTCTGACCAACAGCACATGAACTGAGAGAAGCTGTCAGATTAGCAGAGATTTCATCACAGAATGTTGGAAAAAACATGATACTCAGTGTTTCATAGAAATGCCTGTGGCTGGGGCTAGATAATCCATAGTTCTTTCATTAGACATTTTCTGAAATATCTTGCTATCATTAGAAAAAATGTTTCTTCAGATTTCTCCTTTGTTAATTACTTATCCTTGTCAAATAATGAGGACATCTGGGGAAGCAGTGTGTATCAATGACAATTTTACTGGGGGACAACTTGTGGTGTTTCCTGGCCTCAAACTGTTGAATCTGAATTTCATTGCTGGAGGAAGGGAATAATCATGATTGTGTTTCATGATTGAGTTCTCTGAGCAATAGGTTCACATCAAGGAGATTAAGCACATGTGAAGGTGAAATGCATAAAATAAGGAATTGAGTTCAACATACTATATATTTACATATATACTTTTGAACAAGTTATCTTATTTTTATTTTAAACTGATGAACTGCATCACCTATATTATCCTGACAAGTAACTATGCTATCCAAATGTGTTATAGGCAAAGGTTTGTTTACACTTTTCTGAGATGATTTTTAATGTTTAATGATAAGCTAAACCAATTCTATTTGTTGAAGGAAAATTTTGTGATGCAACCCAAATACCTCAACTTCCCTTTGTAGTGTCAAATCATGTTCCATGACATCTGTCACTAAGATTTTGGCATGTTTACAACGTTTACTTGAGCAAATATAAAAAGCCTATATACTGCTGTTTCTATTTTACTCTTTTGTAATTCTACAAGAAAGCACTCAGGACAGCAGATAAACTCAAGGACTTGCCATGTGATTACAATTAGTACCTGCAAGATAGTCTCCTTCTGCAAATACTAAACCCATACTATACTTCTGCTTTTTAAAATTAGATGAACAATATTAATTGAATCTGGTCAAATCATTTTTGACAGAAATATTTGATTTAACATTCATTCTTTGCTACTATTACTTATTGAACAGAAGGATGGTTTAAAAGTTAAAAATAAGGATTCAGGGCTGGGGATTTAGCTCAGTGGTTTCACTACCTGCTGTGCAAGTCCAAGGACCCAAATTCAATCTCTGGTAAGAAAAAAAAAAAAAAGAATTCAAACTGAAATGTATAATCAGTCTGTCACTTGTTACTTAATAATAAAGGACAAGGTAACCACCCAAAATGATTCCAGCTTTCTGGTCTCCAGAACATGGATGTGGTGGGAAACTTTGGAAATAGTTCCCAGTGATGCCTACCTTCACTACTCAGGCTCTTTATGACAGTAGACCATCTCACTTACTTCTAACTAAGAGAATATTTAAAAAATGATGGATGTAACTTCTAAGATTAACCCATAGAAGAGTGACTTTTTTTTTCTGGCACATTCTCCATTGTCCTCTTGTTTGCCTGTTTTGAACAAATGCATGAACATGCTGAAGATTTCCATGCAATACAGAAGTCAGTGAAAAGCTTGGAGTTTGGCCTTATGGAGAATTACCTCCATCATGAGATGACATGCATGAGCTTGGACTCAAGTCCTAGAAAAGCTATGAGTGGATAACAGCCTTAGCCAAAATTTTGGTAGCAGTATGCAAAGAACACTGAAGAAAAGAATCCAATATTGTCCTGCCTAGATTTCTAATCTACAGAAATTATTTAAAATAATAAATGTGTGGTCATTTTGACTACTAATTTTGGGATATTTTATATTGAGGAAGAAATAATTATAATAGATAACATCTGCTAACACATGCTTCAAATATTTGTTAAGAGGATTAAAAGATATGATATGAAGAATTTGACCATTCCTACTCCCTTTAAGCTTTAATTCAGATTTGGTGAATGGATATGACTGACATATTTGAAATCCTTGTTTATAATATGATTTTAGTCTATAAATTTATATCTCAGAATTTAGAATAATTATTATTTTAGTATACAGTACATTTCTTCTACTTACTTTTGTGGATTTTGAAATAATGAATTCTTAGTTTCAAATTATAATGCATCAGTTGTCACATTATCCAGGTCACAAGTCCTGGAAGAGACAAATCTTAATAAATAATACCATGATAAATCATGTAAAATTTTTTCTGGCTTTAAGGAATGAGTAAATAAAGGTAACAGCCCACTTGGTTATTAAAATAAATTCCTATAATTTATATATCTAGTGAAAAACATACTTCTGTCAATGCAGGAAAATTCTTGCTCAGTTTATATCAATGCTATACAATTAAGGGTTAGGAATAAAACCTATTCCAAAGTATAGTATTTTATGGTTATTTTTGAAACAACTTAAATCATTTTCCTCTTTGTAAGAGAACAACTTGGAGTGGTAGCATAGAATCATCAAAGTAGCAATCAAATTTTATGTTCTTATTCTTGCAATTCCCTGTTTTTCCCAGCAACTCTACTGAACTTATATGTTGCCAGCTAAAAATATAAGTACATCTTCATATTTAAATCTTTGAAATTTATACTATTATTAACCCCATTATCCAAACAGGTAAAACTCTAAGAGATGATTTGATTAAGAGGTCATAATGGATTATCTTAGAAATTTAGTGGGAAAATGTTTTCCTATAAGAGAAAGAATAAGGAATTTTTAATGTGCTTAATTTGAAAAAGTTTCTTTGAGACAAGTAGAAAGAAGCATTGAGAAAAATGTCTTCCTGTGAAATGTAACCAGTTAGTAAGCAGCAGTGTTCAGATTTAAATCAAGTACCAGGTCTTCAGAGCTTCCACCTTGGAATGTTATGCCATATGGTACTACTCACAATAATAGATTACATTATATTGATCAAGAAATTAATATTTGGTGGATATTTTATAAACATTTAACATAAATATTGGAATGCATACTATGTGACAAAAGCAGTGATGTTTTGTTCATGAAATCTTTTATTACACCAGTGTTTTAAAGAGTTCTACCTAACCTCTCTTCCAGCCGCCTCTAAATTTCTGATTTAATATTTAGATCTTTAATCCATTTTGATTTTAGTTTAGTGAAGGTTGAAAGATATAGGTCTAGTTTTAATCTTTGGCAAGTTGAAAACCAATTTTTCTAGCACCATTTGTTAAAGCGGCTATTTTTCCTCCAGTGAGGGTGTTTGGCTCCTTTGTCAAAGATGAGGGGGCTGAGTGTGTCTGGAGTTATTTCTGCATCTTCTAATCTGTTCTACTGGTCTTTGTGTCTGTTTCTTTGTCAGTATCATGCTGTTTTTATCACAGTAGCTTTGTAGTATAGTTTCAAATTGGGGATTGTGATGCCACCTACCTTGTCTTTGTTGCCTAGGAGGGCAGGGGAAGGGGGAAAAATAAGAATCAAAATATATTTTGTAAAAATACAGATCTCTAATGATGAATGTCATTATATTTATACTTAAAATGTAACAATAAAATCAATGTGAAAAATAGCAGTGATGTTAGTATTTTAGGAGTGAAATACAAAGATATCAAATGACATTATTCTGGTTAACAGGAAAATGCTAACTTTGCTGTATTATAAGACTTTGTGTATCATAAGTTCAATGTTAAATGAATTTCAGGACCTGAGTGTCTTTTCTTCCAAGGTTGTTTTATGAGTTGTTCTGAGTGTAAAACATGTAAGATGGAGAGATATATCTCAGCAATTACTGAAGAAATTTTTGTCTACCAAAGATTTCCAAATATATTAGAAAAATAAAACTTTGTTTAGGATGGCCATATAGAATCTTTTTTTGGGGGGGGGTACCGAGAATTGAACTCTGGTCCTTCTGCTTGCAAGACAGGCGGTGGAACCACTAAGCTAAATCCCCGACCCTGGAATCTTTTTATATTTCATCATATATTAAGTGATTTTCTTTCTTTCTTTCTTTCTTCTTTCTTTCTTTCTTTTTTGGTACTGGGGCTCAAATTCAGGATCTTGCAGTTGTGAGGCAGGCATGGTGTCACTGAGCTAAATCCCTAGCCCAATATATTAGGTGATCTTAAAGCCACTTACCTGAGAAAATTGAAATGAAAGGATAATAAAATTCATTTTTGCCATTCAAAGACACTCACTTGAATTGTGGCCATTGCCTACGCCCAGGAGTGTCTAGCGCATAATGATTCAATTTACTTTTTTTATATGATGGAGCAAAAAGATATGCACTTATCAGAAACTTTAATTTTGAATTTTAGTCTGTTTGGTCACATGACCATGAGGCTAAACACTGATAGCTTAAGTATACTAGGTTGCTAAGCTGTGATATTTGGTAGGTTAGATGTATATATTTATCTTCAACTTATGATATTTTTAACTTTCAAGAGTGTACTAATTTTGAAGGTTGAAATTTTAAAGGCTGAAAGTCTGAGACATGGTGACCCATCAATTTGGTCTAGTTAGGGTAATGGCAGCTGACACCAAGATGAGAACATATGTAAGATGCAAAGATTACATTGCAAGACAGCAATCCAGAGAATGATTCAGGGGTCAGACTCGCTTATTTATAACAACTCTCTCCCAAAAGAATTAAATCAGGGTCCCATAAGAAGTGCATCAGTTCCTTGGAGGGCAGCACCTTCAGTGCAGAACTATGTGACTAATACTAGAGAAAACAGATTTTCCTATAATTTGTCTCAGTTTGAATTTTATAAATGCTTAATTCACAGCAACTGTTCTGCTAAATAAATATATGGCAACCAGAGTTACATAATGGTGTATTTATAGAGTTGAAAGAAGCTGTCATAATCCAGCCTTGCACACGATGTGGGAAGTATTTTCTTACAACTGCACTTCTGGATAGTCCAAGATTGGGATGTTCAACAATATGTGAGATAAGCTGTGATACATGTGTTGAATTCAAGAATCTTTCTTTGTAATATCTACCTATTTGCTAACAATAAAATATCTCACCTTAATCTAACAGCTGTTAAAATATCTAAAAAGCGTATAGTCTTCTATTATAAAGCACATTTAAACTTATTTATCATTCTTCAAAAGTGGTTTTGAGATATTTAACATCACTGCGGATATTTCTAAGGATGTGGTCAAACTTTAAAACCGGCGAACACTAGGAAACATGCTTAGTAGATTTCGCGCTCATCTTGATATTTTCCCTAGCTCACTCAACATGCCCTGATTATGACTTCCATTCATTAAACTTTGATGTAGAGTCCGACCCTTTATTTTTGACATCCAGTTAATTAGCAAGTTCCTACATTTCAAAATTACTTGTAGATCTCTAATCTGTCAATTTATCTCCATGCTGCACTCATGATTATCTTTCTGCTGCATGACACAGTATCTTCATTGTTCAGATTAACTCTAATTTACCTTTCTGCTAATCATTTTTTACTTTCAACTCAAAACGGCCTTATCAAATTTAAGAAAGTATTTTAAAAAGTATTGTCATCCCACTGTTTTCACAATGCTGCTTCGTTGTCTAAAAAAAAGAAGTCATTCAAGCAGCTATCATGCTCCTTAGGACTCTCCTACACTTGTTTCTTCCACAGTATTGCTAGCCACCTCCTTTGCATGCTCTTCACCAGCAAAACAACAAAGTGCTGCTCACCCTACATTCAGTATCCTTTCTTTTGAGACCTGTGGACCACCTGTTCTTTCTGCTTTCTTCACACATTTTATTACCTAATAAATGCTCTCACAATTTTAGACAAAATATATCTTGTCATCCCTCATGATCTAGAAGCTGGGGTGAGGTTAGAGGACCTAGAAATTAGTTCTGACTTTGTTAGGTTTGGGATCCTGCATGTGTGGATTTTCCTGACTGGACTTGCATTTTCATTCCAGAATTAAATATGTAGAATAACTATTTATGCTCAGAATAATTATTTATGAGGAAAAATGAGATGAAAAAATTACTTGAACTTTAAAGTGCTATGATGATTGCTATGTAAATTCAGTTGGATGATTTCTCTTCAAATTCCTACATCATTTTCTACTTCACTTTTCTGGATTGGAATGGAATAAAGCAAGAAAATGAGTAATAAATTTTCTAATGCTTCAGAAATGACTGGAAAGTATATGAAAGTGTTTAGATTTTTGAAATTTGCCAGTGGGAATATTTTACAAAACAAATCATGAAGATGCAGTTTTGGAAATTTGAATAATATACAGTAGTTTCTTGGGCTTATGAAAACTTTCAATACAATTTCTTCTTATGAAAAATAAATTAAATGCAAGCTAAGAGGAATGTTATAGAAAGGATATGTTCTTATTTCTTCTCCCATTAAAACCAGTACACAGGAATCAACCCGCTGCAGACAGGCAGGTCTGCGCACACCCTGTGGAGGTCCCAAGTCTCGTGGAAGATGCCAAATCACACTGCTGCAGACAGGCAGCCACCTGGTTCCACACTACAAAGACACAGGGGACACCAGATCACCAGATCAAGGTACTGAGTCCCACTGCTCCCGGCCCAGAGGTAGGGGCTTCTGAGCCACATTCCCACTGCTCCTGGTCCAGAGGAAGGGGCTTCCCAGTCACCATCCCTCCCACTGCTCCCAGCCCAGAGGAAAGGGGTTTGGGGCCACCTTCTGTCCCTCTGCTCCTGGCCCAGAGGAAGGGGCTTCTGGGGCATCGTCACCCCCACCACTCGCAGCCCAGAAGTAGGGCCTTCTGAGTCACCATCCCACTGTTCCTGGTCCAGAGGAAGGGGCTTCCCAGCCACCATCCCTCCCACTGCTCCCAGCCCACAGGAAAGGGCTTTTGGGCAACCATCTTACCACTGCTCCTGGCCCCTGTCTCACCTCTCCCAGCTCAGAGGAGGCAATCTGTGGAGGCGCTAACAGCCCCCCACCCCAGTCAAAATGAGAAAACACATAAATAAGTCTCAAAAC
>NW_004624749.1:20439417-20453151 GCF_000247695.1 Heterocephalus glaber
GGAAGGGTGGAGGGCGTGAAGGGAGGGCTAGGAATGGGGAAAAAATAAGAACCAAGATGCATTATGTAAAGGTACAATTCCCAATGAGGAATGTAATTGTGTTGTATACCTACAATGTACCAAGAAAATAATTTCATAAAAAAAACCCCAGTACACAGATAAATAAATGTAGGATATCAATGAACCTTGTATTTTGTATTAATTTTTCTTGCTACAAATTTTCTTTGGTATATGTTTTAACCTAGAATTAAAAAGAAAATTTAAAAGCATTATTTAAAATGAAAAATAAAAGCCTAATCAATTCAAAAAAGTTTTAATTTTTGAAAGAATAAATTATATGGACCTTTTTGATCAAAGGGTAGAATCTCAAAGTGAGATAATGGGCTCAACATCAATCAGGTTTTCATCACTGGGACAAAATACCTGATACAGTTTAATGGAAGAGAGGATTAATTCTGGGTCAAAGTTGCAGCTGATTCAGTCTATCATTGGCTGGTTCCATGGCAGAAACTTCAATGCAGAGAGTCATGGTTGAGCAAAGCTGAATACTTTGTCATTCCTAAAGTCATGCCCAACCCACTTCTGTCAACTCAGCCTCCCCCAGTGATGGCCAATTCTAGTCAGAAATAGTGGGTCAACCTATTGATGAGGTTAGTGATGCCACAATCCAGTTCCTTCTTTAGGAGTCTCTTAATCCAGTCAAATTGTCACTCAAGATTAAGAATCACAGGCCCTCTTGTCAAGTAATGAGTGATATATCTCTCTGCATTGTAAATGATAGACAAATGATCCATTGCAAAGGGTGTTTGAGGAAGGGAAGGGCTTTAAAATACATTTTCATAACCATTATGTTGAATTTATTAATAGAATTTGAGTGATTACTTTGCTGAGCAGCTCACCTGTGAAACACTAACATTCATATTCTGCTAAGAATATTTATCAGGTTTAGATATTTAGTATGTTGTAAATCAAGTCTCAAATTACATGGATTAATATGAAAAGAGAGGAAAATTATCATCATGGATACATATTGATTACAAAGTCAGTTATATTCACTTTTGAATGATAGCTGAACTATTTTTAATTAATGGTACATAATGAAAAATATTAAAATATGTAGCAAGTTCCAAACACAATGGTGAAAAAATATTACTGGTTTTAATTTTTTATACTCGTATCTGTTATTCCATCAACTAGAAATCATGGCAACAGAGTGTTATAGGGAAAGAAAAGTTATCACTTAAGTTTGACACCATAGATGAACTACATAAATATGAATCACCCTACCTTATTATAGGAAGATGCTGCTTATAATCAACTTTGTTTGAGGCAACCTTTGCAGAAATATTAAATTTGACATTAGAATAGAGATTTCCTTGACTACTTCCTAATACAATATGCCATTTAACTTCCTTTATAATATTAATGATTAGATTCATATATTTTTAATTCCTCATTTATAACATACAAGAGGTTACATTTGTTTTATGAGCAAATGTATGGCATTTATTCCAAAATTACATATCTTATTTTCCCACAACTGCTTAAGGCTTAAGAGAAAGAACATCAAACTGAAGGAGGATATAAGCATCTTAATGTAACATCTTCTTGTTTAAAATTATGACATAAAGGGATATATTGATTACCACAATCTAGAAATCATTTTCTATTGTTAAATATTGCTTTTATATAGACTCCTACTGAACTCTTGGTGAAGGCTGTGGAAATATCCTCAGTTTAAAATTTTTAATATACTTAACTGTGTGGAAAGTCCTTAAAAAATTAATGATTTATTTCTCCTCTATTTTCATTCTAAAATATCTGGGTTATGATTAAGAAAAATCAAGAATGTAGCAGGCAGTTAGATTGAATAATGGCTTCTAACTCATGGCAGGAAAGATGCAATTCTGTGTAAACTGGAGCTATTAGATGAGGCTGTGGTGTGTTTAAAGACATAATTTTATTTAAAAGTAAATCATTATATTTTCCATATAAAAATGTTGAATATGATTGGAGATTGTTGGGAGGAGAGGAATAACTCATGAAAAATGAGGGAAAAGATAATCTACTTCAGTAATCCAGAAGAAAAATGGTTATATCTTGGATAAGAGTAGTGGCCTGGAATGAGGTCAGAAATGATCACAGTGTCAAATATTTTGTTGAGAGTATCAGGAAGAAAGAAAAGTGAAAAGGAAAAGAGGGAAGGCAGGAAGGGAGTGGGGAAAGAAGGGAGGAAAAATGAAGATGGCTAAAAATATTCTGGCTTGAGCAACTGAAAGTTTGAAGTGTTAGTAATTGAGATAAATTTTAGTTTCCTGCATATTTCATAAAGTATTTGAAGTACCATGTGTGTACTTTAAAAGAATTAAGTTAAAGGGCAAGTAAAAATAAAATATATACATTTAGGTGTCACTGTTTCATATTTTTTATTGAAAACTATAAAAATTGAAAAATTATCAAAACTCTAAATAAGATAGAAAATAAGAGGTTCAAATAATAAGACCTGGATTATTTCAAAGAAAAAAAAGAAAGAGTTTCAAGGGAACAAGTATAATTAGAGAATAAAGGAGAATGCAGTTCTCAGTGAAATAATAGGAACAAACAAGAGAATAGGCATGTTCTCTGAAAGCCAGGTAAAGAAAATATTTGCAAGTATACTGCTTCTGATGGTTGAAGTCATATTGGTTGAAAATTGAAAATTTGATGTTATAATGTACCTATCATTGAGAAACTGTAATAGAAATATTTTGTTAGATTGGCAGGGAAAGGAATGAGTACATCAAAGAGACTGGAAAGAAGGAGAATCAAACTACAAGAATTCTAACTATCTTTTCTGGAAAGCAGTGAAATCAGTTGGTAATGAAAGTTCTCAGGATGTATTGAATAGAGACTTTAACATGACCCTCTGATGATACTTCTTTGTGTTTATCCCCTTGTATAATGACCTCCTTTTTAATGTGGGGAAAAGCTATAACTTTCTTTAAATGTATAGTCAATAGCTAGGTGATGGTATGCTATTATTACTTTGTGTTATATAATGCTTTCCTTACATACAATTTCTAAAGTTTATTTCTTTGCTGCCTCTGAAGAAGTATCTATGAGTACTACATTTAGAGTAAACTACAATAAACTTGGGATTCTGCCAAGCACCTAAATAAACGTTGGAACAGATCATTCCCCAATAGAACCCCTAGGTGAGAATCGAGTGCTGGCCAACATCTTCACTGCAGGCCTGCAGAGACCCAGGGAAGTGATACTCAGGCTCCTGGTACACAGAAAAATGTGAGATTAAAAAAAAAATTTACTTCTTTGAATCTTCCAAGTTTGGTGTAATTTATTGTATGGCACAGAAGACTAATAGAATATAGTCAAGATTTTCTAAACTTATTTTTCAATATGTAATTAATTGTTAGAGATCCACATGGTAATCAAAAATAATATGTTTATGCTTGAAATTGAAAGTAAGGTCAATAATGTCCTCAAGTATTGGTACAAGAATCTATTGGTTAACTAGAGGAATCTATGCAGTTTGTCTATAAAAGTGCCTACAGATTTGGATAGATAGCAAGAGTGGTGATTGGAGTGTGTAAATTTTTTATAGTGTTTTTTTGTTTGTTTATTTGGTTCCCAATGTGACAGGAAGGAAATTCCTCTGGTTTGCATAAAGTAAACAAGATGTGTAGGCATTTAAGAGAACCAAGAATTTATAATAGATTTAGAATAACAGGAAATTAGAAAATATAGTGTGACTACACATCTATTTAAATTACTTAAGTTTAGTAATCATGAGAAATGAATGAGATCAACTAATATGGGATTGTGTTTTCCTCCAATTATGATTTCACTTATAGGTACACATATGTGTTATCTAAGTAGAGAGTTTTTTATCATTTAGTATACGATTTTCTCAAATATCACAATTAGACAAGCTATTGGCAAGTAATTTAATATTATATTCCATGGGGTACTGATAGTAGTTTATGTATTTTAATTAATCTGCTTAAGTAGGAAGATAAGACTAAAGGGGTGATGTGTGATAAACAAATATGCCAGGATCAAGGATTGTAGGTTCTATTGTAGTTTAAGGAGTTATACAATCTATAAAAGGAATAAATTGAAAACTGACAGAAAAGGATACTTGAGAAAGAATACTGAGTGATTATACTTATTGCCAACAATAAGTCTAGTTTTTGACTAAGGAAAACAGAATTTGAAGTCAGATGACAATTAAGGTTCAAAGGCAAGAATATTTCAAGAACGAGGCCAATTTGTTGGTAGAATCATTGACATTGACCATTACTGTATAATAGTCATTTAATCTTTAGAATAAAATGGGATGTGAACACATGATCAAAAGCTGAATCATTGAACCTTAAGGAAATGTGAATAGGAAGTTGGTAGATAACTCCAACAGTTAAGGCTATTGTATACTATTTTCAGATATCAAGAGGTGCGAAACTTGTGGAGGAGAGAAGGAGAATGGGTTGGGAGAAGCAATGAAGAGTATAGTATAAAACTTTATTTTCAAAACACACAATTTAAGAGAGCCAGGTGGTAATTTAAGTCCTAGAGAAGATCTCAGTATCAATTATGTCAAGAAATAAGAATGTCAAAGAAATATGAACAATATAATGTTCATTGTATAGTTCACAGAAGTGAATATGTAGAAACAAGTATATATATATTGATTGATGAAAGGATAAAGAAAATGGGGCATATAAAGTGATTTCTGGGAACCAAGGAGAAGGAAATAATGGAAACTATAATCAGTAGGAATATAGTCTCACTTTAAAAGGAACAAATTCAAGAAATTGACTTTGGTAATACTGAATATCCAGGGCATCAGGTTGACATGGAGTTCAAAGAGCAAGGACATACAGAAAGGGTCACAGGAATTACAGAAGAATAAAAAATGAGGATAGAATAGATGATGCATAGACTTACCTGATGACTAGGGTAATGAGATATGTTCTAGCAACATAGGATTTCATAGAGAAACTATAAGAAACAGGAAATAATGACAAGGCTGTCAATCTTCAATAAATTATAAATTTCTTCTTCCTATACTATACTATATGAGGAGTAAAGTTCATATATGTAAATGAGGTAGAAGAGCTTCATAAATGACACAAAAAGCAGAATGTGATAAATAATAGTTATTTGGAAACATAAAATGTCCATTTTACTCAAAATGTATTGATTTACTCTTAAGCATAAAAGAACAAGATTGAATCCTATTATTGTATATAATATAAGAACTGTAGAAAATATTAAACAGGGAAAATATATTAGTAATATGGTGAAAAATTCTATCACTAATAAAATATACAGAATGTTTTGAAAGAATAATATCAAGGGAGGGTGTTTTTGTTTTTGATTTTTTTTTTTTTTTGTACCAGGGACCAAACTTGGGACCTTGTACTTGCAAGGCAGGCACCAGAACCACTGAGCTAAATCCCCAGCCTGAGGGAGGGTGTTTTGAAGAGCTGACTTCTGAGGAAACATTAGAAAGATGAAGACTGTCTTCAAAATCCCTGACATGAAAACAAGTAGATTATTCTAATATTTCCTAAATGATCAGTGTAGATACTGTGAATATTTTCAAGACAGAATAAGAAACACACTGCAGAGAATACCAGGAATCTCTAAAAAGAAAGCAACCTTGAACAAGGTAAGGATTTCAGAATTTTCAAGTGTGATGAAAAGTTATTGAAGAGTTGTAAGCATGAAGATGACTTGATTGTATTCACTTACATTTTTAAAAAACTTTTATTAGTACATCTTTGTAGTAGAATGTGAGTGATTACATTCACTGTGAGGAGTTGATCCACGTACAGAACAAATCTTAATCATTTTTATGTCTGCTTCTCTTCCCTACTCTTCCCTCTCCCTCAATCTCTTGGTCTTATTCTCATTTGTGAAAGATCTATCTCTCCATTTCCTATTATCTTTTCTTTTATTTTCTTTTTGATTGTTTATACTTTGTGTTTCTCATATAAAAGAAAGCACATGATATTTAAGATTGTGTATCTGATTTATTTCACTTAAAATTATGGTCTCAAGGTGCATTCATTTTCCTACAAGTGATTTCCTTTTAAATCAAGTTAAAATGACCATTGTGAATTGAGTAGTATAGATAAGTGAAGAAGAAATGCTTATGCTTATACTTATAATTTTATTGTCCTTATGGTGGCTTGGAATACTACAGGAATGAGACCTCCTTGAGGCAGAAAAGAGAAAATCATATTTTTTTTTTTAAAAAAGAAACACAGAACAATTGAGAGTTCATGTTGAGAACAAATGGGTGAAAGCATGGAAATGTGAGGCAAGCCCAATAATAAAATATCTTGGCTTTCATTTAATTTTGCTTATTTTGAAATGTATTTATTGTGACTGGTGAAGGTAAAACTATAGATGACAGTATAGGGTAAAATAAAGAGCAGACTTGACTAGGACAGGTAAAACGAATAACAAAGATGACATTCCATGGTATTTGATTATATTCTTTTTCTCTCTGGCTACAATGAGACATTGTGGTACATTTTTTTAATTTAAATTATTTTATTGGTACATTTTAGGTGTACAATATATTTACACTTATCATTGTGTGCTTGTACCTGTACATGATGTATCCTGGTTTTGTTTTTTTCCCCCATTACCTGTGCACCCTTCACCCCCTCCACCCTTCCCTGTTTATATAGACTTTGTTTCCATTTTTTTTTTCTTTTCTCATAATTTTTCCTTTTCCTTCTTTCCTTTCCCCTTCCCCTTCCAGCACCCCTACCCCTTTGGACCTTTCTTCCTATTTCAAAGTATCAATTATTCATTTTAATCATTTTAAACCTTATTTACACTTTCAGTTTCTCACAATAGAGAAACTATTCAGTATTTACATATGTGTGACCTACTTATTTCACTTAAGAGTATGGCCTCAATAGGCATCCCATTTAGCTATAAATAACTCTAGTTTCTTGTCCTTTATGGCTGAGTAGTACTCCATTTTATAAAAACACACACACACACACACCTTCTTTATCCAGTTTCCAGTTGATGGGCACTTGGTCTGTTTCCAAGCTTTAGCTGTTACAAACTGTGCTGCTATAAACATGGTTGCACATATATCACTGTGGTATGATTCTTTTAATTCTTTGGGGAAGATACCCAGCAGGGGAATAGCTGGGTCAAATGGGACTTCTAGCCCTAGTTCTTTGAGGTATCTCCATACTGATTTCCACAGTGGTTGCACCAGTCTATACTCCCAACAACAATAGAGAAGGGCCTCTTTCTCCCCACACCCCCACCAGCATTTGTTATTTGTTGATTTTTTGATAGCAGCCATTTGTTGTGGGGTTAGGTGAATCTCAGTGTTGTTTTCATCTGCATCTCTCGAATGACCAATGTTGTGGAACATTTATTCGTATATTTATTTGTTGCTTTTACTTCTTTTTCTAATAAGAGCCTGTTCATTTCAGATGCCCATTTTTGAATTGGGTGTGCTACATTTAATAGCTTTTCAAGACAGCATTATGTAGGAAAATTTCACATAAAGAGATTTTATGAAGTAGTGTTTAAAAGATGAAAAATCAAAGTTCAAGCTTTTCAAAAATAAAAATATTAGGCAATAATATGACTTCTTTCTGACTTCAGCTACAATATGGGAAGAACATAGCAACTGTCATGTTTTTACAAGAAGAAAGAAGTTAAAAATTGAAAATCAATGATTTTCTTATACCTACTAGAGAACATATGTCACAGGGAAAACCTTCATCCTGAAATCTAAAGACATAGAAAAATACAGAAAACATATACTGAGATCAGCATATCTGAAGAAGGAAGTATTGGCTGTAAACAGCAACTGAAATGTTTTCATTAAAATCTGGACAAAGTACTAGAAGGTAAGTGAAGATTAAGGAGAAACTCCTAGGAGCCAGTCTTGGGAGAACGCATGATTTTTTGAGCTTTACTTCTAAGACCCCCACCAAGTCCTCACAGTAAAAAAACAAGAAAAGTTAGGTACTAATTGTTAGTACTAGCTACTTAATAGTTTACTAAAATTAGCTACTAAATCATTTCAGTCAACAAGAGGTGAAAAATAACCATTTTGATATATGCTCAGCAAACTCTCCAACCAAAATGTCCTTTCCAGTGGAAATGCCCACATTCCTTATATACCAAGGACAGTTACCCAACACAATTCCCTTTAGACATTTATGGAGAAAAACAAGCTAAGAAATACTCTTGATGATCTAATTGCAAGAATTCATGCCCACTGAAAGACTGAGATTTAATGCAACATTATAGAACATCTCTTCCTTGGTAGTTCATACCACATCCACAGGTCTCCAGGATAGTAACAGTGTGTTACATCTGAAAGAGCTACAATGCCCATTTAAGACAGAGTTTTTAGAGAAAAACAAAGACAACTGGGAAGAATAAGAGAGCCAGTAAAAATAAATTGGGAGTGATTTATTTTACACATTATGTCCAGCTTTCAATTTTGAAAATTACAATGATAAAAGGAAAAGAAAAACCAGAATCACATGATTCGCATGATATCAGAGAAATATAAGGTAAAAAATTAAAATTAAGAATAATTGACTGTTACGTGCTCTAATGGAAAAAAGTTAATAAGTACAAGCAGAGAGTTGTAGTACAAGCAGAGAGATGGAAATCTAAAGATGGAATTAACAGGAAATGATGCACACTAAAAGGATTGTACAACAATGAAGAATACCTGTGTTAGAATAGTTGATTAGAAATTTAAACATGGTAGATATTAATTAATCTATGTCAATAATCAGATTAAATGAATATTCTACTAAATAAAATAATGACAGATGTAGTCAGAGCCGAAAATAACAAGCATAAAAACAAGACCCTACTAATATTTTTACATCAAACCAAGTTTAAATATAAAAATAAATTTAAAATAAAGGTTTGGAGAAAGATATATCATCTTAACACTGATTTAAAAACTTGGAAATATTGTAAGAATTTCAGACAAAGTGTATTTCAAAAATAATAGAATTGTCAGAATAAAAGGAAAACGTCATATAATGATATAGAGATCATTTGTTCCATAAGACAGAAATTATTAGCATGTGTGTTTATAATATCAAAACATCAAACTATATGAACCATAACCCAACTGAATCATAAAGAGAAATATAAAAAACCCATAGAATTCAACATCTCGATTTCACTAATTTATAGATCTAGTAGGCATAATATACTTAAAATGAACCAGATCACTAATTAAAATAATTAAATTAACATTTATGCAATACTTTATCTTCAACAAAATACAGATTTTTCTCATTTGTGTGCATCAAAAGATAGACCATATTTTGATATATTAAATATACTTTAAAATTTTAATAAAATATAAAAAAGCTATGCTCAGAATAAAATTCATGAAACTAAAGATCTATGGAACTGTAGCCAGAAAATCCCAACATATTGTGCATATTCAATGGCACTCTTTAAGACTGTTACATTAATTTTATAAATAAGAATTCAAAAGTTAAAAAGAGCAATTTCATTCACAAAAATATTAAAATATTTAGGAACACAATTAACTGAAGAACTGTAAACTGTGTACATTAAGATCTATAAAATATCAATCAAGAAATTAAAGACATTGATAAATAGGATGACATAAAATAGTCATGCTTTGGAAGACTTAACATTGTTAAAATTGCCCATACCTCTCAAAGTGATCTATAGATTCAGTGCAACTCAAGGACAAAGAAATAACCTGATTAAAACCCAGGCTAACAGCCTGGGTAGCTAAAGTTTGTTAGGAGAGTAGATCTTATGTGTTTTCACTACAAAACTAATAGTATCTATGTAAACATGAATAGATTAATTACCATTATTGTGATACTCATTTCACAACGTATAGGAATAACATGTCATGCTGTGCCTCAAATATAGTTAGATAGATATTGTCAAAAGAAATGTAAAATATTATGAAGTAAATGAAAATGAAGGCAATATTTTAAGATGCATGATAGCCAAGAAAAAGTGCTCATTATGAATATTATACTATTAAATCCATATATTTGAAAAGAATAAAAAATGAAAATAAATAATCCTTTCAACTTTAGGCAACAAAAACTAGTAAAATTGGAGCAGAAATTATTAAAGTAAAAACAGGAAATTAGTTGTAAAATATATTTAAAAAGCAAAAGACATTAAATAAATAGTAAAAGTGCAAAAATTCTATCTCTACACCAATAAGGAATGAAAATAAGGAACAAATTATAGAATCAGAAATAAAAGATAAATATCATTAGAAAATCTGTGCTCACAATTTGATAACTTCAATGAAATGTACTAGTTCCATAAATAATACAAACTATCAAAATTTATATATATGAAAATCCTTTGAGAAGCCCATAGCATTAAAGAAAGAAAATTAATAATTAACTGTTCCAAAATAAATACAGGGAACATTCCCTTCTATGCACTCAATATTTCACTAATGTCAAAACCATATAAAGTTTTAAACAAGAAAAAAAATCACAGCAATATTACTTATTAATGTATGGGTAAATATTTAACAAAATATAAAGTTAGATCAAATAATAAATAAAGATCATTCTCTATTATATGGCAATTGGATTAGGTTGAAATATCCAATTCTGGTTCGACATTCTAAAACCAATTAATATAATAGAAAAGAAAAAAAATCATTGGTTTGATTGATTGATGAGGAAAAATCATTTAAAAAATCTAATGAACACTCATGATAATAATGATCAGAAAACTGAGAAGAGAATGGCATTTTCACAACTGCCTAAATAACTTATCTGAAAAAATCTAGAGTTAATATCATACTCTACTGAGAGTAGATAATTTCTCTGCAGTCCAGAGCAAGTCATGGATGTCACCTGAGAGCACTTTTATTCAACATGATATGGGAAAAAGCTGGTTAGTGCAAAAAGAGAAGTAAAATGAAGCAAATACATTGGTAATGTAAAAGGAAACTGTTTTTGTTCACAAAAGACAGGATTGTCTATATAGAAAATTCCAAGGAATTGGCAAAAAGGAAAAGAAAATCTTGGAACTAATGTGATCTTTAAAGTAAGGTTTCAAGATAAAATATTTGAATGGATAAGTCAATTGCTTTACTTTATAGAAACAAAAGGCTATTCAAATTTAATATTCTTAACAAAATAGTATGAAATCAGCATCAAAATTGAAATACTTAGGTATATACAATAAAATGTATATGTGGAGCACTACAAAGGATTTTGTTTAGATTTCTATTTAAATGTAATTAGCTTTTTTTCTATGTAAAGAAATTTTGAGGTACCTGGATTATGATTAATTCTTGATATTTCAGTGCCAGTTTAATGTGCTTTTATTTTATCTTCATTTCTTTCTCTTTCCTTGAGTTGTATACTGTATTTTCAAGTGGTTTAAAAATGTTCAATATTTTTGCTGATTATATGATATATGCTGAAGTAGTATGAGAGTTCCAAACAGAACTCTGCTAGGACCATAGTCTCCACAGTGTGAAAAGTCTAAATATAATGTATTAGTCCTACAACCATGCAATATAGCTATTGATTAAAATATATTTTTGTAGAAATAATATGTTACTCCTATAAACCTTGAACTTGAGAGAGAAGTAACTTTCATACTTACTAACAGCAAGGTGCTAATGGGAATATGTTTCTTGACTATTTGTTGATGTAATTGTGAAAATGAATTGCTTTATTGCTAATACATTTAAAAACCTGGTAATAATTTATCTTCCATTCAGGAACAAAAGAAAATGCCATAGCATATGCCTATAAATCAGAGGATACAAGAGTTTAGTTAGAACATTAAAACCATCATAAATATGTAGTATATTTACAGTTTTAGATAACATGCTAACTAATTAAGAATGTTGACACAAAGTTAATGGAAATATCTTAGGTTTTACCATATTTACTCTAGAAAATTTGTAATCCCAAAGCCTAGAGTCTAAGATAAATATAATATTAAATTTAAAATGATGTATTAAAAAAGATGAATTACTTATTTACAGTGAATAAAGTTGGTCCTATAATACACTTTAAATTCTGCATTAAAATATAATTCCTTCAGTATTTTTGATATGAAATATAAATTCCTACAATGACAACTGTCACCCTTTGTATATTCTTCATCAAAGTTACTTCTATATAACATCACTAGCTTCATTTCACAAACAATTTCATTTTTGGCATTCATCTACCATGAGCAATGTCTTCATTCTCAATATTAAAGAAAAGTCTCCTCTTATATAGTATATATTTGTTGTCCTTATTTTTATGTAGGTCTATAGTAAATTTCAAAAAATTATAAAATTTAGGTACTTCAAATAAATGTGGATTCTAGTAGACTGAATAATTTGGAGCAAGAATATTTCCAAAAATGATGAGGAAACTAGAATTACATGCACACATATATATGATATATATGATGCTATATTATATTAGTGTAGAATTACCAATCTAGATCTTAAGTAATTTACATTTCAAAAAGGAAATTACAATGGAATTAAATGGCATTAAGTAAATATTTTTCACTAAAGGATAATAAAATATTACAAAGCAAAACATGAACATACTTGAAATAATCATGACACAATATAGCCTGAAATGTGGATATATCATCAAAGGAGTAGAACAAAATTAAAGATTGAAAAATAAAACTCACAAAGTATTTCTAAGTCCCACAAAGTTAATCAAAGAAATTACAATAGAACAACAATAAAAAGACTGTGGGAATGTGTGACACATCAAAATACAACATGGAGGGTCAAAAATGGAAAATGGATTTTGACTATTACAAATGAATAGTATGAATGGTTAATGAATATAAAGAAAATAGAAATAACAAGTAACAGGATCCTTCTGCCTCAGCCTCACATAGTACGGGGATTGCTGGTGTGTACCAACATGCTCAGCTCATTACTGCCTTTCTTAAGATCATACTAACTGCCAGTGTAGTGGTGCATACCTGTGACTCAAGAGGCTGGGGCAGGAAGATCACAGAGAGTTCAAGGCCAGCCTGGGCTACCTAGGGAGTTCAAAATCAGCCTGAACTACATGGTGAGATCCTGTCTCAAAAAAGAAAAGAAAAGAAATGTAATGAATAACATAAATGAAAAAGTTCGTCATTTCAAAACTTGAAGTTCTACTATAATATTAAAATCCAAAGAAGTTATTATAAAACAAATTACATCAATACATTTGGACAGTGGTCAAGTGAACAAATACATAAGGATATAAAACTTGGGGAAACTAATGTAGACAGATGAAAATAATATAATGTGTAAGAAGGTGAAATTACTATAACATTTGTATACTTATAAAATTGTCCCATAAACAAAAGGTCAAGAACAGATGACTATCTCAAAAATATATAAAATGATTAAATTAAAGAATTTGTAAATCTTCATTCATAAGCTGAAAGATGATTATATTTCAATGTTTCAGAAAAAATAAAAATTAGACATTTATGAAGGGAAGTATGTGTAGAGGAGAGAGAGAGAGAAATAGAGAGATGCTTAAAACAGTACTTACATGAGATAACACAAAACAATTATCCAAGAATATTACAGAAGTTACTAATGGACAAAATACATTTTGCTGAAGAGCTCTAACACTTAAAATAATAGAAAATTCAACTTTCCCTAAGATTCCCTATAGTATATTGAATGCTATATTTTAAAGAATTAATTTTAAGTAAGAC
>NW_004624749.1:20469637-20487351 GCF_000247695.1 Heterocephalus glaber
AAAAATAAGAACCAAGATGCATTATGTAAAGGTACAATTCCCAATGAGAAATGTAATTGTGTTGTATACCTACGATGTATCAATAAAATAATTTAATGCAAAAAAAAAAAATTATGGGTTCCTCACCATCCACACAGGGAACTCTACTTGATTGTGTTTTGAATAACTTCAAAAAAAAATCATTCCACAGACAGAGAAGATGAATATGGCATAAAATTTTCTAAAGACAAATTACAAACTCTGTGTCAATTAGAATGGCCTAGTTTTGGAGTCAGTTGGCCACTGGTGGGAACTTATTCTATACCCATTGCTCACAAGGTTTGGAATGTGGTCATGGGAGTCAGGGCCCCACAGCATCTGGATCAATTCCCATATATCAACATTTGGATCGATATGTTGGAAGATGTCACTAAATATTTTATACAATGTACAGGTCCCAATCAACCTTTGGCAACCCTGAATTGGAAGAGAAGGGGAAATCAAAACCTACCAGAAAAGAGCCCCTCTCTGATGGTTGTGTCAACCAGTAAAGGTGTTCTCCAGTCTGACCCTGAGGATGATTTGTGCCGACCTCCCCCTTATCACGCGGGTGGAATTGGTGCCTGGGGTAGGGGCTATGAATCTCCCACTGGAGGTCCTCAGTTCTGGATTCCTAGTCGGACCAGTTCCACTCACCTCCCATACTTGATCGGGACAGGACTACAGTCCATCAGCCCTGTCTTCCTCCTCCCTTTTTCCTTTAAAACAGACAGAGCTCAGGGAGGATTGATTTATGTCCCTTTTACAGCTAGTGATCTTTACAATTGGAAACATCAAAATCCCCCTTCTCTGAAAAACCTCAGGCATTAATCTCTCTTCTTGAGTCTGTTTTTCATACCCATCAGCCAACTTGGGATGATTGCCAGCAGCTTTTACAGATCCTGTTCACCACTGAGGAACAGGACTGCATTTATCAACAGGCAGTCAAAGAGGCCCTGGGGCCAAACCCTAACATCACTCCCAGAACCCCCGGGTATTCAGTTAGGGCTGAAGTAGTGCTTCCATCATGGTGCCCCAAATGGGACCCCAATGATGATGACAGTAGGAGGAGGCTGGGGGCCTACCACCAGCACTTATTAGGGGGACTCTGGGCAGCTGCCAGAAAGCCCAGAGATTTGAGTAAAGTAAGTGAGGTTCACCAGGGAAAAAGGGAGACTCTGGCTGTGTTTTTAGAGAGACTCTTGGAAGCCTATAGAGTTTTCACTCCTATTGACCCAGAGGTTCCCAAAGATGCAGAAGCTTTAAATTTGGCCTTTGTTTCCCGGTCAGCCCCAGACGTTAGAAAGAAATTACAGAAAATGGAGGGATTTGAGGGAAAGAATAGGACTGAACTCCTGAACATAGCCCAGAAAGTTTGATAACCATGATGCCCCTGAGGAAGTCCTAGCCAAGAAACTGGGGAAAGTCACAATTGCTGTACTCCAAGCACAAGAGATAGTTCCTCTGGACAGAAAAGGAAAAAGCCACCTTTTTGGCTTTAAAGAAAGCCTTGGTGTCAGCACCAGCCCTGGCCCTTCCTGATGTCACCAAGCCCTTTCGGTTGTTTGTGGATGAATGAGGGGGCATAGCAAAAGGAGTGCTAGCTCAGGCATTATGGCTTTGGAACAGACCTGTGGCCTACCTGTCTAAAAGACTTGATCCTGGGGCAAGTGGATGGCCTACCTGTTTGAGGGCAGTTGCAGCCACCATTCTCCTGGTAAAAGAGGCAGATAAGCTCAGCCTTGGGCAGGGCCTGGTCAGCCATGTGGTGGAGACATTGCTGAGAGGAGCCCCAGAATGATAGCTCTCCAACCCCCACCTGACTCAGTACCAGGCCCTGTTGCTGGATGTGCCACCCACCAAATTCATCAGAGAAATGGTCCTTAATCCAGCTACCTTACTCCCAGACTCCAACCCATGCATGCCCCTCCATGACTGTCTGGACACTCTGACAACTTCTACCACCAACTGCCCAGACCTGACTGATGTTCCCCTACAATGCCCAGATGAGACCTTCTTCACCGATGGAAACAGCTTCATGGAAGACAGAATCAGGTATGCAGGGAGAGGCCATAGTCAGTCTAGAAGGACAAGTGTACTGGGCACAGGCATTAAGCTGGGGACATCAGCACAGAGGGCTGAACTAATAGCCTTAACTCAAGCACTAAGGTTAGATCAAGACAAAGCTGTAAACATCTACACTGACAGCTGGTATGCATTCATCACTGCCCATGTGCATGGCGACATCTACAGGCAGAGAAGGCTATTGACATCAGAAGGGAAAACTATCAAAAATAAAGAAGAAATTTTGGCCTTATTGGAGGCAATTTGGGAACCCAGGGAGTTGGCCATTATTCATTGCAAAAACCACCAAAATGTAGACAGCTTCGAGACCCACATTAACTGAGAGGTCGGTGATGTGGCCCAATGAGTGGCCAAAGAACCAGTGGGGCCAGTAGACATTCTGCCCATCTGACCCTTTGGCTATCTGCCAGAAAGACCCACATATACCCCAGAAGAGGAAGAGGAAAACCAAAACCGAGGGGGTACAAAACTGGACTCAGGCTGGTGGAAAGGGACAAATGAACAAATTTTTCTCACCCAAGCCCTGGGGCGACAACTTGTTCATCAGTTACATTGCTTAACTCACCTGGGAGAATCAAAGTTAAAAAGACTAATGAGCTCTAAGTTTTCAATCCCAGGACTGACCTCTATGGTCCAGAACATCTGTTCCAGGTGTCAGGTGTGTGCACAGATAAGCTCCAAGACAAAACCAAGGAGCAAAGATAATCGAGCATGGGGAAGAGAGCAAGGGGAATATTGGGAACTTGATTTCACCAAAATAAAATCCAGCAATAAGTTGAAATATTTACTGGTATTGATTGACACCTACTCAGATTTGGTAGAAATTTTCCCCACTCATGGAGAATCAGCCAACATAGTAACTAAGGTTTTGCTCCAGGAGATAGTTTCCCAATTTGGCATCCCTCATTACCTGGGGTCTGACAATGGGCCCGCCTTCACAGCACAGGTATCCAAATTATTGGCAAAGGCACTACATATTGATTGGAAATTACACTGTGCCTATTGCCCACAAAGTTCAGGGCAAGTGGAAAGGATGAATAGGACCCTGAAAGAAACCCTAACTAAATATGTTCTAGAAACTGGTTGTAGGTGGCCCAATCTGCTTCCTTTAGCCTTGTTAAGAGTTAGATGTACCCTATATGTTGACAAGTTTACCCCTTTTGAAATCTTGTATGGGAGGCCACTGCCACTCCTCCCTAAGTTAAATCTTGAACAGATAACAGAGAGTTATTGTGTCTCTTTACTTCAGTCTCTTCAAGCCTTACAGATTCTTCAGAGATCTAGGCTACAATACAGCAGACTCAAGAAAAACCATTTGCGACATTCCAGCCCCATGGTTTCAAGCCAGGAGACCTAGTCCTGATATGCTGACATCAGACTAAGAGCCTCGAGTCTAGTTAGAAGGGGCCATACCCTGTTATTTTGGCAACACCCTCCGTGGTCAAAGTAGCCAGGGTCACAGCTTGGATTCATCACACCCAGGTCAAGTCAGCACCAACAGAGAGACCAGAGCCAGCACTATGGAAGATTTTAAGTGTCCCAGGAGACTTAAATTTAAAATTGGGAAAAGAGGATTAGTACTCTTGGTATATATTCTCTATCAATCATGTCAGCTCGGGGGAACAAATAACTTATTTCTTCCCCATTCAGAAACCTGGGAATTAAGACTAACTTCTAGTGGAAAATTCCTGGCAAATATAGAAAGAGGACCCAACCAGTCCAAGGTCAACTTTACTGCTAGCTTATGTCATATGGTTGAGGAGGCCTCATATTATGGGAACGGGGGCTGTGCAAAATCTGGGTGCTGTCCTCTCACTAAATGGGGACTCCATCCTGTCCAATACTACATATGTCCAGAAAATGAAGACCCATATTGTGATGGTAATGGCAATGACTATCATTGTGCCCAGTGGGCATGTGAGACTACAGCTCCTTGGTCCATTCAAGTTACAGATCCCTAGTTAAAAATGTCTCCCACCACCATATATCATGATAAACTCTGTGATACTGGCATATGTTACCCGATTACCATTACACTCCAAAGATTGGAAGATCCTGGGTGGGTAACTGGAAGGACATGTGGGATTAGATTATATGTATCTTGGTGGGATCCTGGGTGAGAATTTGCCATCCAGTAAGGTCACCAGTGGGTTGAGTGACCTATGGGGCCCAGTAAGGACTTTGCTCAACCTATCCCCATAGCAAAGCCTAAGCCCATGCCCTCGCCTATTCAAAAACCAAAATCCCCACTCTTCCAACTGTATTACCACAAGATAAAACCCCCACCCCTGTGCTGGAAGTGTTGAAGAGCATCCATTTACTCCTCAACAAATCCAGGCCTGAGGAGGCTAAAGATTGTTGGCTCTGCCTGGACCCCAAGCCCCCATATTATCTGAGATTGGGGCTCGTGCCTATGCCAGACTCATCCCCCTCAACAGGTTGTGATTGGAGCCACCCTCTACTCATGTTGGGGGACATTCAAGGAAAAGGAAACTGCCTAATAGGAACAAATTGCAGTTTAGACACATCACCTTATAGAGATCAATGTAATGATAGTAATAATAGTCACCCTGCCTCGGGCTCCAGAAGATGCTTGGTTTGCTTGTACTGAGGGCTTGACTAAATGTATTCCCAAATCAGTCTTGGCTACCCAATCTTCCTCTTTATTTTGTGTCACCATGTATGTTGTTCCACAAGTCTTGTATTATAATGGAAAAGGCTGCCGTGAACATCTGGGATTAATCACTGAACACTATGGGGGTAAACAGCCTGCCCCTGTTTTAGTGCCCATTCTAGTGGGATTAGAAATAGCTGGGTCAGTGGCTATTGGAACTTCCTCCCTGATCCTTCAGGACACAAATGTTAAAGCCCTATGCCACCAAGTAGCCAGAGATTTGGGTCACCTGGAAGACTTGATCTCCAGATTAGAGAACCAGGTTGATTCCCTAGCTGAGATGGTCCTACAAAATCAAAAGGGACTTGACCTCCTGTTCATAAAATAAAGAGGGTTATGTGTAGCCCTAAAAGAACCTGTTGCTTCTATGCTAATCAGTCTGATGTCATTAGAGATACCATAGCTATGGTCAGGAAAAATTTAAAGACTAAATATGCTCAACAAAAGGATCAAAATTGGTTTCAAAATCTATTTGACTTGTCTCCATGGTTAATTACCCTAGTTTCTGCTGTAGCAGGCCCCTTAGTTATCTTACTTCTGCTTTTGCTTGTGGGACCTTGCGTTACCAATGCTCTGACTAAATATGTTAGACAGAGGTTTGATGCAGTTAAACTGATGGTGTTGAGACAAAATTATGAGATTTTAGAAGATATTTTAGAGGAAGAATCCAAAGAATAAATACAGAAATCAAAGATTTGATTAAATTACAAGAACCAGTGGGGAATGAAGGATCCGAGTTAGCTAAACAGACTTCATATCACTGCTTGACCCACCTGCCTGCCCTTTAGATGAACTCAGAGGGAGGAAGCTTAGAAACCTCTTCCCCTTAGAAAGTCTCTCTAGAAATAACAATTGATCAACTATTGTTTTACAAACGTTCTAATGGCAGGACATTCCACTGCTTCTGTACCTTTCACTTACTTTAGGAGTTCTATCCCATAAGGGGGCCTAGAAACTGTTGGCCTCAAAGTTGTATAAAACATGTTTGTCTTCCCTCAGTCGGGGCTTGAGTCTGATGCTTGGCTCGGGTCCTGGCCCATAATAAACTCCTGTGTGGATTTAATATCGGTCTCTGGTTGGTTCTTTCTTACTGGGTCTAGCAGCAGCTACTCAGCTCTTTCCATCTTCAATCCATAAGTGATATCTGGAGACCTTGCAGTGTTTGGAACTTCTCTGACTTCTGTTTTCTCTTTTGCTTTGAGGATTTAAACAATTACTTTGGTCCCATTTGGATAATCCATGATAATCTCCATAATTTATGGTCAACTAATTTGAAACCTTAATTATATATGCAGAGTCTACTTTGTTATATTAAATATTCACAATATGTTCTAGGGTCAGGGGAAATAAAACTCACAAGAAATAAAATTCTTACAACCAGAATGTTAAACTTCAGGCATTATATTATCTAAAAGAATATAGTGGGCATTTGCAATATTACCTGGCTCTCTAGAATTTTAAATGGTTCTTAGACCTGAGAAATTTCATTTCTAAATTAATATTAGTCCATGGTAAAACCATCTTTTGTCTGTAGACTCAAGTGTTTTAGATAATTATTTCCATTAGAACAAAAATGTCAGACCAGAACTTGGGATGTCCAAACTATGTATACCAGCATTGGAAGTTATTGATGTAAAGGAGGAACCATTGAACTCAATTGTAAAACAAGTTTAATGTGTGATTCTGTGAACTTCGTGAAACTTTAAAAACATATTTGTGTTTTTTACAACCGTATCTTTGTAACATGTAATTGTCACATTATGTATAGTTACATTGGTTTGGTGGAATTAATATATATAACTCTACCAAATGTTTCCCTCACTGTTTCCTACAATCTTTTATTGTATTCTTAATTAATTAAGTTTATGTGTTGTGTTTATCATATAAAAGAAACCATGCAATATTTGGCTTTCTGTGTCTTGTTTACTTCCATTAAAACAATTATCTTGTTTGTGATAATATAAACTACTTCAACCCTATTAAAATCATTATAGAGATTATTTAAAACACTAAAACTATGAATCCATTAGATCCAGCTATAGTTCTTGGTATATTCTTGAGAAAATTAAAGACATCATATTATAGTGATTCATGCATTCTATATTTATAACAGCACAATTCACAATAGCTAATTAGTGCAAAGAGCCTAGATGTCCATCAAAAGAAAAATGGATAAAGGAAATTGATGGATTTCATGTCCAACAGCTTTTCAGTAGAGTTCTATTCTGCTGATTGTAAAGAAAAATTGTCCTAAAATATTTTTTCCAGTATTTTCATATTTTTGTGCATCTTACAAGCAAAATGTAGGTGACACTCTTTGTTCTGGATTCCTCCAATCTATTTATCATTCAGATGGAGATACTATGTCCATTTGGAGAAATTGGCAGGATTTCTTCAGGCCTTGATAAAGACGAAAAAATTCTAAAGTTCTATAGCACAGTAGGCTATGTATAGTTGACAATTAATTGAATAGTATTTTAAAAAATCATAAGAATTTGAATGCTGTCAACACAAAGATCAATGTTTGAGATATCATCCATATCATCAGATATGCCAATCATCCTAGTCTGATCATTACACACCTTGTACATATATTGAAATATCATAATGTACCCATACATACATACATTTATTATGTATTAATTAAAAGTAAAAATATTCAATAAAATCCTCCTATTCTCATCTCAAAGCATATACAATTCCAAAAACTAAGGGCTTTCTATGAACATGCTAGTACATATATGTACAGGGTCATGAACACACAAACACATACACATACACAACATAGATGGAGAGACATGTTTCCAAAAGTGAAATACAATAACAATTTTGTAATTTAAAAAAATTGAAATGAATTTTGGCAAAATGTTGAAGTGACTCTATCAGACTTGAGTGGTAAACACAAGACTATATGGTTTATTAATCTCTCATTTATGTGTATCATTCTTGAAATACAAGGAAAAATAACTGCTAAACTAGTTTTAGAAAAAAGTTCTAAACTACTATATGTTGCATATAAATAATCATATAACCAAAGAAGATTATTCTAGTTCAATTGCATATTGAATTCATGAAGATATTCACAAATGAATAATTAAAATATAAATTTTTAACAACACAATAACATCTAGAAAGAAATTACAAAAATACTGAACATGGTTATCTAGCCATTTTTTTCATACATGCATATTTATCATAGTCTAAAAGAAGATACAAAAAGTTTAAAGTAGATTGTTGATCTAAGTTATTTTTTGTTATAATATTGAACTAATGAGTGCTATGATATTAATAGAATATATTGGCAATTCCCCTTTAGTAAGCATATTTTCTCTATTATTTCTTGTATTCATTATCAGGTCTCATGATATTTTCTTTTTTAAAAATATTATTTTATTGGTACATTTTAAGTATACAATATAATGACATTCATCATTGGAAATTTGCACCTTCACATAATCTCTCTTGGTTCTTATTTTTCCCCTTTCCCTTGCCCTCCCTTCAACCCCCCCATCCCTCCCTATTTACAAAGACTTTGTTTCCATTTTTTCATTTTCTCATATTAATTCCATGCCCTTCTTTCCTTTCCCTTACTCCTCCAACTTCACCCTCCCCTTTGCCCCTTGTCTCAGGATATTTTCAAAGATATGATATTTCTAAGGACAAAGACACAGATTCTAGGGGCACATAAATTTTTTTAAATCTTATTGATCATTACCAATTTATTTTCTATAGTTATTGTATATTATCAGCAGCATATACTATAAGCAAATGTTACTTAAATATGGTAGAAAATTATGAAACAGATTATTTTCTTAACACCCTGATCTCATTACTTATTTACATATTAACTCTATTGTCTCCAGATCAGTGTCTAGAAGCTAGACCATTTCATCATCTGCGAAACAGACGTTAATAAATGCTCATGGGGGAATTATTCTATAAAAAGTTGTATGTCACATGATCTCCCTAATGATATGTTGATGTATTATTGCCTGAAATTATGGCTTAAAGATTTATTAGAATTATTTTAAATGCAATATTTTATTAACCTATTCATTTTTCTGCATTTTATCACTGATGTTTCTCTTATTACTTTGCACAGATCAATCTGTCATCCATATTTTGAATTTTTTTGATATTTTTGCCAAAGGTGTAACCTTTCTTTTTTTTTTATTTTGTTCTTTACTTTCAGATTTTAGATTTCCTTTTGCAAACTAGTATTCACTCATATTTTTAAAATTGTTTTTGACTTATATCATATTTTGGGGCCATTATGGAATAATTATAACTTATGAAGTAAATATGATTCTACTATTCCTCTTTTTTCTGCCTTTGAAATTAGTAATTAATCTGAAGCAATTTTAGTTTATTTTTCTTCAACTTTGTCTGATTTTATCATTTAAATATAAAAAATATAGTCATAAAGAACCATTTTAAAATATCTAAATATAATATTTTAATGTACTCTGTGATTTAATCTCAATTAGTGTATCTATCCTATTTTCTTTAGAAGCAGATATATAAATCATGGTGAAGGCACAATATGAACATGGGAATTTTTTTTACCATATTTAAGGATTTGGATAAACCTTTAAGAAATGTTAAGACAACATTTTAAATTTTTCAATAGTTTGTTCTTGTTAACAAGATGTTTCTTTTTGTTAGTGCATATATTCATAATGATTTTTTTCTTAACTTCTAATGAAGGAAGTCTATCTATCTATCTATCTATCTATCTATCATCTCTGTGTATTTAAAATTAAAAACCTTAGTATACAATGAACACATAGTCTCCAAATGTTTATTATTATGTTTTTGTAGTATCTTCCTCCCACCTGTGCTTTATCATCTCTTATGCTTATCAGGCAATACCTAATCTCGCTTTTCACTCTGTAGTGTATTTCATATTTTCTAAAATTTTATTTAAACTCATATAGTATACATTCATTTTATTTATATTTTTATGTCAATTTTTTTCATCAACACTTGTGGTTTTGAACTTATTAATGATGTAACCGTTGGCAAATATAGTCCAACCATATAATTATACTACAGTTTGTGTTTATACTTTTTCATTATACAGAAGAAAACTTTGAATATTTTAGTCATAAAGAAATTATGAATGTTTGATGAGGTAGATATCTTTACCTGACATAATTATTACTCGAAATATATATGTACCATGATGTCATATATTACTCCATTGATATGCACAATTTAAAATTGTTATGTATCAGTTAAAAACATTTAATGGGAAACTTCAGTATTTTTTGTGTATAAGTTATTGGACAAACATATATTATCAGTGTCCAAGATAAATGACTAGAGATAACTGGATTATAGAGTACATATATGGTTAGTTTCTAAAAAATTGTCCAATTATTTTCTATATTTGCTGTACTATTTCACAACCCCAACTGCAAGAACAAAAATGCCAATTCTAATTAGTACTTGTACTGACATGATTTTTAATAATTAAAATATTTTATATGTAGTAGTGGTATCTCTTAATTGTTTTAAATGTAATACCACAAAAGAAATGACAATCATATTTCCCAGAATTTATTTAACATGGATATATTTTCTTGGGCCAAAATGTCTGTGTAAGTATTCAGCTCACTTTTAAAATGAATTGTTTGATTTTTTATTAGGGAGTTTTATGAGTCATTTACATACTGTGAGTGAAAGTCCTTTCAGATATGTAATTTACAAATATTTTTCCAGGTTATATATTGTCTCTTTGTTTTTTTAACCTTATTTCTAAAGTAAGTTTTTAATCAATCTTCATCAATTTATTAAGCTGTTTTATTTTCTTATAGATCTTGTTAGATTTAAAACTCTTTATGTTGGATGAGGCCATGTGTTTAATCCACAATATTGAAACTGACAAAAACAATGAACAAAAAAATGTATTTGCCTAATTCAAAATCAGAAAGCTTATTTTTACCTCTCTTCTTGTTTTATTTTCTAAAATTCATAAAGTTTATTAGTACATTTTATGTATACAATATGATGACATTCATCATTAGGAATTTGTACCCTTTCATGATATATCTTGGTTCTTATTTTTTTCCCCCATTCCCCTCCCCTCCCATCCATTCAACCCCTCCACCCCTCCTTATTTACAAATACTTTGTTTCCATTTTTTATTTTCTCATATTTTTTCCTTTCCCTTCTTTCCTCTCCCCTACCTCTTCTACTTCCCCTTCCCCAAATGAGGATCAAAAATGTATAATAGATAATGTGAAATAGGAAGAAAGATTTTTTTATTATGCTTTCTTTTGGCAATCTACTAGTTTTGTCTCATATTTAAGCATATGATGTGTTTATTATAGCTCTGAATATATGTTATTGGTATTTTTAAAATTTTTTATACTAATATCACATGGTCTCTGCAATTTTAAAATAAATTTGAAATAAAGTTTCCTTCTTGTTTTATCATAGATTTAAAATATGTTCATCATTTAATCAAGCCAGAAATTGTGTATTTTTTTCTTCAGGTTATATTACTTTCCTTAAAAAGGACCTACTTCACTGTGATTTTCACACATTTCCACCTAAAGCCAAATATAAATGTTAAGTTCTTTGCCAAAATGGACTATAGCCAAATTCTCCTTCATAATTATAAAATATCCATTTTCTTTATTTAATTTGCTCAAATAACAAGTGAAATATTTTATTTTTTTCTGTGATATCCACTGTCCTTGGTTACAGTGACCAATTTGGCAAGTTTTATTTGTATCATTTAAATCATTAATTTTTTCACCCTCATCCATCCATCAGAAGTCTTTATTACTAATATTTGTAAACATAAAATTAACACTATAGCTAATATTTTGCATATATATTATATGCATTTATTTTCTTATGAAAAGCTATAACATTTACAATTTCATTCTTACATACAATTTCAGCATCATTCCCAACATTTGATATAGGAACATGTTTTTTGTGTGTGAGTATAAACTGTTTGGAAAAGTGTTCATTTGGCATTTCTGCCTTAGTCTAATCTTCATGTCACATAACAGATGTGGCTATGTCAGGCTTTTTTCTGCTATTTCTCTAGGCCCCACAAGGGAACTATGGGAAACATCACCATTATGCTTCCTGTCTGTTTTGGCCTAGCACATCTTTTTACTGGTCCCTTGAGCATGGATTCTCTTAGTTTTACTGATTTGTTGTTTGGTCCATTAGTCTTTATCCTTTTTCCCTTTCATTAAGAAAATACTTTTCTTGGGCCAGGGATTTAGCTCAGTGGTTCCGGTGCCTGCCTCACAAGAGCAAGGTCCCGAGTTCGATCCTTGGTACCAAAAAGAAAAAAAAATGAAAGTACTTTTCTTGTTTAATTAAGATGTCCTCAATTTTGTTCCTTTCTTTGATATACAGCACTCTTTTTGTCTGAAGGAGTTTTTGAAAGAAACTTCAAGTCATGTTATTTTCTGATTTTTAAATCTTTGCTTTTGGATTATGGCTGTCTCTCTCCTATATATTACAAGTTGATACAGACTTCTTTCCATGTATTTGTATTATTTAGTCATCTCTGTGTTTCCTTCAAGAGTTACATATGGAAATGTGTTTGCAACTATTCTTAGAATTAAATGATTTTAATTATTATTTTATAATAAACTGGAGGTAAAGTTTACTTTCTATACCATTCAGTTCCTTCAGATAATTTTCATACTCTTGTCTCTTTATTATTTTTGTGAAATACTTTTGCTAAGATCATAAGATATTTTGGAGAATGTGGTGATTAAGCAAATAATGGAAAACATGGACTCATTTAGGATTCTTCCAAAAAAAATCTGATGTCACCTCATTTGTTCACATATTTTGTCTCATCCCAGTTAAGTCGATTATATTTACTCTGTGGAGATTTCTGGTTCTATAATACAAGTTGATAATTCCTTATGTTGACATTATTCCTTGATAATATACTTTGTATTTATTTTAATGTTTCCATTTCATTTGATATCAGATACCAATTACTCATAATGTATATTTTTATATATAACTCTTTGGAGGATTTAAGAAAATAATGTAAATGAAATTTTTAACAAAAGAAGGAATGGGTTAGCTCAATGAGAGACACCTGCCTAGAATGGTAGCATGCTTGAGGACCAGGTTCAATTCCCTTTATGGGAAAACAACAATAAGCCAGGTTCAAAGGTGTACACCTCTAGTCCCAGCTACATGGGAAGCAGCTGAAGAATTGCTTGAGCCTAAGAGTTGAAGACAGCCTGTTTGACATAGAAAGACCTCTTCTTAAAATAAGAAATTCAGTAAACATTTAATAAAATGTTTCAAAAAGATTTACATTATTTATTTTATTGCTGTCAATATGGTATTGTCAATTCTCAAACTATACATTGATTCTAAGTACTGGCAACACTGAAATATTATCACTGTTCAAAATACTTTTTTCTTTTTACACTGGGATGTTTCTGAAATATTCTATGTTTTTTCCTTAAATTCTTTTAATGATACATTTTAGGTATACAATATGTTTACATTTATCATTGAGTGTTTATACCTGTACATGATATACCTTGGTTCTTATTTTTTCAACATTACCTGTGCACCCTTCACCCCCTCTGCCCTTCCCTATTTACACAGAAGAAGGGAAAGGAAAAATTATGAGAAAAGAAAAAAAATGTTCAAAGTACTTTTAAATTCTGTAATGTAAATGGTATCTTAAAATAGAGCTTATATACAAGGTTATATGTATTTCTCATTCTTGAAATTTCATTATCCTCAGAAAAACTTGCATCTTTTATTTATACTCTAGAGCTATAAAAAATATGTTCCCACAAAAAGTGATTTGGGATACTAGTCACTTTGAGCATTTATTTTTAAAAAATATGCTGAGGCAGAAAATACAGAGCTCTCCATATAGTGCCAAACAGTAATCAAAGTATAGATGAAGGCTAAAGCAAAACAAACAAACAAAAAAGGAAAGGCTAATTCTGATTACTGTAAGTATGAATTTGACTAATTGAGATGTAAATGATTTCTCTACAATTTAAAAAATAGAAAAGAATAGTATCACAAACCAGAAATCTCCAGCATAAATATATAATTTTTTCTTGTTTTCAAATGAGTTAGAAAATAAATGATTTAAAGCACTTATGCACTCCTTGAAGGCATATGACAGATAACAACAGTGACTACAAAATAATTGATGAGATAACATTTAAAACGATCAAAGTATTGTAGATGGTCTCACTTAAGCTTAGGAGAAAGAGGAAAGCCATCTGGGTAAGGTCATCTGGAGGAAGATAAAACTTGAAATGAGACAGGAAGATGACTTACATTTCAGATAGACAGAAGTAGAAAAGGAGTTATTCACAGAAAATGAAATGAGAGAATTATAACTGTGGAAAATTAAAAAGAAAATGCACACAGTTTCAAAAGGGGGAAAGTGAAAGGAAAAAAAACTATTTTAATTTGGGGGGGCATAATTTAGAGACGTTATGTGTCAGGTGATTTTTTTTTTTTTACATTTCATTTTGAAGCCAGTACTTCTTTACTTTTGTTAACTCATATATACTATTTGAGAATCTGATAAAAATGATCAATTCTTCCAATAGAGGTTACAAATAGTCAATTCTGGCTAGCAATTATCAATCCTCCTTCCTTTTTCTCCCATTATCTTAGTGTCTCCTCCTCCTTCTCCTCCTCCTCTTCTTCCTCCTCCTCCTCCTCCTCCACTTGCTCCTCCTCCTCCACTTGCTCCTCCTCTCCCTCTCCCTTTCCTTCTCTGTTGCCCCTCCCCTCCCCTTCCTCTCCCCCCTCCTTATTTTTTAATCGTGGAAAGTCAATTGTTAGCCTTTACCAGAATACCACTGCCACTGATTCTTTTTTCTCAAACTTTATTTACACTTATGCAACTGAAATTTTGCAAGCAACATCATAGGATTAAAAAAAAAAAAAAACCTTCTGAAAACCTCCAAGGGTTTATTCTACCAAACTACAGAATAAAATTGGGAATCACTAGTTATTTAGGAATCACTGCATTATTAAGGTCAGAAGCACAATTTTAAAATGATTAATTTAGCAATTAAAGTTTAAATACCTCAGAGAATAAAGAAATACAATTTAGATTCACAAGTTATAACTTCATTGAAAGAATTCTATTTATAAAAGCTACCAGTTTGAAAATGCTTAATAGAAAACAAATATTGGAATATTCATTTTATGCACCTTCATTTCTTTATCCCAAACAACAACCAAATGTGGCAGATACTGTTATCCTACATTTTTAGAAATGATAACTGGTACTTACCACTATTAAATAACTTGCCCAAATTTATAATTTTTACTTGGCAGCCCCAAGATTTAAACAAAATTGAATTTAAATCTAAAATATATATTCAAGGACTGGGAATATATAGCTCAATAGTAAAGTACTAGCCTAGCATTCAGGAAATCCTGGGTTTTATCACTAGTAAGTAAAGAATAAAATTAAACTAAAATAAGTATTCTTAAATATTAGGCCATAAAGGAACAAGAAAAGTTGTGAACCTAATCAGATGCAATCAGTTCCAATCAGGCCTAAATCAATCCTAATGTATAAAGGGAACATTGATGTAGTAAACCAAACTAGACCTGTTGGGATGCCAGTTTTAGAGGGGAAGGAAACAGTTTCAGTTTGTGGTTCAGTGACACTGGAAATCACTTATGAGAATTTACAGGTTGTACTCCAAACCAGGGCTGGTTCTGATCCAATGCCATATGTACAGTAGATCAAATTGGAATATGAAAAATATTTTCATGTTGAAAAACACAAAAACCATAATTAAATTCACCCTAAGTCAACAGAAGACAGAGTAACAGCCAAGCTCATGTCAGAAGCAGTCACTGTATCCAAGGATTGTCCAATGAGGCTCCCGATTACTTCTATTTTTTAGGTATTATAATAACTCTATCAAGAAGGGAGGTAATGTGATTCACTCAGGTTCTCAGTGATCTTCAAATGTCAGGTTGTTAAAAAGTGCTTTACTCCTGGAAAATATGCTTTATACATGGAAATGTCTCAGTATATGCCAGTTAAATGGTTAAATGAATTATTCATTCCATTTTATAGTTGAGAACACTGAGGCTATTCCAAATTCATTTAACTTTGAATGACAAGAGACAGAATTAAAACAGGAATTCAGCACTGAAGTCTAGGATTTTACACACCTGCTGATTGATTGAAATTTCTGATGTATCATACACTTTTCAAAGCCTTGGGTTTGTGACCTATTTTTTTTCTATCTCATGTGACTTGCATTTGCTCTTTTATCAAATGGCATCAATTCAATAAATTAAAGAAAACAGATGGAGAGACACATCAAGCTGGCAGTACACAATCCACTAAAGTAATTAAGCAATTACTTGCAAGAATACATTCCTCCCTCAAATATGATAATGTGTAGAATTATCAACATTTTTCTTACAGAGGATTAAGAGCATTAAGAAAATTAAGCATCATTTAAAGGCTTGCCATGAAATTACAGAGTAAATTATTAAAGTTAAACCAATTTTTGATTCATCAACATGTTTTGTTCTTTTATTTAGTAAGGATCAATTTAGTGAAGGGGAAAATCAAGAAAGGGAAGATGGCAAACCAAAGAGACTGGCACAAGCTTATGATGCCAAAGGAGATTAGTGGCAAGTTGCCAACCAGGTGCTATAAAAAAACTTACTTAGAGGTCACTTCTCTATAAATCATCTAGTCACATAACCTGAAAAAGACAGGGAAGGGAAAGGAAATATAGAGAGATTCATCTGTGAAGCCTGTGCTGCTGCATGAATTCCTTTTTATTATTCTCTGAAGCTAGCCAGCAGCCCCTAGCAGCTGAAGTCAGTCTACATCACACACACACACACACACACACACACACACACACACCCCTACTGTGACATGTCTCTGCATTGCTTGAAAAAGGACTGAGGATAATGGATTGTGAGTTGTTAACAGATATGGTTGCACAGCAGGGTACAGAAATATGTCACTTGAATTTATCAGACCTAAGTATCTTTAATCCCTGGATGTAGGATCCAGTCCACACATACAACTGACCCTCTTTTCTGTTTTCCTTAAGACGAATTTCAAAGCATTTATGAGAACAGTTAACAGTTACCTTTGTAGAATCATACTGATAAACATACAAGCTAGTATTTATTATTATTTTGAATACCTCTAATATATTTGCAACATTGTTATTAGGTTACAGGTGATATTGTGGGCTGCACTATTTGCTCCTATACAAAGAGTGGAAAGTAATCAATTAAAAATACTTTGATTCTGGATCATTACACAATGCTAGAAATGTATGATAATCTTTTCATGGGAAAACATTGTGAGTGATTAGATGACAAAATTGTGAATACCAACATTGCAGGAAGGAGTTAGGAAGAATACGTGACTTTTAAACATAATGAGGTTTCTGCCCAGAAACCATATGTGTAAATACAGTGTGAAAGGAACCATTTATACATGGCCAATTTGTGTTTGTGCTAGATAGACTAGTGAGAATAAACTTTAAGAAAAAATATTCAGAGTAAAGTGAAGAAAGGAATACTAATGTTTAGAAACTGGATATGCTATGTAATAATTTTTGTTCTAAGAAGAGGTAGGTAGGGTATATTTTTTCTGTAAGTGTTATCTCTTACACTACTCATTTTAATAAAGATATCACATGGCCATTTAATCTTGTGGTTGGGATTTCTATTAGGTGGGATTTCCATTAGGTGTATGTCATGGCAGCACCTCAACCAGTAGTTATAACTAGAGCCATTGATAGCAAGCACCAGAGTCATTGTATAATTCTACAGTAAAATGGATGTGTGTATGTGTGTGTGTGTGTGTGTGTGTGTGTGTTTACGTATATGGATCTGTCTGTCTTGGAAAAATACAGTACATTTAGAATAGAATCTGGAAACCATTATTTTT
>NW_004624749.1:20539178-20565863 GCF_000247695.1 Heterocephalus glaber
GAGAGAGAGAGAGAGAGAGAGAGAGAGAGAGAGAGAGAGAGAGAGGAAGAGACAGAGAGAGAGGGAGAGAGAGGAAGAGAAGGAAAGAAAGGCATGTGATGGGTTTTGAAAAGTTTTCTGATTGTCAGCACTGGACAATCAAATTCTATCTTATTTCTCTGACAAGAGTTCGAAGCAACCTTCCTGACCCATTTCTCTAATTAACACATTTAACGATTTGTTTGAAGAAATAGTTTCTTGACAACATGTAAGACCAAAAATGCATTGACTTCTATGGAGTTCACAAATTAGCGTGGAGCATCACGACCTTTTCAGAGAAGAAGGTAGAGAAACTGCTCACTCCCCGGGATTTCCCCCAATACTTACTGAACTTTTCAGCACTTTATAATATGCTCCAACTGAACATCAAAGAAAGAGAGCTCTGAAAGTTGAGTTGATATAGTAATGAATGAACCTGCAAACATTGATTGTTATTTGTCTACTATTTAATGAATATTTGCATAACTCCTCTAACTTTTTAAATATTTAAAAAATACTCTAATTTTAACAATTCCATGGCACAGATGTTTTTCCTTTAACTCATTAGGTTACACTAATTGACATGTCCAAATTCATACAAGAGTCACACAAATTCAGAACTCTCTACTGTTTGAAATGAAATTATCATAAATCCTGTATGCTACTTTATATTAAAATAAATAGAAGCTGAGGAAATGGTTTCTAAAATGTGCATTCTTTCATAATGCTCTAATATAGTTTATATACATCCTGGTAAAATAATTCAATGTAAATATCTATGTGTAGTTCCGTCAGTAAAAAAACAAACAAAAAATCACTGTTTCATGCATCTTTATTTCCTACCATGATATTTAGATACTCTTGGATATAATGAGATTAAAAAGAATAAAATTTTTGAATAATTTATTTCCTGATCATTTTTATTTTCCAGATCTACAAAGTGTAAGATTACAAGGGGGTAAAGATAAATAATTCTGCCTTATTAATTTAAATAATTGTGTAAATTAGCCACTTTTTAAAGATAATAGTCTAGTGTGTGTTGATAAAACAGTATTCAAGCTTTTAAATGGATATCACATATTTTCTACAAAATCCCCATATGGTACCACTTTTATATCTTGCTATTTTTACAAGGCTTAGGGATTAAAGTAACTTTTCAAAGTGTAAAAGGAAAGATCAGAACAGAAGCAGTTTGATTCCAAAGACCCTCTTTTGGGTTTTTTTTTTGTTATTTTTTGGTTTTTGGGGGGCTTTTTTGGTACTGGAGATGGAACTCAGAACCTTGTGCTTGAGAGGCAGGTGGTGGAACCACTGAGCTAAATCCCCAGCCCCAAACCCCTCTTTTAAACTCATGCTTACCTGGAATTTTTTTTTATGTAGGTACATTTGTCCAGTATTTGTATAAAAACCAATGTAGTAACAATCGCCCTGAATTTTCAAACTTTTGGTTTTACCTGTCAAATTATTTGTTCTCCAAATATGAGCATATTTGCAAATTTATGTATAAAATATAATGTATCTACAAATAAATATTCATGTTAGCATCCATATATATATATCTCCTCATAATCCAGGACCAGTTACAAGACTCTGATGAAAGGGAAAGAAAACTAAACTTTCGGTGAATCTGAAGCTGAACAAGTCAGAGTGCTTGCTTTTCCTGATTGAATTTTACTGTATTCCATTTCCTAAATTGATGTAATCTGAAGAATGAGGAAAGGATTAGATATCTTTTCTTAATTACCATTCACATTGACAAAAGCCAACTCATTGTGTCCATTACCACAGAAACATACAGCCCAGAATTGAGTTCTATTCTGCGCACACTGTCGGATGTAAAATTCTCTTAGAATATGGAATGTAATAAAATAGCAGTAGGCATTAAAAATCTCAAATAATTATTTTAAATCATCACACTAGAATCATTGATTGGAAACTACATATACAAGACATGTTACCTATACAAAGAAAGTGTAATTAAAGGTAAGTTTAGAAGTAGGTACAGAGTAAAATTGATGGTGTTCTGAAAATTTTAGGAAAGTGATGCAAAAATGAATAATTAATTAATAGGTAGGGGGAACTTAATTTTTAATTTAGATACATAATGAAGTTGATAACTTTGAGGCATTTTTAACTCAATTATCCTTTTGCCTTCCTTTTCTCAAAATATATACTCAACTAGCTAAGGTCATTGAAATATGTTTAAGTCTGGTTTATCCTTCAACTATTAGTTTATGATTTCCTAGAAAGTGCTTTATGTACACAACAGCCTATCAGACAAGTATATCTTTCCATCCTCTATTGTACATAGTCTAATGATAGAAAGTTCTGTGTATGTCTCAGGCACTTAAACTGCATCACTCATCTTCTCCACTACCAAACCAATGTTCCCAGTAGTGCTTAGTTTTAATCAGACACTCTTTTTCCTGTTAATTCATGTGTGAATTGAAAAGAATGATTTGGCCTTCTTTAAGTAAGAAACTAATCGGTTTTTTTTTACCTTCCTGTGAGTCTTTGAAACTGTTTTTTGAACAATGATCTTTAAATTATAACCTCATCTGGCATGCTGTGAGCACAGAACATGCCCTCAAATTACAAGTCTATTTGTGCTAGTTGGCAAGTGCATTTATTAGCATTAATGTCTCAATTATTTTTAATTAGTTCTTAGAACTTTTCTTTCACCAATAGTAAAATCATTAGCTGCAATTTGCAAATGAAAATGATCACCCTGTTTCCCATACCCCAACACAATAGTGCCTTTCATTATCTACACCAGAAATCCATTTATTATTTCCTTTTTTTAGTCCTTTTTGTCTCTTGAGATTTTTGCCTAATAATTGTACCCATTGCCCCACACTGATATCACATGAGTTTTGAACCCCGCCCCCTTCAATTCTTTGTTTTTTCTAGCATATAACTGAATAGTTGAATACACACACATATTCACACAAAAAACCCAAAAAACTGCCTTTGGAATTCACAACAATTTTGTATTTGAGGCCAAAAAATTAGATTTTTAACCTCTATCCCTTGGTCCCTTCAGACCTTAAGTGATTAGTCACTTTATTAAGGCATTTTTTTGCATTAGATTTCAAAGCTTTGAAATAATTGAAGTTTCAGAGTTTTGAATGTAATTTTAACATTATAAAAACCAATAACAATTCAGAAAAAATGTAACATTTGCAGGCAGAGCAGATGATTTTTGTTTGTTTGTTTTGCTGTTTTGTTTTTTGTACTGGGGATCGAACTTGGGTCCTTGCACTTGCTAGGCAAGTGGCAGAACCACTGAGCTAAATCCCCACCCAGATGATTTATTTTTAAGGCAGAAGATAATCTTACAAGTGCTTTCAAGGAATAAACAAAATGTGGGAGCAAAAGATCGAGTTGTTCTCTACATTTTGGGTAAAGATCTCAGATGAATTTGTGATTCAGGTTAATTTAATAACTGACTTACTGAGCATTTAATTCAACATTTAAAATCATTGAATGTATAATAAGCCAGTCCTAACTTATAAGGACTTTTTTATTCTTTTAGTATGTGCTTACATTATAGAATAGTGATGCTTATTTGGGGGAATTGGTATTGTTCATGCATGTAACATATCAGGCTCATTTTCAGTCTCTTTATCCCCCTCTCCTTTTAGTTCTTTCTCCCTCATCCCTTTTTCTATTTCCAAGAGTCTACTTTCCAGGTTACTATCTTCATTCTTTTGCTTTATTCTTTCATTTTAAGGTTTCAAATAAAACTTAAGCATGAGATTTTTAACTTTTTTAGTCTGCCTTATTTGCTAGCATGATGGTCTCAAGTTCCATTTATTTTCCTGAAAATGATATGATTTTATTCTGCTTGTATGTCTGAAAAATATTCCATTATACAATATTTTTATCAATTCATCTGTTAATGGGCACCCAGGAATTTTCCAGATTTTAGCTATTATTAATTGTGTCACTATAAACTGGAGTAGGTATGTATCACATAGCACTATGTCTCTAGTTCTTTTAGAACTAGAATATATCCAGAAGAGTTATAGCTGAGTCAAATGGCATTCCCATGCTGATAAACTCAGAATAGTTTAAATTAAGTCACACAACACTTAGTTTACTTGAATAAGTTCAAATCTCTGAAAGTCCCTGAAATAAAATTTAGCTTGATTTATATTTTGATTATTGTATAAAGACAAAATAAAGTTGCATGATGCAGCAGTAATTATTTCAATAGTTTCCAATTCATACTACATGGATCAAACATTTGGGGAATTACAGAGTACACAAAGATACTAAGGATGTCTCAGACACATAAGCTATACTCATAAAAAAGACTCTCCTAACCATATCAAACTTAAAGGAAAATGTTAAATATTTTACATATTCTTATTATTTACATATTCAAAGAATACCAGCATATATTTGTCTGTGTGTATTTAAGACACAATTCCCTAAAACCTAACTTAATGAAGGTCAATAGCTCATGAGTAGAAGAAAAAGGACTAGTCAAATTCATCTGAATTCTATTTTGTTTTTATTTCTAACACAATATTGCCATTGCAATAAGATATCATACATAATAAATAAGATATTGTCATTAATTCAATGTTTGTGCATTATATGTTTATATATGTTAAGAGAATAACTAAATTTTAAAAATTTAAAAAGGCAAAAGATAATAGAAAATTTGTCAATGATAGTCAAAATGGGAAAAGATGTTCAGGACCAAGAAGGATAGCAAGGATTAAAATAATCCTATATTAGTTACAGTTGGGCCAAACAAGGAGATGGGCAAGTATTGGTATGACAAAAGTATACACTGAAACAGGACAATCTGTGCTTCCACATGTAGACTATTCTGTGTGACTTGCAGACCTTGGTTTATATTAATTTACTCCAGAGTGATGAAATAAGTGTTTACAATTATGTTTACAGATTAGGAGATGGGTTTAGATCCTTCAGAAAAAGTTTTTAAAATTTTCATAGTGTAAAAAAATAAAACAATACTAATCTTGCAATTAACTTGGTTTTACATCAAAACTATGTTCTTTTTTTCTCATTCATTAATTGTATTGGTACATTTTAGGTATACAATATGCTGACATTCATTACTGGGAATTTGTACCTTTACATAAAAATCATGTTCTCTTAATGCTTGTGAACAACAAACAAGTTGCATGAAGGAATCTTCTATCTAGTGCTCTAAAATATCTGCTAACTTTTCAAACAAAACAATAACAACAAAGATAGGAAGTATTGTTTTGTTTTGTATTGTTTTGTTCTGCTTTTGCACTTTCAAAGCCTTACTAGAAAGTTTCACAAATACCTTTTAATTTCCAAAAATAAATGTTTGGGTCAGGTTCATTCTGTCTTTTCTTCATTTGTTCTTTTTAAATTTAATAATTACATTATTGCACCCAGTAAATACTAGGCAATAAACAACTAAATCTGAGCACTGATTAGCCCCACCATATGTAGTATGCCAGGTATGTGAAATATTTTATCATTAAATCTACATTGAGACAATGAAAATTATACCATAATCTGTGATTTTGAGAAAGTTACCAGGATAAAGACAATCTAAATCTAGTGCAAATAAGTACATTTCACTTACCTGTCTGTGAGAAAAATAACTGTCCTTTCACTTGGACCTACTTGGATAATCAAGAGTATGTTACTATATCAGGGACCCAGAGATGATCACTTCTTTTGAAGAATTAATCATATAACAAACATAGTACCCTGCTTAGCTTCAGAGAGCCAAGGAAGAGCCTCTACTCCTGCTACCATTGTATTTATTCATGAGCAAATTCAAAAAGTTTAACAATGGTGGAACAAAGGCCAAGAAAAATTCACAAGGTCACTGGAAACCTAGTTCATATAGTGAAGCTTTCGATAAGTATTTCACATGAGCCATGCCTAATCTCACATTATTTGTTCTACTGAGATGCTTATCTGTATATTTCTTCCTCCAACTGTCTTATGACTTCCTCTCTCTCTCTGTTTCTCTCTTTGTCTCTCTCTTTGTCTCTCTACATCCCTGTTTTTCTCTCTCTGCTTCTCTCTGTGTTTCTGTTTCGGTCTCCCTTATTTCCTCCAACCTCCATCTTTCTCTGTTTTTCCTTGGCTTTAAAGTTCATGACAATTCAGCAAATTAATAGAAATTTCCCCTGTGTCAGAGTAAATCTACATTCAGAATATTTTTTCTACCAAGTAGAAGGGACAAGAAGATTATGCTTGAGATTCCAATGATACCTTAATCAATATGAGGCCCATGCCGACACACTATATATTGCCATTTCTAAATCACATTCATTTTGTGGTCTGCCTCACTCATTTGGTAATAAAGAATTTGTTTTCAGGGCACCAACATTCCAATGACTTTAATAATGTCAATAAATTTAAATCACTTATAGAGATGATAATTCTTATATTTTCGGTATATATTAGAAAAGTCTTTATCTCTGTATGAAATTTGTGAATATTTTGAGGAGTGGGGCCTAATTATCAACTTAAAAATTTCATTTACTTTTGTTACCTTGTAATTCATTCACTACTAAACTCTGTTTCATAGGCTATTACTTTGTCTGGATTTGTAATATTTATCCTGCCCACTGATCGAACCTCGCTTGCCACATTGGAAGAACACATTAAGCATGAACTCTAGTGCAGACATAAATAGACCTTCCAATTAAAAGAAAAGAAAAAAATAAATACTCCTTTTTCTTTTGGGTAACTTCATAAAGTTCATTCCACATATGCAATCCCAGGATTTAATGAATTGCAACAATTTTTTATTGGACATTCCTCCTCTTTTCAGTTATATTCTACATTTGACAGATTTGGATAAGCTAAGATACAAGCCCATTCATAGATACAGTAAAATGTAATAGGGGAGCAAAAGTACCTGCTATGAGAACATTCCCCCAAGTGATGAGACTACTATCTTCAACAGAAAGTGAGCAGCAAAGGTAAGGGCAGCTTCTTCTGATGGGAATTTTTGAACAACAGGGACATCCTGATCCTCTCAGCAAAAAAACTATGTCAGTATTCCAGTGTATAACCTTTCCATTTTTGTATTATGTTCATTAATTTGTATAAAACAAACTGAGACCAGACAAAGCTGAGTATAAAGAAGACATTATACTCAGCAACCTGCAGAAACATATACCAAGTTTGGCTTTTGGGCATCTCAATTACCCAACTATGAAAAGACAGTTGCTTCAATAGAGTCATATACATATACTCCTTAAACTTTAGTACTGTATTCAGCTTGGAGAGAGAAGTAAAGATTGGAGCTGTATTATTCTTTTTTTTATTCATTAAATTTATTGGTACATTTTAGGTATACAATATGATGACCTTCATCATTCAGAATTTGTACCTTTACATGATATATCTTGGTTCTTATATTTTTACCCCATTCCCCTGCTCTCCCTTCAACCCCTCCACCCCTCCCTATTTACAAAGACTTTGTTCCATGTTTTCCTTTTCTTATATTTATTCCTTTACCTTCTTTCCTTTCTCCTACCCCTGCCACTTCCCCTTCCCCTTTAGGGAGAAACTAGAGACATTTATAACTAAATGGATTCACACTGAGGCCATACTCTTAAGTGAAATAAATAGGACACACAAGCAGAAATACGGAACAGTTTCTTGGTGTGAGGAACTGAAAGTGTAAATATGGATCAAAATGTATAATAGAAAATGTGAAATAGGAGCTGCATTATCCTGTTGCTGTGGATCACAGCTACCCTGCTGAGTGGCCTTTGAAGTCCTCTTACTCTTCACAGTAATCTATGAGAGTAATCAAGTGAAAATTCTACCAGAGTAATTTAATCATTCTACCGTTATGTGCCACAGATTAGGAGGTCTTATGCTGTTTTCTATATTACTGCAAACAGATTTCTTTGGGGATCTGTCAATGAATCTATTCCTCTAGCTTGAAGTTTTATAACAGAATTAGTTTGATCCAGTGATGATGCTCTGAGTCTACCTTACACACCAGGAGTGGGAAGATCCTTAGACTCACAAAAGCTAGCATACAGTCTTGGAAACTTGTTTAAAAGCACTTGAAACAGACACAACAAGAATGGCCTGATGAGGTTGTACCTACAAGAATGGACTATAATATGTCTGTGTTGTTTCATGTTGTTTGTTTGTTTTGAAGTGCTGGAAAATGAACCCAGATCTTCATACATGCTTTGCATGCACTCTACCACTAAGTTTTATTCCGAGCTATTTTTATTTTTCATTTGACATTGAGTCTCACTAAATTGCCCTGTATGGCCTTAAACTTGTGATCCTCCTGCCTTGGCACCCCAAGTAGCTGGGATTATAGTTATGCACCAGCACACCTGGTTGTCTTTATTAATTTTCTTCTGAGCCAAATTTCATGTAAAGAAAATTCAGTTGCCTAAATTTTATTTTACATTTACTCCTTGGCGAGTGTAGGACAGGACTTTCTGATAGAATTCTGAGGTTAAGATTAAATCATCAAAAGGATATCATGTAATTTGTATAACATGAAAATCTGTATCATATATATGAGTTAAATCACACATATATTTGTATGCTGAAATTCAGTTTCCCTGCTAAGCATTAGATAGGTCTATATATTGAGGAAACCTAAATATAAATGGATCAAATGAACTCATTTATCCAACACAGGTAGAACCTCAACACAGGTACTCACCAAAAAAGATTCAAGTTTTATGATCTTCATTAAAAAGTTATACAGTTTCCAAGAAAAGCAGCCATTTCAAACTCTTCTCTTTATATCCTACAATATTTTGCCTATAGTGGAAACTTAAATGTTGGCTGAACAGAAACACACATGCAAAGGTAGTATCGATGTATAGATTTTTTTCTGTTATAATAAATTTTGTTTAAAAGTATTTTGTAGCATGTTTTAAACATAGGTCAAAATATAATTATAAGGCTACCATTTAATGTTGTTTTCTCACTTGTATCCTTTATAAGATCACACATATTTCTTACAAACACCATACACAACAATGTCTCTGTTATCTGGCAGATGATAACATTTGTACATGCCTTTTCTGTCAGGAATTTTGAGTAGTTTCTAAAACATTAATCCTAATGCTAAAGTACAGCACTTCTGTAAGACATGGGAGACTTGTATCTATAGCTTGGACTTAAAAACTATGATCCAATTTTTCTTACTTCCTGATCATGAAATAACCAAGCATTTTTTTTTTCTCTCAAAGAGAAAAACCCACGGTATTTACTGGTTTGATATATGTCAGTAATGATGACATCAGCATTGTTAAAAGTCAAAATAGATATTTGTGATGGGCAAATGAATTTCAGAATTTTTTTGGCCTGAGCCTCACAGTTTTAAGGTCACTAAATTATCTGGGTTCAGAGATTCAGCATATAAATGTGTAGGAATCAGATCATCTTTCTTCCTAGAGACCTCACAGAGTAGCTTTCCAGCCACAGATTGTGAACATTTTCTTTCATTAAAGAATCCCCCTGGACAACACACATACCGAGAAGTGAGACATCCTCCAGAAAAATAAATATTTAAAGCTGAATTAGTCCCCAGAAAAACTGAGATAAATTTTACCTTGATTTTGTTTCTTGTTGCATGAAATTTACTGATATACACAAAATGATATATGCAAAATGATTGTGATGGTTTCATTTCCATGATTGATTTATGTACATTCCATTATCTTACAAGAAGTCATTCTCTTCCAATATTCCCTGTTATGTCCATTGCTCTTTACCCTTCAGCTACACAGACTTGCATTTTATTTTATTTTTAAATGAGCAGAAACTATTTCAACCACTACATTCTTTCTGCTGTTCTTTCCTCTGCTTAGCATATTCATTTGAAGACTTACATATGTTTGGTTCCATCTCATAATATGATGTAGAGCTATATGCCATTAATCCCAAGAAGCCTTCTTTGATGACACTTTCTAAGCTTCGCGGGCAATATCTCATATTCTGTTGTGTTGTGTTCATGCTACTTAATTATGTGTATGCACATATACAGTTGACAATCAGAAAAAAGTGAAAAGTAACCATAGATCTACTAATACTGAGATTGTACGGTACATTTCATGTGATAACTTTAAAAAATGTCAACTCAGATGGGACCATTAGTGTATCATATTTATTCTTTTTTTTTTTTTTTTGTACGGGGGATCAAACTTGGGACCTTGCAGTTGGGAGGCAAGCAGGGGCACCACTGAGCTAAATCCCTGGGCCATATTTATTCTTATCATATAACTCATTTGATATTCATAACAAACCCTGAAATTTGATTTGCATTTCTCTTTCTAGATATGAGGAAACTGAGCTACACAAAAACTATATATAAATTGTCTCAGACATAAAACTGTAAATCAGGTCAAGGTCATTAGGATCCAAACTTTGTGGTTATAAATGCAGACTATATTTCTTGAACTAATACTCAAAAAATTTGCTGAAGAATTAATGGACATAGAATATATAATAACCAAAAAGTTCAATTTTGTTTCAAGTATAAAATAAGCATAAATCAAGATTATACATACAATTGATAAATAACTCTAATAATTCAATTCAAAACTATGCAATTGCAAAAGCCTTCTTATCTGAAATGGTTCAATTTTACAGGTCTTGGAAGAAAATTTGAGTTAAAGTTCACTTGCACAAAAACTGATGCACATTTGTCTTAAAAGTTTACATAAATTTCAAATACATACCTTGCCCTGGGAAGCCCAGAGGGAATGTAATGGCTGCTTGAGATAGCCAGAGCCAGTTTCCTATACTCATTACAGTGGGCAGAAACCATTGGTTGGTGCTAGCTCCAGAAAAGATGAAGGTATTTAAATATTAATATTCAATCACTTAGAAAACAATGTTATTTTTATAGTCAATTCATATGGAGAGTAAGTGAAGAAAGTGTAAGTGGAAAAGCATTTAGCTATTTACAGAAATCCAGAATGCCTGTCATAAAAATTTCTGTGGGGAAGCTATTAGGAGCCTAGATTCTGCCTAGATAGTCAGAGGTGACTGTGGAAGGGAAGCTCCTCCTCTTTGGTCTGCAGGCATCTCCACAGTGGAAAAGGGGCAGTTAGAACTTTCTGAAAAATGCTGAAGTGAAGACCTGCAGTATGGTAGCAAAAGTTATGAGAATAAAACCACAAGGGTGATATTAAACAGCAGTCGTGGATTATGAGAATCAGTGAATAAAAGTGTCCAATGTCAGATGAAAAATGAGAGAATTTTCAGTACAAATTAGTGATTTGGCAATGTTCCAAAAAAAAGACATTTCAAAATGGGATAACATTTTATAAAGATTGTATGATGAAGCAGTTATGGAATATTGTTCTTCAATCTTCCAATAATGGAGTCTCTTTGTGCCCTTATTTATGTGAAGGAATAAGCTGAGCATACTTGAAGAGGTATTTTATTGTGCAGAGAAAGAAAGCAGTCAGTAGGGGCTACAAAGCAGTCACTCCACCAAATGCCAACCTCAATAGGTAGAAATTCCTGCCAAGGTTCAGTTCTCCAAGGCAAATGAAGGCACAGAAGAGCAAGCACAGATGAAGAGAAATACATTGCAGTGATACATTGTCAGGAGAATAGTAAAAAAGGAAAGAACTAAAGTTGGAAAACCACAAAGAAAATTCAGCAGCACCATAGTTTGAAAACCACAAAAAAGGGACAGGAGACTGAGCTTGAAGTTGCAGTTGAAGAAATGCTGAGAAAGGAAGAGCCAGGATGAAGATGCCTTGTAGGTAGAAATAAGTGGAGATGGTATCTGCAAGACACTACTGGGTAGAGACAAAATGGAGCTTACACAATGGAGGGTTTGTGAAATTAGAGCATAGAATAAGCAAAGTAAGGTTACTGAAATTCCAAGACATTCTGAAGTTGGATAAATGGAAGACTAGAATGATGCTTTGACAGGTATATTCATTTGGAAAAGAGCTATTAAAAGTTTTGAACCAAAAACTAAAAAATGTAGTAAAAATCAAAACACTAAAAAAATGGTTTTAACCAACTATTATAAGGTGACCAGTGAATATCAAAAATCAGAACAAAAAGTTCTTCAAAATCTCATCTTTATATTATGAAAGGGGAAAATCAACCTTTTCAATGAATATTTCAAACATAAATCCTTCCTATATTAAATTCTCTTTCTGTGTTCTTTACAAAATATATTTAGTGAATTGTAGCCACAAACTTTTTTTTCCATACCTGGATCGAGATAAGAAAAATACATATTTTAGAGAGCTTTTATAAAAATTACTCCAAACAACATGCATATGCATACACATGCAAAGTGCATGTACATACCTCCAAACACAAACACATGTATGTTGACCTCTTTTTTGGATACAGGGTCTAGTTTTGAGCAAATATCTACTAGTCAGAAGTCTCCATCATTTTTTTAGGGTGATACAATAAATAAATCAATCTTTTGGAATTTCCATTTCAAAAATTTTATTTTTATTTGTACATGAACCACTTGCAAAAATAAATTCTATAGGATTCTATCATTAGGTCGTTCAAAATAGGGACAGAAATCACATGTTTTCAATGATATCTTTTTTTTTTTTTTTGGTACCGGGGATCGAACTCAGGTCCTTGTGCTTGTGGGGCAGGTGGCAGAACCACTGGGCTAAATCCCTGGCCGTCAATGATATCTTAATGAAACATTTTTCTACTATTTTTGTGTGTGTCGTATCCCCAGGCTTTTCCAGTTTTCTAGCTTTCACCTGACCAACACAACTTTTGTGACTTTCTTTGTCTGTACATGAAAGCATAAACTGATTTTTATAGAAACAACTTTTTAAACAAATGATAATAGGATTGATGCAATATTTAATTATATTATGTAAATATTATACCTGATATACCTGGAATTAATGAGCTTGGGAAAAGAAAATAAACCTTGATAAAATATCCAGCATGTGAGAACAAATGGTCATCAACTGCATAAAGAGTGTGAACCTATCAGTTAAATGTGTTTTTCAAGCTTTGGGTAAAAGTTAGTAAGTTTTATGGCTGACCAGGAGAACGTTGATTAATTCTTGAAAAACGTAACTTCAAATATTAAATATAAATGTTTCATTCATAATGGCCCATTACAGATATCTAAAATTTGCGTATTATGCTATTCATAAATGTGTGTAGCTTGCATGTGAAATAATGCCATCTGCCACTGCCTTTTAGTTCTATTTTGCAGTTTAAGGAAAAGATGTTTTAGAGTAAACAAAAGAAAAAAGAAACTGAATTCAATTTCCAAATTTTGCACTTAATAGGTATATGGTTTTGTGTAAATTTCTTAATCTCTCTACATTGTATATCTCTCTTTTTTTTCTTTTCTTTCTTTTTTTTTTTTTTTTGGTACCAGAGATCAAACTCGGGACCTTGCGCTTGCGAGGCAGGCAGAGGCACCACTAAGTATATCTCTTATAAAAAGGACTTAATATATAACTCATGTTGTTGCTAAAGTAAATGAAAAAGCATAGGCAATGCATTCAGCATAATGCCAAGTTAAAAGTGCAGATGACAAATCTAACTATAACTCTTAATCCCTGCTCACTTCTTGCTTTGGTGTTTTCTACATTCCAATCAAATTTGGAGAGATCTAAGGCTTTATGTATTCCTAACAAAGACTTTGCCAATTTAACTGTTCTTCATTCACTTTGTCAAATTTTGTCATGTCCTATCAGTTAACTGAATAAGATCATCTAAAAGAGACATATTTCTGATATCTCTCTGAAATGGTGCTGAAAACTTAAGCAATATGATTTAGTTCATTTTCTGTTGCTATAACAAAATATCAGAGTCTGCAATATTTAGAAAGAACAGAATGTATTTAGCTCATAATTTTGAAGTTCCAAGAGCATGACATCAGTGTCTACTCAATTTGTGGTGAGGGACTCAAGCTACAACAATTTATAGTAGAAAATCAGAAGGGAAGCAGGTGTGTACTAAAAAGTACACCTGCATGAAAGAGAGAGAGAGAGTGGAAGGTGACCAACTTTATAACAAACCACTCTTACACTTCTGGTAGTTCACACAAGGAGAACTAACTAATTCTCAACAAAAAAATTAATCCTTTGTAATATTCTAATTATCCTTTAAAGGCATCATCTTTCTCCTTGACACATTAGGGACCAAACATTAAGAAGTGCTTTGATGGGAACACACCATATTCTATCCACAGCAACACAGAACTGGTTACCCTGTTTATTGTAAAGAAAATCACCAGTTTGGTAGAATGCATTCAAGGAATTATCTTTGAGATATTTAGAAAAAAAATGTAAAAATCAAAGTTGGAAAAAAGAAAAGCAAATTTCTATACTCTTAACATACTGCTCTTAAACACTGCCATGGGAAAAAGATCTGATTTCTGTAAGGTACTCCTTTGCAAGCAGCAGCACATAAATTGTACAATTCAAATTCTAATTTAACACAGTTCTCTGTTTTAACGTGTGTATTAGAAAATCTGACCACATTAAAACCTATACAATGCAGAATGATTTCTGTAGTAATAGGATGACTAAGATCTAACACAATTTTAAGTTCAGAAAATACAGTAGCCATATAACAATGATTTTCTCCACTCTAGAAATAGGTAAATTAATGGGCTGTAATCCAAGTCTATATATAAAATTCAAAAAAGAATGAGGGACTTGGGAACAATGAATGTTTCTCCATATCCCACGGCACTCACTCTAGAACATTTTTTTCTTAAAAACTTGAAAGAGATCATTTCATGGTAAATAAAACAGATTCCATCGTACCTTGAAAGAAAATTTATGGGAATTATAATCCTGACAAGTAATGAATGATACAGACTAAAAATACAAATTGTGCTTTCTTGTCTGTTCTAAGGCTACCTGGATAAATATCTTTCAATTCCCCCTCCCACCTTTATCTTTCTTTGCTTCCTCTCTTCTACCATTTATTTATATCTGCATACTAGATAACTTGTGATAATGGGGAGAAATTAAATTTAATGAAAACATTAACAACCTTCCAAGTTTTTATGTATTCTTAATGTACATAAAGATTTTTCAGTAATTAAGAGAGTGAATGAATCAGTTGTGATAATTAATTGTAGGTATTGTAAAGTTTTTTAACCTATCTTCAAAATAGTAAATTAATTCTCATAATTATGATGTATGAAAAAGTTAGAGAAGATAAACTATAAAAAATGTTGCTACAAGTCCTAATAGAGAGTAAGCTCTTGATAAATGGTCAATTAAATTGCTTTCAATAGTATGAACAGTTTTAGTATGAGTATTTGCTTGACATTTGAAACAGAAAATTAAGCTTAGTGCATGTTTGATTAGCCAGTTGATTTGAGATTTTCAAAAAAGATAGCCATCACATATTTTGCCATACTCACTAATCTCACAATTGTGCATCATTTTTAGGTGGAAATCACTGATCTTTACACAGCACTTAGTGGACTATCATATTTATATATGAAATATACCAGAGCTAAATATATGCATTTATTTCTTACTCAAATTTCACTGGACATGACAGACTAGCCTAGAAAATGATAGTAAGTCTCCTACGAGCTGAAAAATACTCAGAGTACAAAACCATATCCTTGTGATAATTTTCAAATAAATAACACTTCTAAAGTTTTCCCTAAAGTAGAGGCTGAACTCATTTTCTGAAATACCCATGGATAAAATTAAAACTTCAGAGCCCTCTGTGAAGTTCTGATGAACATAAAACACATGCCATTGGTGCTTTGAACAGCTTATAGTTTTTTAGAGCATAAGAGTTTATCCTCAGAAATATCAATAAAATGATTTAGAAGACTATATACTTGGTATAAATTTTAATAAATGTGATATGCATTAGGAAACTCCTAAAAAAAAAAAAGAAAAGAAACTCCTGTTTTTTCTGTCATTTTAAAAGTCTTAATTCACCCTTATAAATATGTTGTATTTAAATCTGATATGCATTTTCTTATAGACAGGACCAAGACTCATATATCAGCTGAACTGAATGACAAAGATTAACGTTATAATTTGCCCTAATTATATTCACTGGGCCCATATTACATATTTTCCATAATCCTCAAGTATTACCGATAAGGCACTGGTTGGATATAATGGAAAAAGAAGCTTATGTACTTGTAATGACTATCAATGTATGTTAGCAGAAACTAATGCTTATTAATTATAAGCACATAGCAAAATCACTAAGACAAATCTCTTAAGGATTTACACACCTAGAAGCCTGATTCAGCAATCCTACTTGAAAAACACTGCTATTAAGAAAGCATAATTAGGGGCTGGGGATTTAGCTCAGTGGTTCCACCTCCTGCTTTGCAAGCGCAAGGACCCAAGTTCAATCCCTGGCACCAAAAAAAAAAGGAAAGAAAGAAAGAAAGAAAGAAAGAAAGCAAGCAAGCAAGCAAGCATAATTAGAACATAATCTTCCAGATCAAGTATTCTACATCACTGTGTACTGCAGAAAAGGAATACAACATATTCTCTCTCATTCTATAATTCTGTAAGGCACAGTAATGTAAGGTCAATGAGATTATTTTATGCAAGAAAACTAGGATTGAATACCTGCTCTACTTCTGGAGAACAATAATATACCTACATTTCAACTTATTTTTTAAGCATAATTTCTATTTAGTCACTTTCCTATCAGTATGGCAAAATGTCCAACACCCTCTACTTAAAGGAGGAGATGTTTATTTGGCACAACGTTTCCTGTGGGATCAGTTCAAAATCACATGACTCCAAGGCAGAAAAGCCTGGTGGAAGGAAATGGCAGAGGAAAGCTGCTCATAATATGGCAACCAGGAAGCAGAGAGGTGAGCCTCAGAGGATACAAATATACCCTTCCTGGTCATCCCTTCAGTGACCTGCCTCTTTAACCAGGTTCTACCTCCTACTGTTCAATCAGCTATGAACTCATCACTTTATAAGCATAGTGCCCCATGGTCTAATCCCTTTCCAAACACATGAGACTTTGGAGGAATGCTCTAAATCTAAAGCATAATAGACTAAGTCTTAATAGTTCTACTAGTATTGGAAAGTCCAAGTCCAGAGTTCCTCTAAGACTCAAAACGAACTCTTAACTGTGAGCCCCTTCAAAATTTTTAAAAGGTCATACTTCCAACACACAATGGCAAAGTAAACATTCCCATTACATAAGGGATCAGGGGATAGAAAGAAGTCAGAAGAAAGTAAAAAAGAAACCCTGCAGTGCAAACATTAAATCTTGTATGTATGATCTGGTAATTGGGACACACAGCAGTGAGAGATGGTTTCCAAAGGGCTTGGTTGACCTCATCCTGTTTGCCTTACTGGTTGCAGTCAACATGGCCTCTGCTGGGCTGACTCCGCCCACTGCCCATGGTATTCCTAGTATCTCCAATATCAAGGTGTTGCTAATGTACCTTCAAACTCAAATATTCACACTGTCCCTTCCTGGGCTCCTGGCAGGGACTGTGTCACACATTTTTGCCTTGTCTCCAAGGCCATCTTCTGAAATCTGTGTGGAAGTCTCTGTGACCCCATAAATCATGCATTCTGCATGACTGAAAATCAGCATCACATGAATGACACCAAGGTTTTCTGCCACCATAGGCAGAAATCTGGCCCATTTGGACCTTGGCTGCAGCAGCCTCTGAATACTGAGATGGCTGAGCATGGTTAAGTGAGTCCAAGAAAATGAATACTTTATGTTTCCCTTCTTGAGAAGGGCATCGAGGTATTTTCTTTTTCAGTAAAATTTATACTTTTGCAAATTTGAGACAGTGATGAGCCAGTGCAAATTTGAACCAGAATTTTGCTAATTTCTGAGATGCCTTCAAGCCTATGTTCCTGCTTCTATTGTCCTACTGCAGACTAGTTGACTTCTGCCTAGTGCTAATCTTTTCAATAACAACACTCTTCTCTGCCCTAAATTTAGAGATATTTCTTTTCTTGTTAAGCTTCACATCATTTGCCTCTTGTCTTTGCTGCAGATCCTGGCTGTAAACCTGGATAAAAGCAGCAAACATTATCCATGAGACAGCCTGAAACTTTGGACTGCTTTAAAATTTCCTCCACCAGATTAATTATTCTTCCATACTTAATCTTGGGCAACCACAAAATCTCAAGACATGATCAAAATGTAAACAAATTTCTGGCAGAGCTTAACAAACATGGCCTCTAATGCAAATGCCAATAAAATTCTAGTTCCCAACTATAACCTACTAAACCCAGAGATTATTGCCCAGATTACCATCAGCATTCTGGTGTTCTGAGCTCTGGTCAGTATTGCCCATTAAGCATTGCTCACAATCTTCTAGGGCTTCTCTAGACTGCAACTCCAGATATTTCCAAACTCTTGCTCAAACCAGTTCCAAAAGTCTGAACCACATGGTCATGTGTATCACAGCAATGACCCTACTTATGATGTCAACTTTTAGTATTAATCATTTCCCTGTCATGGGGACAAAATACCAAACACCTGCAACTTAAAATAATAGAGGTTTATTTGGTTCTCGGTCTCCAGTGAATTCATTGTAATATAGGCTGGTTACGATGCAGAAATTTATGGTAGCGTGGCATGGCAGAAGAAACGTATTCATCCTATGGGAGGCAGAAAGAAAGAGAGAAAGGAGGAGATGGAGATTGAAAAGTACCTTTCTAGGTCATATTCTCAGGGACTAACTCTTCCAACTGACCTCCACCTCTGAACAGCACAGTTAACTATGAACTCATCAATGAGCTAATCTACTGATGAGTATTGCTCCTCCATGATTCATTCAACTTTCAAACACATGAGACTTTGATGGAACATTTAAAGCTAACCCATAACATTCCCAGAGGATAGTTTTTCCACAGTCCTCAATGTTTAGCTCTTTAAATGGGTCTTGATGAAGGCTATGGTGAGCACCTGCATGTCTAAATAAGGATGGAGGTGGTGGACTCTTCCAGGCTTCATGATACCTACTCCTGATCAACCTGCTGTCACTGGCACAACTCAGAGAGCAATACAGCTTCACATACACAGTTTTGGAAGACAAGCCTCAAAAATGCATCTACTGTATGTGGACTCTACTATTTTTCAAACAAGAGACTTCTTTTATTGTTGGGAAACCACTGGGAAGAATTTCTGGAGAAAATATGATGAATTGGACATTAGTTATTTTTGATATGAAAATAGTTCCTTCACTTTGTTGTTATTTTGGAGGCAAGGGTCCAAAAGAGAGTTGGAATCTATTTTACCATAACAACAACTATTAGTTCACAGGTTGATCCTAGAAATCTAATAAGTGATGATCTATAAAATAGTGCATGATAAACTACCATATAAATATTCCACTAAATAATTAAATAATGTTAATATTTAAATTGAGTTTTATTCTATTTATTGATTCTGTCATATAATAATTATACATTTTGGGTAGGAATTATGGCCTTTGAATTATTTGACTTCTTTCAAAAAAAATCCAACATATTTTATCTTACTAAGAGCCATCCATTCATTTGCATACATGCTCACAAGATATACACCTAATTTAAAAGAAAAATATAAGAGATGAATGAGCATGTGTTACTTAGCTTTCTTCTTGCTAGGACAAATCACTTACCACTTCAAACCTACAGGAAGATAGATTCATTTGTTTTATAATTTCAGAAGATTAAGTCTGTTGTAGACTTGCTCCAAGACAAAATTCATGGTAGGAGGGCATGGCAAAACAAAGCTCCTCAGTCTATGGCTCTTAGGAAGCACAGAATGGAAATAGAACCAGAAAGGAAAGGGCCTGAGGCCTATGTAGTACCCAAAATTAGGTCTTCATGACCAACCCAGAGAATGAAGTATGTTATATTCATCTCCTAGATGGCTAAGCGAATTACGTTGACTAACTTTACCATCACATCCCAAGCCTTGTCAAATCGACATCCAAATGTATCCCCTTAAATCATACTTAATTTTAAAGTAAATACAAAAATTAAATAATTCCACCTAACATTATACAACTCTCTTGCTTTTAATCAAAAATACAATCACTCCATTCCCCAAATCTCAACATTTCCAAAGTTCTTCAAAACTCTAAGTCAGTTTCTTCTGAGATTCAAAGCCAATCTCAGCTGCGAAGCTTTGTTACAATCAAAACTCAGTTACATAATTCATTGCAATGAATAGAATAAGTGGAATGCATAGAACTTCAGTCCTTTTTCCTATTCTCAAAGGGAAGAATATAGATTTTTAAAAAATCAGATTGAAGTGAGACTGAAACTCGGCAGGGAAATTATTAAGTCTTGTAGCTCCATATTTGACAAGCAGGGCAGATGGTGGTAAAATATGAGTTCCAAGGAGCTTTGGCAGCATAACCCCTAGGACCTTGTCAGTTGCAGCATGACCATGCCTTTGGGCGGCAAATGCTGGTTGCCTACAACTTTCCATGGCATACATACCACATTCCTGGTATTTCCAACTACCTTGTCACAGTACTTTTTTTATTCATTCCCAGAGTCACACATTCCTCTCATGGAGGCACTCTGCATAGCCTCCAAGGCCTTCCACTGAAATATGGGTGAAAGCTACAACTCTTACATTCTTCACAATAGAACAACCAGCATCACCTCACAGGTACCAAGGTCTGGTATCTGTGTGAGCAGTAATCAGAACCCCATGAACCATGGAAATAGTGGCCTCTGAAGTGCCTGGATGGCTGAACACAGTGAAATAAATCCCAGGGCATCAATTGCCTAGATGGCTTTTCTCAAATAGGAATGCAGGACCTCTCTTCTTCAATGAAAGTTTTATACGTTTATAATCTTGAGTCTGCAACAGGTGGGGTCTTGCCAATTTCTGAGATGTCCTCAGGCCATCTGCTTTTCCTTTTTCAAAGCATTTGGTTTATTTTTAATCATTCTCCTTGCTTCAGCAACTGTGCCTCCTTTGGCTACAATGTTTTTTTACATTGTACCTTTTCAGTTAAAATTTAAGTTTTTCATTTTTCTGTTCTTCTTTTGCTCTGAATTCTCACTATAAATCTGGCTAAATTCAGCAAATAGTGCCTATATCACAGCCTGAATATTGAACTGCCTTGAAATTTACTCAGATCAGTTGGTCCACTATCCTTAATCTCAGTCTCCCACAAAGTCTCAGGACACGGAAAAATATAGTCGAACTTTTTTCCAGCATGTAACACGCATGGCCTCTAGCATTATTCCCAATGAAGTCCTCATTCTCAACTAAAACTTCCTGGACTACATTTACTATCCACGTTTCTATGATTTTTATCTCTGAGTTCTTACCAGTATCACCCACTAAGTTCAGCTTACAGCAGTCTGAGGCTTCTGTAGCCTACATCATCAAATCTTTCTCAATTACTTTTGCAAACCATTTTCAAAGACTATTAAACTACACGGTCAAGTACAGTCACAGCAAGGACTGTCATTCTACAGTACCAATTTTCTGCATTAGTCAATTTACCCAAATTACCCTCTATTCACAAATTAAAGGAAGAGAGGCTTCTTTGGCTCACATTTTCAGAGGATCCAGTCCGTAGTTGGCTGGCTTCAAGGATGGTAAATCATGATGGAATGGCATGGGAGAACAAAGCTTTTTATGCTATGATGTCCAGGAAGCAGAGAAGAAAAACAACATCAAAGAGGGTGCCAGATATGCCTCATACCCTAGGATCAGACCTCCATTACCTTTTCAGACAGACCCTGAAGTGTGCATTACTAAATTTCTGGGTGGCTCTCAAACCAACCAAGTTGGCAATTAAACCTTACCATCGCATCATCCACTAACTAAGTATGTTATGGTTTTATACATCCCAACTTATTCTATTCTTTGGCAAAATTTTAAACATCTATTATCATCCAAAAAGATGATTCCATGATCTAGCATGGAATATATTGTACAGTTGACAAAGCATGATCCATGAGGTATGACGTGATGGACACTGACTTGCAGATAGACATAAAAACCAATAATCCCTGAAAAGTATTAGCCTTTATTTATCTGTGCTAGTGTCTTTACATGGTGTTCCTCTTTAAAGGTCTTGAGATCACAGATGGAATGAGCTATGCCTCCACAATGAGATATTTTGTAAATCATTTATATATTCCTCTAGACATCAAGTTTTGCAAGTAATTATATTTCAAATGGTCTGTTTGAATAAATAAGAAGAGTGATTCAAAAAGTTTTTTAAATATTTGATAGTTCATTGTGAAACATTATATGAGATCCTGACTAGGTAAGATAAAGACAACAAGAGAACATAAGAGGGATCATGAACCAAGAACCACAACTGATGTAAAGGTAATGATGACTCAATAAAACTGGGTCTGAATTCAGAAGATACACATTTTTACCAACTCCTTACCATTTAGCTAACAAAGTGATACTGAAAAAGTCATGTTCTCAGAATCATTTTTCATCTATAAAATATAAGCAAATGTTATGATATACCTACATTTAAAAATTTTTGCATGTTCAAATGTGTTAAATGTATTTAGAAAGCTGCTATAATAATAATTAATTCAGTTTTAGTGATCTTGGAAAACTAGAATTCACATTTTAAAAAAATCTCAGAAACATGTCATAATGGAAGATTATAGAAAGTATAAAAGATGACAATAAGATTTTGGAAGGGCTTAAATTTGTGCTTCAAAAACATCTGGAATGGTGTCAAAGAAAGTATGAAATGCTATTAAAGATATATATTGTTGTGAACAAAACTGGGATTAGTGAGAAAAGAAAAGAGATTTTGGCTCAGAAGTGTTACTCTTGTATCACCTAGAGAAGAGAATTTATAGAACATGTATGTATAATTATGTAAGTGGCTTTTTTACAGAATCAGAAATGTATAGTCTACAATTGCTTTGTGCATTTTCAAGAGCCAGAGGATCCAATAACTGCTCACCCGAAGAAGATGGAAATAAACTCCCTGTGAGAAATGTAATCTCAATCTGTAGAGCAAGAAGGATAAAAGATACAGGTCTGGTCCAAGCTGGTGGGAGCCTGCGGTGGAAAGCTGAACAAACTGGAGAGCAGTGTCCCAAGGTGAGGATAGCAAAAGATACACCTGTTCAAGCAAACTGGAGCTCTTCTGAAACAAGTACAGTTTCTCTTATTTTCCTTTCTTTATTCCATCCAGGCTACAAAACTATTGGATGGTGCTACCCACAACTATATTTTCTGGCCTACATTTGAAGCATCTCTGGAGACACCCCACAAACATACTCAAAACTGTGCTTTAGTAATCTATTAAGCATTTGTTACTTCAGTCAAGAAGACATATCACATTTCATGGTCACCTCTTTCATGGCCAAACTCTATAGCAGGATGAAACTGTAGTATATCTTTCTCTTGCTCTGCCAATTATAGATAGAATTAACTTTAGTATACTTTTTATTTTCTTCTGACTTTAAAAGATGTAAGAAAATTCACTTGCAAAGAATTACAAATAATAAATAAAATGGCTTAGGTATTTCATAGTACATAACATATATTTCATACATTAGAATACAGCAACCTCTACATCTGTTTAAAACATGCTTTGTGGATTGATACTCTTCTGTTTTAGAGAACTATAATTCATTTTTGGTGAATATGTTCTTTTATTCTATATATGTAATGTGAAATCCAGAGGTTTTTACTCTAACATGTTATGACAGGAATTCCTCCAAACTTTGTCAAAATATTAAGCGACATATATAAAACATTTTAGTAAGTACTAAACATAAATCCAGAAAAGTTCCAAAATAAAATTTAAAAAATAATAAAATGTCTCTCTGCATATAACTATTCAGTGAACTAGAACATGGACAAAATTTCACAGGGCTTTTTGCAAATGGACATGGAAAACTGCATTTTAACAAACTGTAGTTTCCACATTGACAAAAATCAAATTCTGAAATAAAGAGAAAGGACCAAAAGGACCTCAAATTATTACATGTATCTTAAAATTATAATTAATTATAAAAATCACATTATAATCAAATCAAGATACAGTATTAATTATATAAAGTGAGTATGATGGATCAAAAATGCCCTTTATGAAAACACATGACAAAATTTCTCAATAACGACAAAACTATCTTACAATTTTTATGACCACTAACATTATTGTAACTAAATTACTAACATTGCAATTTGTATTTCTTATCTATTGGTGCCTAACAAATCTTCCCAGAATAAACGTTTTATTATTTCATAGTCTCTGTTGTTCAGGAATTTAATCAAAACTTCTGACTAGTCTCTGACAAGTCTATTGTGATGTCATCCGGGACTACAGTTTTCTCCTGTCAACTGGGGAACAATCTACTGCTCAGCTCATCCATGAAGTTGCTGGCAGAATTTAGTTTCTTGAGAACTGTTAAACTGAGATGCTCATCTCCACAATGAGGGCCCATCAGTTCTTTAGCATGTGGATCTCTCCTCACATCTACACACAAGGTGAGTGTTGATTTTGCTCAGATTGAGGGAGAGGGCAACATGGGATGCATAAAAAGAGCTATTTTATTGATTACACTGGTAATAAAGGTCCTGTCACATAAAGAGGGAATACATTTCATAGTCAACATAAATGGTAAAAACTGTTATTAAAGATAGATTGACATTCTTATACTTCACTTGATTATATGTATTTATCTCAACTTCTGTAGGGATCTAGCCAGTTATATACTAAGATTTTCATGTACTAACCTTATTTTATTTATAACAGTAAATGGATTGTCAATAACAAAAGGCAATAGTTTCCTTTTCTGCAACAAGTTCCATTACATAATATACCCTGAGGCATTGTTTCTTTGGATTTTCCAATCATTAAGTCCTGTATTGAATTTTATTATGGTTTCCTGGACTTTCCGTGTTATGAAGAATTTTATACATTATCAATTCTGATTCTTCTTACTCATTGAAAGTCATGACAAATTCTTCCTGCCATGGGTAATCCAGGTTACTGTACAATACAGTACTACTATGTAATAGTTGGAGTAGTAACCTTGGTACTACCCCATCTAATAATAAAAAAAATGCAAGCAAACAGCTTCAAATAAATCTACTTGAAAGTCATTATTTAAGTATCGTTCATTATTAGTTTTACTGCATGTCACTTCAAATAATAGTTTAATTTTTAGGCTATTAGTAGATTACTTTCTCTCTGCTTCATTTATTTTTTCATTATCAACAGCTATCAACTCATTGAGGAGAATGGATACAGTATTCAGAGGCTGAAAGAATTGTTAATATTGTGAATTAATTGATGTTGTTTCTATGGATGCTAGCAACTTGCTTAAGTTCTTAATCCTAACCTCTCATAAGTAACATGAAATTAATAATTTTTCACAGGACTGATATCACTTATTAATAAGAAAACATCGAGTATTTTAATCTCAGCATTTTCCTAGTCATATGTTGAGCTTATAAAAATAAAGATCACTTCCCTTATTTATGGATTCATACATTATAGTGCATCATTAAATTCTTAGCAAATTCCTCATCCTATGAATGTGGTTGAAAAGAAAAGCCTGTTTATGATAAAAGATACCAATTAAGTCTAGACAAAAAAAATCTCCCAACTTGACTTTCCTAAGGAACCTGTGTGTGCAGCCCAACAACTTGGCATGAAGGATGAAAACTAATAATCATTTTAGCGGTGCTTATAACAGCATCAGTCCACTCCTGTTTCCAGAGCAGTAATGGTCCAAGTGCCAATGTTCAAGATCTAGTAATTGAGGAAAAGCGTATAGTGAAATATTGACTGTAACCTGTATAACAGACACTGTCTATGAAGTGCAGTATTTTAATATTCAGGAAAAAAGAGAAATTTGAACCAGGTCACTCCTTTTAAAAATTGTCCATATCTTATCATTTAGACACTTGTTTTACTGAATTAAATATACTTGTAGTTATGGTATATTTCTTTTAAATTCATGATTTTTAAAAAATGCTAGAGTTGTTAAATCTATCATTCCCTTAATTTCATTAAAACACACATATTTCACTCTTGCTCATTCTTATTCTTAATGAAAGAAAAGGATAAGAAGAAAAATTAGCTGATGCCCTATACCTGTAGTCTTTTATTTGTACCTTATGGTTCATAAGTATTAGTGTAAAGATCCAGTAGGAACAGGCACTAAACTGAATTCAAATGAGTCGAATCTAGCCTGAGGTCTACAACTAACTAGCTGAAAAACTTGGATATGTGGATTTTCTTATTCTCACAAGCATCATTTATTTCTACTTGTTAAAAGTGGAAGCAAACTCAAATATGGAGCTTTCATGAGGGATTTTTAAAAATACATTGCAGGGAGTTCCTATATAAGAATAATGTGGAGTCCTTATTTGTTAATAAAATTTCTTCACTCCAAACCAGATATATTATCCAAGGTAATAGAATTAACTAATTAATTAACACTTTTCTGTTTTGGTAAAAAAAACACAAAAACTATCATATGGTTATTTTCACAAATGATTAAGTACCAAAAGGTCATTTTGAGACATATGAGATACATTACACTCAATGTGATTTTAAATTGAATATACCATTAGTTTTATTGTTGCAAAGTATTTCTCATGCAATGCAATAGCTATCCACAGTGCACTTGCTACCTGAGTAACATAGGAAATGTTCAAATGAACAAAGCACTTGAAATGGATGTCAAAAATCATATTATAAAACCATAAAATATATAAAATTAAATTTCT
>NW_004624749.1:20598978-20612024 GCF_000247695.1 Heterocephalus glaber
TGAGAAGTCTGCTGTGATTCTGATGGGCTTTCCTTTGTATGTGATTTGTTTCTTTTCTCTCACTGCTTATAGAAGTTTGTTCTTTTGTTGGGTTTCTGGAATCTTAACAATGATATGCCTATGTGTAGATTTTTTTTTTTTTTTATCATGGCTATTTGGAGTCCTATATGCCTCACTTGTCTGTATGTCAAGTTCTTTTCCCCTGCCTGGGAAGTTTTCTGCCATCATTTCTGTGAACAGTTTTGTTATGTCATCTGTACTCTCTCCTCTTTCTTCATTGACTCCAATCAGTCTTATGCTATTCTTCTTTGCATTGTGTAGCTGCTGGATTGATTTCTTGTGGTACCTTACAATTTTAAAGCAATTTTTCCTTTCCTCATCACTAATTGCAATCTTATCTTCTATACCTGAAATTCTGTCCTCACATTAGCTCATTCAGCTGTGTAGACTTTTGATGGAGTTTTTAATCTCCTGGAAATGTTTGCATCTGTTTTATGGATTCCATTTGTTTCCTATGTTGGGATTCCATCATGTTCCTTAGCTCTCTCTAGATTTATTAATCATGTGTTGTACTATGAGCACAATCTCTGTTGTTATCTGGGAAATTATTTCTGATTTTATTTTTTCCAGATCCTCTTTTGTTGCCATTTCAGGGAGTCCAGGTGGTTGAGTATCACTTTTCCATCTCCTCTCCCTTGGGGGATGTTGTAGATGATCCTGTAAGTCTGGTTTTGAGACTTGTTTATGTGTCTTCTCATTTTGACATGGGGGTGTGGTGCAGGGTGTGTGTGTGTGCTGTTGGCACCAGCTCAGGTCACCTCCTCTGTGCTGGGAACGGTGGTACAGTGGCCTGGATGCCCCTTCCTCTGCACTGGCAGCAGTGGTATGAAAGCCCAGAAGCCCCTTCCTCTTCACTGGGAGCAGTGGTTTGGTGGCCTGGAAGCCCATACCTCTGTGCTGGGAGCAGTAGTAGGACAGCCCAGAAGTCCCTTCCTCTGGGCTGGGAGTGGTGGAATGGTGGCCCGGAAGCCCCTTCCTCTGGCCTCGGAGTGGTGGTATGGTGGCCCAGAAGCCCCTACCTCTGCACTGTGAGTGGCAGTAGGGTGGCCTGGAAGCCCCTCTGCACTGGGAGCAGTGATACCCAATACTGACCTTGACGAGGACTCTGGCCTCTAGTACTACCTGGCACCTGAGATTGCTTATGTAGCCATAAGTATTATAGGAAAATAGACATTATGTAATGAGAGTTAAAATATTTTTTTCCTTCTTGTTCTCAAGGGGAGGTAATATCAGTTAGTAATAGTAGTCATTTTAATTATGCTCAGTGGAATAGTACATTAGATAATTTCAAAATAAAATTTTTAGGAATGCAAAGATTTTATCTAACAATTACATAAGACATGATAGTAGATTTAAATTTTCATTGTAACTAATCTATTAGCCCCATAATTTAATGAATAGAAGTTGACTTTTAGAAACTTTCATACAAATATAGAAGTGATATTGCAATGGTTAATTCTAATTCATTAATTTTTGCCATTCTTAAGATAATTAGATTCACTAATTTGTTATCTAGATTCTAGAAGATGTGAATGGAATGCAAACAGATTAGACATTAGGCAACTAGATTGTGTATAAATTGTTGTTCCAATTATGCAATACAGAGGATGCCAGAGGATAAGGAACACCTTAAAATAAGAAAAATGTATTAGATAAAAATGCTGATGAAATATAAAACCAACCATTGCAATAATTTTACCAATTTTTCACTCAATTTTTATCTCCATTAGAAAACAATTTAAAATTCATCTGAGGAACTAGCTGCAAATAAAATTTTCAACTTCATTGTGTCACTTCAAAATAATTTGAAGTTACTTCAAAATTGTGAAGCTTCAAAAAATTTTGGAGGAGTGAGAGTTTGAAATACTTTATTATTTGTCTATTTCTAGAGAGTTCTTTGTAATTTAATTTTAGTTCACTGGCAAATCCTGAAAGTTAGATCACCATAAAAGAGAGCTTTAATAAACCCCAGTATTAAAATCTATGTTCAAATTTCATGTTTGTCTTAGAATAGTCTATTTTCTGATTAAAAATCTCAAGGAAAGAAAAATCTTTATATCCCAGAGTGCTTTGTCTTATATTTGGAAAACTTGGAAGTTCCTTTGTTTTTACAAACTGATATTTCCTTCCCTTTATTTTTAAGCTATTGGACCAAAGACTCCAAAACCATATAGATGAAGTATAATCTTTCTTTCAAATAATACAGTTTAGATGATATAAAAACAAATTTTACTATGAAACTTTTTTAATCACTGAAATACTTTTCATATGCATCTTATCAATTTCCTTTTTATACTGTTCACTCCCCTTGGACAAATCATAGTTTGCCAAGCTCACTGTTTAAAGTGTTATGTCAAGACCTAAATTCAATAAAAAGAATATGGAATCACAGGAAAATAAAGTGTTGTTTTTCCTGTTTCTTCTTTGAGATACACTATTTCCCCTCAGTCATCTTGTGATTGTATCAGACTTTGAATTGCTATATCAAATTACTGAAATTATATTTCCAGATATCTATAACTTGCCATATTTAATATAAGATAATTAGTTATATAATGACATGAATAAGAATGCAATGATGAATGATCATTGATGATCCTTAAATATAAGACTCATTATTTTTTCCATTAAAATTGTAGTCCAGCCCCTTATTTCAAGATGCCTAACTCCTTCTTGATCCACTTACTGTCCTACATACTAACAAGATCTCTCACCTTTCTCTTACTCAAAGACTTGAGAAACTGAAAGAGGATATTAAGGCTCTTGATTCACACAGACCATAAATTGAATTCACACTTCATCTTTTACTAATTATATCACTTCAGCCTTTGAAATTTAATTTTCTTACTTTAGAAATAGAGTGACTTGACTCATAGAATTCTTGTGAAGATTAAAATTACTTATATAAACTGCTTAGCACAATATGTAACCTAACCATAAATATTTAAATAGCCATAATTATCACTGCATTTAATATTGTAAATCATTGGTAAGAATGAGCAGAAATCCAAATCCTAACATTGAAGTCTACCAATCTGTTTGGACCAACCAAGGTGTTTCAACTAAATTCACTTTCTCAATTATTCGTAAATACTCATACCACTCATTTATTCTATTTTAAATTTAATGTCATTTTACAAAAGCTGTGCTAGTGACTAAGACATCCAATAACCATTTTTAAAAGTCAAATAATTCCTAGATACTTCTTGCTACTCTATATTCTTTATATTCTTAGCATTTTATGTGTACGTGTATAAATGTAAGTCATATAATCTATTTTGTTTTTCTGTGTTTTAATTTTATTTGTTGCTTACTGTTTATTAATTGTATAAGTTAATAGTGTACAGTGTAATATTTCAATATATGTATACAGCATACACTGATCAAATCAAGGTAACCAGTATTCTCCTCTCTTGAAATTTATTTTATTTTTTGTACCTCCCAATCAGGGTATTGAATCCCGATCTCCCATGTGACAGGTTGCAGTAGGAATTGCACTTCTGAAATTTATTTATAATTAGAGTTATCAACCTCCTCTCTTTTGATCCTCACAAAATATATACTAGATTATCATGAACTTAGTTATTTCACTGTATTGTGGAACACTAGACATTATTTTTTCTATCAAACTGTGTCTGATACAGTTACCCAACCTTTTTTTCCCATATTCCCTTGCTGTTGCTATCCTTATAATCGTCTAGTGATCATTTTTCCACATCATATATGAATCACATTTTTACCTTACCCATTTTTGGAATATACTTTGGCATGACCCATTTTGAATTGCAGCCCCCTTAAAAAGTAAACAAGTATATTTTTCTGGGAAACAGATCTAAATTTAAATTAGGTGTAAAATTTTGACCAATTTTGTAAATTATCTATTAGAGAAACTTGTATGACTTTTTGTCTTTCTGGTCAAAGGGAAGGTGTTTTATTTCTTTCTAATACTAATTAGAAGTTGAATGGTACAATCAATCATCTGGCATGGTTTCTAAATGTATACCAGACTTCTGATAGGCATTGAGAGATAAAAACAGTGAATAGTCTATTCCTCCATCTTTTAGTAACAAGAAAGTTTTTCTTTTTTCTGTTAAAATCATGCCTTTAAAAAAAACACACCTTTTATAGTCTAAAGGAGTAAAAAAACAGAAATTATTTTTGTGTGGAGAGATGGATATACAGTATTTCTTTGGTTCTTTCAATTAAAGTGCTATGGGTTAAAGCTGTGAAAAGGTCAGCTTAGCAAATAAGGAGCCTATTTTAAATTAAAGAAGTCAATTCTTCTGTAGGGATGACTGTCGTATAGCTTGGACCTCTCTTATCTCACAAAAGTTCACATGTTTATAGTTCCAGGGAGGCACTCTTGGAAATGATGAAATATTTATTTAAGAGGTGGTCCTAGTGGGAGGGTTCAAAGTCATTGCACCCATGTCCTGAAGGGGGCTATAGACCTCAGACATTGCTCTTTTTGGTTATTTCCTGTATTCCAAGCAGGTTTACTACACCATGAACTCCTGCCATAATTTGCATCTCCACAGTCCTAAAAGAAATGGGACTAATGTATCATGAACTAGAACTTCCAATACTGTGAGCCAATATAAAACTTTCTTCTTTATTAAAAGTTATCTCAGGTATTTTGTTATAGTGAAGGAGTACTGATGAATGCACTTTAGTTACATGATTGTTTGAGGCTCTTTTTAAATGTTATATCTTGGAACTCTCACTGGCTTCAGTGTAGTCCAGATTCTAATATGTTCTCACTAGAAGGTGACCCAATAGAAGAGAAATGAAAAACAAATGTGGAATTTTCTTGAATAGTTTTAAAGAATTTCTGTCTTTGTGGTGGACTAAATCAATAGGGAATAAACCTGGTGATAATGATTCTATCTCTGTCCAGAGTTGGCATGAGAATTAAACCAGTACGATAGAAACAGAGCATGAAGGAAAATGGTATCCTAGAAATAATTTCTAGGGTCTTTGACTCAGGTGTGTAACAGGAGAATTATTTTCAATATTGACAAATAAATTCTGTTCATAGTCTTAGCCAATTTGAGTTAGGTCTCTTCCACTGAATATCATAAAACTTCACTTTGTCATTTGTGATTTAGTCCATTCACTTAAATATTGGAAAATGCCATCTTCTTTCTCATGATACACACTCTATTCTACAAAAAACATTGTTTTTTTAATGAATACATTATGGATTCAGAATACACACAAAGTTTAAAAATAAAAAAATATACTCTTATGGAAACCACATTTGAGTTAAGAAATAAAAGCTCACCAGTTCTTGTGTAGACACCACCGCACTGCACCTGCATCATTCTTATTAAAATATCATTATTTATAATTTGACAACATGTACTTTCCCCATAGGATATTTATTTACTTTCACAGTTTGATATTTTTGAAAATAGATGAATTTATCCATAAACTTTTTCATGTCTTCTTGAGTTAAATTCATATACAGTAATATTTAACTTTATTAGAGCACAGTTCTTTGAGTTTGCACAATGAAATTCAATTTAGAAAAAAAAAAAAACCAATCAAAACATAAAATAATTCTACACCCTCCAAATATTCCCTGTGTCCTGTTGAAGTAAAATTCTGCTTCGCACCTTTATACCATGGCATATGCACAATGTTCAATGCTCTTATACTTTCATCTTTTATAAATGTTATATAAATGTAATCATACAGTGCTAACAGTTTTTGCTGGTTTCATCCACAGAACACTGAAACATTAGAAATCCATATTTATTGATTACTATAAGTTTTAATGAGTTGAGAACTCATGTAATGTTAGTCTTCCAAGTTTTTTCTCTTCATAATTATTTTATTTTAGTTCCTGTACAAATTCATTTGCATTTTAGAGACATAGCATATATTTCTATTGAAATATCTTCTGAGATTTTTGTTTAGGATTTCTTTAAATCAATAGATAATTTTTGGAGAATAGACATTTTAACAATACTGAGTTGTTCATTACCTGGTCTTGGCTTATTTCTTCATTATTTTGTGTCTTCTAGGTTTTGCTCATCAGGGTTTATAGTTTTCATAATGCTGAACTTGTATATATTTTACCAGATTTCAGCTAAGTATTTCAAGTGTTTTTGATAAGGATAATGATCCTATTAATATGATTTCATTTTCTATTCATTTTGAATATACAGAAGTACAATTATATATTATATACTGACCTTTTTTCCTACAATCTTGCACTTGGTCCTTTGGTAATTTAGGTGTGTCCTTGGTAAATCGTTTTAGGATTCCTATGAAAATAATTTTGCCATTTGAAAATTGAAACACTGTGATTTCTCTATTTCTAATCTACACCTTCTCATTTCATTTTCCTGCTGAATTACTCTGGCAAGGACTTAAACTGTGATGTTGAATAGGTGTAGTAACAGCACACATATTTGTCTACTTCATGGATATTAGAGATAAAACACTTAACCTTTACCTGCATGTAAAATGTAAGGCCTTTGCTGTTTTTTTGTTTGTTTGTTTAATATACGTGTGTGTGTGTGTGTGTGTGTGTGTGTGTGTTATTTTGGTACTCTTTCTCAATATTTTTAATTTCATTCAATGGGAAATTCTGATTGTAGTTTCATTCAAATACTGTATATTTATATTTAGTTGGTGAATTTATATCCTCACTTTTAGTATTTATCCTTATACTTGTTCATATAATTTGGACTGATTTTTCCAATGGTTATAATCAATATCATAATTTCAACTTCCTTCTAATCATTACCATTATTATTATTATCATTTATTGATACACACTGCGGAGAAAAAGGAAGTCTTCTGCATGTTTTTAGTGGGATTGTAAATAAGTACAACCATTATAGAATCAGTTTGGAGATCCCAAATATTATTTACCAAGTGTTTTGGAAGTAGTCATATTATCTTTCATTTGCATGTTCACTTTATAAGTTTCTTGAATCTGCTATTCCATTTACCATAATTTAGATGCGGTTTCTAGACAGTCTAAAGCAATTTAATTTTCTTTGTAAGTTATTTAATTCATATTTAAAACACTGATTAATTAATTGTTTGATATTTATATGGCAATAGATTTATTTGAATATATTTCTAAGTTCGTCGAGTAAATTTTTCCTAAGAATATGCTCTCACAATGAGAAGATAACAATTTTCTTTTTGTTATAGAATGTTATTAGATTCTAGTCTTAAATTTTAGTATTTCTCAATATATTTTAATTTTTTTTCTTAAAAGATTTTCAATTTAATAACTTCTTTCTGTTTTGTACTACTTTCTATAACACTTATTGCTTTACTTTTTGGCTTGCTTACCTTTAACGATATTTCTAAAAATTTAAGTATTTTTTCCTTCAGATAAGTATAATTAAGAAATAATTTCTGATGTATGATCTTTTTCTCTTTTTTTCGCAAAATGAATGTATTTTTATTTATTTGTAAAATATCTCTGAATGTTTTTTGAGGACTTTTCATTCTGTTTAAATTACTGATTTACGTTTTTCTTTACCTTTATGTTTGGATTTTTGAGAACATTTTCAGCAACGACTGATTTCTTCTGCCGATTTTGTTGTCTTCTTTTGAAAATTGTTTTCTTTTTGGTGGCTTTGGCATTGATGGTTAAAACAAGAACCAAGATATATTATGTACAGGTACAAATTCCCAATGATGAATGTGATCATAATGTATACCTAAAATGTACCAATAAATTTGACGAAAATTTAAAAAGGAAGTGAAGCATTGAATTGTCTTATTTGTCTTTTATTTACACATGCTCTTTAGTTTTCTTGTTACTTCCCTTTGCAGACTTACCTTCGGAATATTCCACCTCCTTCTCCATGTAGCTGAATTCCACCAGAAACGATGTTTCCCGTGAGATGCTTTCTGTATCCATATACTTTAAAGCTGTGTCCTTCTAGCCAGCTTTATGGATTACCATGACTTTTCCTAGGATCAGTGTTTTGACATTTATATGTTAACTACTTTTTAAAGGGATGTATGATTATCTCCACTTCCTATCCCATTTATCTCTTTTATAAGGTAAAAGATCCCAATGATGAATATAACTGTATTGTATACCTAAAATGTACTAATAAAATTAATGGGAAAAAAATAAAAATAAAAAACTAAATATATGAATTCATTCAAAACTCTGCAACCACTGATTTGGGATAAAAGAAATATGCAAGTAATTCTTATGATGTTCTTTTTTTCCCCTTCTCAGTTTACAGGTAATTTGAGGGGCCTGATGTTTTCTCATTTCTTGTTATACCAAAGTTGTATATTATGTGTGGGTTCATATGCTCTCTTAATTATTTTTATGTGCTTATATATGTGAGTAGGCTCAAAATATGACAAAAATGTGTATAATATTTAAATTAGCATTCCACACCAAAAAATGAGTATTGATTAGCATTGGAATATTTTTTCAATATTGTGACTGATCAAGAATATAAACATTCTAAGCAATGGGTAGTAAAAGTCTATACTATCAGAACAGATAAAATAAAAAGAGAACTCAGTCAAAATCAAGTGTTTCTGAGTACATAAAGCAATCACAACACTCTTTATTTTTATTATGGAATGCCAAATTGGTAGAAAAATGTTTTAGCAAATTCCTTAAATTTGACAATAATTATATTGTGTAACCTACTGATCCACATCATGTTATATAATAACAGATATTATTATAATGTTTTTATAAACAATATGCTTAATAAGAAAAAACTTTAATCAAAAATATAATACATTAATGAAAAATTAATTTGTAGTACAATGATCTGATACAGTGTGTTTTGGCATACAAAGAAATACTATAAATAAATAAGAACAAATAAACTATACCTACTTACAAAGATATAGGCAAATCAAAAACACATAATATCAAGTAAAAGAAGCCAAGCTATATTGAGTCTATAAATTTAGATCTCATTATATAATATTTACAGGCAAGCATATCTAATCTACACTGTTACAAGGCACAATAATGGTTTTTGTTGCAATAGGAATAGTCATTAGAGAAGGCACAAGTATCTTATGTGCTTGTAATGTTTCATATGTGCTTGTGAAGCTCGTTAAATGGGTGTAGCCATTTTATGAAATCAAGGGATCTACTTATAAGTTTATGTATTCATTCTTCACAGAAATATTTAAGTAAAAATTCATTCTTATAATACATGTAGTTTAAAAGTATCTATTTTCATACATTTGTGCATTTTTAATTTGTATTTGGACTTGTCATTCTTATTTGACCTACATTGAAATATGAATACTTTCTTGGCTTCTTTTTCATCAGTCTTAAGATTAAATCATGCTGTCTTCTTAAAATGAGATTTGAAAGTTTCTTCATTTTATAATTTAGAATAAAATAAATTAGTATGGATTTTCAGTTCCTTGAAAATATTTTTCTTGCTAAATGAAGGTATCTAGGTTTGAAATTTTCTTAGAAGCTTTGAGCTCTTTATTCAGAGTATTAATTATAAAGCAATTAAGATTTTCTATTTTTTGCATAACGTTTTAAAGTTCCTTTTTTGCCTGAGTTTTCTTCTAATTTTTAAAAAGCTATTCTTTCAAATTTTCAACTTATTTAATTATAATAAAACTTCTCACTTCTTGTATGTGTATGTGGAGTATATACTTATATTTTCTTATCCTTTATCTGCCTTTAATCTTCCCAGAATTTTTTTTTTTTTTTTTTTTTTTTTTTTGGCACAGGGATCCATCTCAGGATCTTGTGCTTTTGAGGTAGGTGCAAAGGCGTGCTGCCCCTGAGCTAAATCCCTGGCCCTCTTCCCAGAAATTCATCAATTGTATGAGTCTTTCAAAAATTCAACATTGATTTAATTGATTCTCTTTTATTTTGTGAAATTCCTTTTTAATTAATGCATTGCTATCTTTGTAGTTTTTGTACAATTTTTTACATTTTTAATTCCCATGCCCCAACTTTCTCACATTTTTACTTACAAGATATACTCATTTAAATTTCTTCATATCTTTCTTAGCACCATATTAGTTCTATCCCAAACATGTTGAAATGTAATATATTAGTGAATATTCACTTAGAGATATTTTCCAATTTCCACTGTGATTTCTTCTAAGTACGTTATTTTGATGGTAGGCTTACCAATTTTCAGACACATGGGAACTTTATGATTACCATGAATCTTTTCATTTGTAGTTTAATGTCTTTGAGATCAGAACACAAAATGTTGTCATACATACTTGAAGACTTTGTACACAATTTCCTAAGTATTTTTTCTGAAAAAAATCTGCAGGTTCTGGTTAAATGTTCTATCTTTAGATATTAGGTCGTTTTTAAGGAATTTGCTCAAATAATCTATAACTCTTACCTAATTTAAGCTAATTTAAGCTACTTACAAAAATACATTAAGATATAATGTCTGTCATTTTTTATATTTATGTTTATTAGTATATGCTTGCACTACATAATTATTATATTCCTCATCGGGAGTCAGTACTTGTAGCTAATACATCCTTATTCTTTTTATGTCCCCTCCCCTTTTCTCCTACCTCCCCTTCTTCCTTTTCTTGGCCTTCTTATTTGTTAAAGATCTATTCCCTTGTTTCCTATTATCTATCTTTTAATTTGCTCTTTAATTTCTGTTAATGTTTTGCTTTTTACATCTAGAGGGCCAGTTCTTAAGTGAACCTACTTTTAGAACATTTACATAATTTGACCATTTATCCTTGCAATAACTGATCCATCTAGTAATTGTTTGCCTCAATCCTATTGTATGTGCTAATAACTAATATTAATGTTAATATAGCTATATATAGATTTTTTGTTCCTACAGTACCGAGTATATTCTCTCATATTTTATAATTAATCATTCTGATACTTTGTTATAGTTGTGCCTTTTATAGAGAGCATAGTTTGAATTACATGTATTGCTAGTACTCTGAGAGCCTAAGGCAGGAAGATCACACTTAAGATCCCAGCTTAGGCAATTTAGCAATTCAGTGAGACACTGTCTCAAAATAAAATTTAAAATGATCTGAGTGTGTATCTCACAGGTAGACACCCCAGAGTTCAATCCTCCAGACTGCAAATAATAATAATAACCTACATTCATAATCTTTTTTACCCAATATTTTCATCAATTTTATTCTATAGATAAATTAATACTTTATGTGCACTGTTTCTTTTTAAATTTCTTTTTAGTTTCTTTTTAAATTTATTATTGTTTTTGTTTTTGTCCCTCAACTAGTTTAGAAGTTTTATTTTTTGATTCTATCTGGTATTAGTAGCCCCATATTTTACATTTGAATTATCAAACTCTACTTAATCAATTAAAAGATTTTAGAACATTTTTCTACCATTTTTCCAAATCAAAAAACAACTTTCAAGTTTTACATATTTTAATTATTTTCTTTTTTATTTAAACTGTACATCCCATTATCATTGCTTTAAACAATATACTCACTACCTATTTAACATATGATATGATTCCTCCCTTTTTCTTGATACTCAAATCTTTTTTTTTTTTTTTAGTACCGGGAATTGAACTCAAGTCCTTGCACTTTCGCAGCAGGCAGTGAAACCACTGAAATCCCCAGCCCCTTATTCTCATTTTGAAAGGCTCCTTCACTGATTACAATGATCCAGGCTGACAGTTATAGTTTTCAGGGCTTACTGACACCTTCATATTTTTGTCTTCAGATATTCATTGTGACAGAAGAGAAGTCATCTCTCAACTGTTACCACTTTCAAGGTAAACTTTTATTTCTTGCAGCTTATAAAATTTGTTCCTTATCTTTGGTATTTTTTGCCTTCACTATGGTATAGATTTGATGTACCCTACATGTAATTCTTATAATTTTTTTAGTTTTATTATCATTATTATCATTTTGTTTATTTTTCTCTGTTGAATACTGTCTCAGAATTTTACATTCCAAATTTCTCTTTGAAGCACTCTTCCACTGGATCTGGAACTTCAGCCAGTGAAAATGATTGGTGTAAGTACTCCAAGATATTGGTGGATGCAAGGCTTTTTCATCACTTCTAATGGTACATTATTTTTATTTGCTGAAAGAAATCTATTTGAATCTAAGTGACTTGAGAAAAGACAACACTTGTTATCTTTGTATTTCCCGTAGTCCTTGCCAAATGTAAAAATAATACTTTTAATGACTTTGAACAATAGCTAAATAAAATTTTATAACACATTCATTAACTGTAATTTATATGATTATTTTATATATTGCATCTGGAATGCTCACAGGTAAATCTAGTAACATAAATATTTCTTCCAAAAGACCCAATTTCTTTAACTTTAATTATATGTGTTCAGAATTATCTATTTTCACTGCTTTATTCAGTAAAATGAAAATATGACCAAAAGATGATAAAATGCTGAGTGTGGAGCTCAGTGGCAGTGTTTGGCTAACCTGCACAGAGTTCTGGCTTAACACCTAACACCATAAAAAGACAACAACAAAACATGATTTTTTTTCTAACAAAAATAACAATAAAATCCACTGTCAAAATGGAACAAAAGCTGTGTCGTCATGATTTACCTGACATTGAAACACATATTGAAGCATTGCTATGCTTTCTCCCTCTTGTTTTATTAAGACATTTTGTGTTCACAATTGAGTGATGCCACTGTCTAGAGACATTATAGTACAACAAATGTAAAATAATTGAAGATTATGCCTATTTTTGTAGATGAACAAAGCAAGATGTAAGGTACATGCTTGAAGTAAATATTTCTCTTTTAACCTACAATTTTTTCTAACTGTTGTGAATATTTCAAATAAATCAGATTGTGGAACCAAAAATCCTTTGAAGTGGAAAAAATGTCAGGTATAAAACAGGTATGAATTTAGAGACTCAAAACATATTGCTTGAGAAATACTATAAATAAAACAATGTACATCACAAACTAGAATATACATAAAAATCTGAAAAACATTTCACAAAGTTGTCCTTATCCATAGTATATTGTATAATATATGTTACTATA
>NW_004624749.1:20641971-20654910 GCF_000247695.1 Heterocephalus glaber
TGCAGTGCAGAAGCTTTTTAATAAGATGAGATCCCAGTTGTTGATTGTTTCTGCTAGTTCCCGTGCTACTGAAGTTTTGTTCATAAAGTCTTTTCCTATGCCAATGTCTTCAAGAGTTCTACCTAACTTATCTTCCAGCAAATTTAATGTTTCTGTCTTAAAATTTAGATCTTTAATCCACTTCGATCTTAGTTTAGTGCATGGTGATAGATATGAGTCTAGTTTTAATCTTTAGTAAGTTGAAATCCAGTTTTTCCAGCACCATTTATTAAATAGGCTATCTTTCCTCCATGAGGGTGGTTGGCTCCTTTGTCAATGATGAGGTGGCTGAGTATATCTGTGGTTGTTTCTGCATCTTCTAATCTATTCCACTGATCTTCAGATCTGTTTCTTTGCTAGTACCATGCTGGTTTTATCACAGTAGCCTTGTAGTATAGCTTCAAGTTGGGGATTGTAATATCCCTAGCCATGTCTCTGTGGCCTAGAATTTCTTTTGCTATTCTAGATCTCTTCTGGTTCCAGATAAATTTTTGGATTTTTTTCTCTAGTTCTGTGAAATGTATTATTGGAATTTCAATCGCCATTGAAATTTTTCTTTCTATGTATTTTCTTTTGATTTCTACATATTTCTTTCAGATGCAATATTTGCTAGGAGCTAAGAATCCACACAATTCATTTAGAGTTTCAGAAGAATAACTGAAAGGTGCATTTGCTTTTGTTTAGATATTTTACAAAATGAAAACATAGTACTTTTCAGGTGAAATACCACTTAGAATTCAGTAACAACCACCTGAGGCATCAACAGCCTCTTAATAAAACAGCTGTAGGGTATAATCTGTGTTGTGGTGTCATTCTCCATGGATAATTTCCAGGTAGCTTTTGCATGCAATATTATTTGATCTAGTAGATATTGTAAAAATTCAGGTTATATGAGTATAATTAAAGCATATATAGAATGACAGAATCTTATGCAGGACATTCTATTGGCCTAGTTATATAAGCCAGCACTAGCTCTATCACAGATATTGAGTACAACGATGTCACATGGTGCTTCCCCCGAATTGGTTGTTTCAGTCATCTCCATCAACTGGTATTATCATAACTCAAGATCATGACTAAATAATTTTTAATGGGTCATCAGAAAATTAATAGTAGCCTAATTCTGTGTCACAAAGTCTACATCATCATCTCATCACATAGGTATTGTATCATTTCACATCATTGCAAGAGTCATAAGTACAGTGCCATAAGATATTTTGAGAAAGAGACCACATTCACATCTCTTATTACAGTAATTACATAAGTATTCTATTTTATTCATACTTGTTGCTGTTCATCTGTTGCTTTGCCTAAATTATAAATTAAGAGATTAATAGGAAGAATTATAGTATGCATTTAGAGAAAAAGAAAACCACAGCAGGCTTGCATGGTCCCCAGTTCATATTTGGGTCCCCTCTCCAAAAATTAAGAAGGCTAGGATACCCAATAAATGTAATTTTCATCAGAGGGGGTAATTGAGAACATCTATGACATCTTTGATAGTATGACATACCCAAATACTAATATGACTTATGACTGAAAAACAGGAAAACTATTTAGTGTGTGGATCAGATTTCTACCTTGAATTAATAAGACCTGTGCTGCAAAAATTACAGGCTCTTTGGGTCTAGTGCAACTGTATAAATATCACATGTACAAGAAAGTTTGATATTGAATTTAGGCAGAACAAGAGTCCACAGTCCACTTAATGACTTTCAAATTTACACTATAGTCTTGATTTCAGCAAAAACTTATCACCTTATATGTAGATAAAATGCAATACATGCAAAACTATGGAATTGAGTTCTTTTCTAAGACCTATTCTTCCATGAATCTTTTCCCAACTCAATACATAGACATTCCTTTGTAAAATAGTTTCATCCTAAAAATATTGGAATTTTGTTGGTTCCTCCTTTCCTTATACTATGTTTAATTTGTTGGCAAAACTTGAATCTTTTTGACTCTATACACAAAATACACTGAGAATTGGATTTTTCTGGATATCTTCATCTTCTTCTCTCTAGGTCATAGTACAACCATCTCTTCTTGAATATTGACATGTGCTGTTGATGCTGTTCAATGTCTCTTTTCTTTGCACCAAATCCAGAATTCCTCCAAAGTGTAATTAATATTAAACTAATTACATTTTCAAAGAGATTCAACGGCTTCCTATACTGTGAATAAAATTCAAGTCAACTCTGACCTGCAAGGTATTACATGCCTTGCCTATTGTGATCTCATCCTCTACTCCTTCTCTTTACCATTCAGCTCTCAGCTCAAGAATCTTCATATTGTTTTTGCTTTTTTTTTTTTTTTTTTTTTTTGGTACTGGGGATTGAACTCGGGTCCGTGCGCTTGTGCAACAGGCGGTGAAACCACTGAGCTAAATCCCCAGCCCCATATTGGTTTTATTGATAACAAAAATGTTCCTTCTATCTCAGGGCCTTTGCACATCCTAATGTCACCAACTAGAAAAATCATCTCAAAGAAATCCACTGCTTTTTCTCTCACTTCATTTTTCAAATATCATTTTATCATAAATATCTTTCCACACCATTATACATGAGTTAACTTTCTCTTCTTTGTTGCTCACCAATGAATACTTACAACGTGGCATCCCATGTGCTTTAACTTTTTGTCTCTAACCCTCTACTAGAAAAGGTTATGAAAAGGGGACCTTGTGCCATTTAACTGCCAGACACATGTTAGCCACTCAGTAAATGTTATTTGTCAACTGAATGAATATAAGGAGAGAAAGAAATCATGATTAGAAGGATAATTTAGCCATATTCTAGGATGTGTGAGTAGATTAAACAATGTGAAGAAATGAAACCAGAAAGTAATGGTAAAATAAGCAGGATGATTAGTGACCAGAATGTGGCACCAGAATCTTCATATTATAAATATTATAAAGCTCAGGAAGCCCTTTTCTTGAACAATAGACCTACTTTCTTAGAGCAGGACATAAAACAACCAAACAAAAACCCCCACACTAGGTTTCTTCTGTTTTTGTTTTGGCCTCCCCTTCTCTTTGTAATTTTGAGGTTATAATAATGAATGAGACATAACTCCTGCTTTCAAGTAGTTAACTGATAAAATATAAGTGATGGTGGCAAGAGGATAAAATGTAACCAGTGGCTTTCCTGGGGCAATTTTAATGCTTCTAGGGATGCCACACTATGGGTTCACTACACTGTACCTTGACTTCCTGGCCACAGTTCACTTTTCTATTCAGAATTCATTCTTTGAGTTTAAACAGAGATTCCTAACTTTTATTTTTAAATACAAATGGTCCTGTAGCTTCCTAAAGGATTTTACCATAAGTATTTGAGTCTTATCACATCTTTCCTAAAAGAAAAGAAGAAGTGAATAACAGGGGAGAAGATGAGATTATAAGAAGTGAAACATGACGTAGAAAATTTCTATTACTTTTAAATTGTCCAGAAGTCAAATAATTAGTGTGGTTTGTACAGTGGAGCACTCTGTATCTTGTAGTTGCTAATGCCAGACTTTACTAAAGCATTTAATTACAGCTTCTGTGTTTTCTTCAATTGAAAATCATATAAGGACCTCTGGCATTTCATAGGAAGAGAATGCTGCTTTTTGATATTATACATACAATCTTCATATGATTTCACTCTTTTTTAAAAGGCCCTTATCTTGAAGCATTAGTTTATAGTTTGATGTAGATAGATATCTCTCCTACATTACAATGCATAACAATCTCAATTTCTTTTACTTTGTCAATATTGTCTATCCTGATCAATAAATTTTGATTTCTGAATTATCAGAAATTACTATCTACTACTTAGAAAAAGGAGAAAGAAAAAGAAACAATGAAGAAAGGAACGAAAGAAAGAGAAAGAAAGAAAAAGCAAGAAAGAAAAAGAGAGAGAGAGGGAGGGAGGGAAGGTGGGAGGAAAGGAAGGTAGGTCATGGAGAGTTTCATTAGAATACCCAGAGCTGTAGGCTAAGTCTTTCATCAAGTACTCACCAAGAAGCAGAATTATTTAATACCCAATGTTTACAAAGACTGTCTTTTGAAGAAAACATAGCTCTTTGCTTACAGAGTCTTCTGTAGCCTGGATTTTGCTCCGGATCCCATACTTGACATGATTTACATAGTTTATTCTTCAAGTTATTCTAAAATTGATTGGGATGTTATGAATTCCTTAATCCTTTTTTATTATTTTTGTTTATTTTGAAATATGATAATAAAAAATTTGCACACTTTCATATGTATAACTTGATGTGTTTAGAGATCAGTATTTGGCCATAACACAATCAACATAATCTATGTCATGAATATATCTATCACCTAGAAAATCCTTAAAGTTTTGAGAAATAATATTATGTTAATATTTCAAATATAACTGAAGAAAATGAGTGATCCTTTCAGTTGTTTAAAGTGGAGAACCCTCACAGAGGTGATGATTGTAATTTAACTTTTCTGACTCATACTGGTATATTTGGGCATATTTTTAAAAGTTCAAGAAATACTTTGAACTTCTGACTTACATCACTGAATCTGTTTAGTTTTCATCAGTGGTCCACTTCAAGCATTACCCTGTGGAATATAGAATGCACAATGTTAATATGATGATTTGAGATGCAGTACTGTATTTCTGCCTGAAGGTAGATTATTAGCTTTATATACTCTACTGTAATTTTGATCCTGCTATTTATAAAATATTTATGTATAAATTCTGATTCAGTGGATCTTGAAGTGATCCTGAATTTCTTCATTTTTTGCAAGCTGTCAGGGAATGTAGCAAGAGAAAGTCTGAGCTTGTTACCTAGCAGTTCTCAATTCAGATAAATGCCTGGACTATCTGGAGACATTTTCCAAATTCAGATGGAATCTGAGGAAGGTTCTGGATATTAGTATTTTTGGAGAGCTCCCTGAGAGAAGGTAATTGACTATTAGAGTTGAAAATCTCCAGCTTTAAAGTTTCAATCATTCTTCAAGCCCCAGGTCAGTTTTCCTCTTTCATAAGTTTCTCTTTGATGAGCTTTTCCTGATCTGTTTCTTTCTTCACTTCTTTCCTGGTGATCTGCAATGCAGTCCATTTCAATCACAAATGTATTTTTACTTTCATAAACTTACTACCTATTTCAACTGAGTTAGCTTTCTATCCATAATGAGACAATTTTTTATGTGAATTTAAGGACTCAGTTATTCCTGCAGTAAACTTACAATTGTAGCTGCACTTGAACAGATCAATTTCATGTTTGCAAGAAAGAAATTTCTCAATCAATTAGTATTAAATAACACTAACATTTCAGAAACTGCTTTCAACATATTCCCTTTTTTTTCACAGTAACATTGTAGACTATGTGCCTTTCATCATTTATGTCAGTAAACAGAGAGGAGAATTAAAATTTAACTTTGGTTAAAAAGAAATGTGAGAGCCAAGATCAAACTTGGTTACTTGACTCTAAAGAACATATTTCCCATTATATTTTTTCTTTTTATATCATGTAAGAAAAAAACACCAGGTACATTTTGTGTTCCCTAGCAAGCAGATGAGCTCCACATACATTGGCTCATTTAAAATTGGCAAACATCTGTGTTTAGCATAATAACTAAATTTGGCCAAATTACTTCTTTGAATGAATCAATTTGTACATTAGGACAGGAAATGCTTATGCCAGGAAAACCAAAGAATAGGTTTATAGAACAGTATGATTTTTAAATATTAATTGAGATGTGAGTTGAAATATAGTTTTCCAAAATTCTAACTTTCCTTATCTCTGCAACATTCATTATCAATAGTAATGTTGATACATATCAATATGTGCATGAACTCATATCAGTGCTTTGACTGTTTATGTCATTTTAATCCTCACAATAGCACCAAGTAGGAACTACTACTTTAGTCTCATTTTCTTTTCCTGAAGAGGGAGTGCCGGCACAGACTTGTTAACTAACTTTCCAAAGGTCAGTCCATTGATTAAATGGCGAAGCTAGGATGAAACCTTCCTCAATCTTTAAAGCTAATCCTCTAAACCTGGACTGAGCATATCTTTGTAAATATTTCTTACCTGGTTCTTTATAGAAAATGTTTGTTGATGTCTAATTTAAACTACTATAATATAATTTCTATCTAATTAGTAAATCCAAACATCTGGAACATGTGTTCATAGGCAAGTCTACCTGTTCCACTCTTGGAGTATTTACATAATTTTTCTAAATATTATACTTAGAATCATGAGGTGGTATAGGGCTATCATTTTTATTTGAAGTGCCTTCACAACTTTTATCAACTAAATTATATATTCATTGTTTAAAATAGGTCAATGATTATTTTCCAATAATACAGATAGGAAAAGCCACAGCAAATAATTGTCAGTCTTGCTAGTTTTACCATGATAATCTCCAAATTTTGAGTACACTACAAGGACATCAAAAGACTAATGGTATTCCATTATATTACTTATCTCTGTAACAGCTTTAGTAGACTTACTTTTATGTAGTAAATACGTTATTTAGAGTTTATCATGTAGCAGGCACCCTCTTGGGGCCTTTATAAATTTAATTCATTCTATCATGGTAACAAATTTGGGATAAGTGGAATAATTAATGTTATTTAACATTAGTAATAACATTAATGATAAAATTGAGGCAAACAGTTTAAGACAGTTACATGGTAATGAATGAAACTCAGATTTAATCTGAGAACTTTAAAGCCTTTGCTTTTAAAAACATAACTCTGTTGACTTCTGTGGTTCTCATATTTTTTTCTCTGTGTTTTAAAATGTAGATCTATGCGAGGGTGCAACTTTATCATGAAAACAAACAGAAAGTTTTTGTTAATTATTCACATTTTGATGACTCGCAAATTTAAAATGAAAGCAAAACTAGGAATATTTTTTAACTAATTCAGATTGAAGACACATATAATGGAGATTCACACTTGCCTGAAATAAATGTTTTACAGTTCACTTTTAAAATTTTTAACCTATTTTTCTAACATCAAGGAAATAAATTGAAGCCTAGTACATACATTAATTCTGCCTGGTTGTTTGGCTCTTTAATCTTATCAGAACAATGACATTTTTAAATGAAAAAAAATCACAGTTAATTTTAAAAGATGCACATGGCAGAATAACGCTTTCCACCCAAATCTGGCTAGTGAGTTATCAAAAGTTGTTCACAAATAACAGTTCCAGATGGAAGATTTAAGATCAATTGTATGTTTCAACATCTTTTGATCCCTCTTCCCTGATGACTTCAACATGCTTCAAATGATAAGCAAGGTCTGCATGTGCCATGCTTTGAATGTCCATTCCAAGTCTCATGTTGAAATTGTTTTCAAAGTTGTCATTACATAGCTTTATTATTTTCATTCAAGAAATGCCCTTGACTATCAATCAAATGAGTGGCTTATATTTGGTTCCAGCAGGAAATGTACTTACAGATTTGCATAAACCATTTCTACTCACTGTTTTTAAGATATGAAAATTAATTTAATTCATTTGCAAGAAAGAGGTGAGGTTTTTAAGAGGTGATTAAGCCTTCATGAGGTTTCTGCCTTGACGAATGGATTATTGCTGTTAATGCAATAGTGGGAGTGAGCTCTGATGGGAAGATAAATTCAGTCCCCAGGCTTTCTGTCTTACTCTTTTTCTTGTGTACTCTCTTGACTTCTGATGCTTTTTGTCAAGACATAATACAGCAAGAAGCCATTCACCAGAGGCAGTTCCTTGATTTTTGATTTCCCTGTCTCCAGAATTACCAGTCAAGTAAATGCTTATTGTTTTCAAGTTATGCATTCTGTGGTATTCTGTGATAACAACAATAAATGGCCCACTAAAATGGGAGAAAATCTTTATTGGTTTTTCTACAAAAAATGATACTCTATTGTCACTCATTCTCATTGTAAATATTAGTTTAAATTAAATTGTTTTTCATTTTGGGAATATCAAATTTCCAGAAAAGCTGTAATAAATCTTTCTGTTCCTGCCTCTGTCTTTGCTCACCTATCTGTATGTGTGACATATAATTTTTTTTGCATTACATTAAGTTCTCAGATCAGGTTAGTACCTTTATATTTGGAAGATTTTTTGAGGATTTTTGTATCTTCAATCATCTATTTTTAAAAGATCATGCCAATTAATTTGTGCAAAGTCTCTTATTATGATATTGTCTGATATTTCTCCATAATTATGTTTAAATATGCATTTTTACCATGAATAACACAAACATGATCCGTATTTCCATAAATTCTCCACTTTTGGAATCACAAGATATAATTTCATTATAGGGAATGTAAGTATAATCATAAGATCAAGATCTTGTGTTTTATTTTCCCTTCACTTTTCTAATTAATAATTTAGATGGAGATGTTTTGAAACTACAGAACAATCCCACTTCTCATCAAACTTCTAAACACTAATATCAGTATTCATAAGTGACTGCTGCATGTATCCATTGTTACTACTGTGGTAAAAAATGGTAATTGTTTTCTCTAACATTATCAAAGCTTTTATTCTAAGGATAAATTTTTATGCCCTGATTTATTCAGACTCATTTAAGTTTTACCTCATGTTCTTTAAACAGATACCCACATATATTTTGTTCTTCTTATTTACTGGGACAAAATTTTGTTCTACTCTAGTTCTTTATTTCTTCTGCCCCATAGGTCTTGAATTAATGACTTCTCTAAGGAGTTCTGATTCTTTTCACTACACAATATTATATAGAAACCAACATGTGAGAAATTACTTTTGATAGACAACATAATTTTTAACTGAATTCAAAGGAAAATTGCATTTACTCTTTTACCCAAATTTCTATTGACAAAGAAAAGGGAAGTTATACTAATATTCTGTTTTAGAAGAAGTACACATAAGCTTTATTTCCTAGAATGAATAAACAAATAGTGATGATCTATGAAAAACTGAGAGAGAAAAACATCAATCAAATTCTGAAAATTATAGTTGTCATTGATAGGTTTCAATGCAGATATTTCTTTTGTAGACATATGAGAGTTGACTGCATATTAAAGAACTATTCTATAATACATATTTTCATATTTTATTTTAAGTGAATCAAGTGGTTTCTGTTATTTCCTTTAAGAAAAAACCTGAAGATTCTAATATATCTCAACATCAAAAAATGCTTCCTGACAGTAGAATAGATATACATTTTGTTATTTGTTTTCATTATTTTCCATTCTAAGAATATAAGATTGTCTTGAATAATTACATCCTTCAAGGGCTTTGAGCTAATTCTCACTGGAGAAATTGGTACCATTATCTCCTACCAAGATGTCTCCTGAAGACATTATACTAATAGATACTTTTATATTGCTGCTATATTAAAAAGTTTACATATATTGACTTGAAAACATGATTGTGCATATACATTTTATATTATATATCACTGTAAATACATTAAAAATAATCATAATTTAATTTATTTACTCATTTATATGGACACATTTCATCTAATTTTATGATGGATTCATCTATTGTTATGGGTTTTTTATAACAAAAAAATTGGCTTTTTTCATCCTAGGCTTAGGATGAAGTTGGGTGCAGTCATTTCAATGCTTATCATGATGCTACTTTTCTATTATTTCAAGTAAATAACTCCTTGTTACATTTATTGTTTTGTCATAATATAAATCAGAAATACACAGAGAAAATGGGTACTTTTTAAAATAAATGTCTTTTAAAACAAAGATTGATTAATAAAAATTGTAATTTTTAATGCAAACCTAAATTCCCATGAACATTTAATGTAAATATTCCTATTTAGAGATGCAGGTATGATAAAAAATTGACTGTCATGCTTTGCAGAACTGTAAGATGAGGCCGATAACCTAATGTTACTTTAATGAGTATAAGCAACATGTGAAAAAGTATATTGCAGATGCAGTTAAAATTACTAATCAGTTGAACTTAAGGTTAGGAGATTGTCAGGACTGGCCCAACCAATACTTGAATCATTAAAATTGAGAGTCTTCTCTCTTTGGTTGTAGAAACATAAATCTTAGGGACTAAAAGTCTAAGGGCAATTCAACCACAGGGATCTGACCTGAAGGAGGAAACTGTGATGGAATACTGTGTAGAAATTTAAGCAGCTTGTAAGAGATGTTTATATTTCACAAGGAAGTGATGACCATTTTCCTACAATGGCAATGAAAGATCTTGGCCAGGCCTAGAGGAAGGGGCTTTCAGGTCACCATCCATCCCACTGCTCCCAGTCCAGAGGAAGGGGCTTTTGAGCCACTGTCTCAACCCTCCCAACTCAGAGGAAAGGGCTTCCAGGCCACCATTTGTCTTGCTGATCATGGCCCAGAGGAAGGGGCTTCTGAGCCCCCATCCCACTGCTCCCAGCTCAGAGGAGGTGAGCCACGAGGGCACCAACAGCACCCCCCACTCCCCGGGTCAAAATGAGAAGACACGTAAACAATTAGCAAAACCAGACTTCCAAAACACCTACAGCAACCCCAAAGGGAAATGAGATGGGACACTCTGATACTAAAGCACCTGGATTCCCTGAAATGGCAACAAAAGAGAATATGGAAAAAATGAAAGCAGAAATAATTTCTCAGATAACAGCAGAGACTGTGCTCTTAGTGCAAGACATGATTAATAAATTTAGAAAGGACCTGAGGAACATGATGAAATCCCAACATAGGAAACAAATGGAATCCATAAAACAAATGCAAATAGATTTCCAGGAGATCAAAAACTCCATTGAAAGTCTACACAGCACAATGAGCCAATGTGAGGACAGAATTTCAGATATAGAAGCTATGATTGCAATTAGTGACTAGGAAAAGAAAAATTGCTTTAAAATTGTAAGGGACCATGAGAAATCAATCCAGCAGCTGCTAGAAGATGCAAAGAAGTATAACATAAGACTAATTGGAGTTAACAAAGAAAGAGGAGAGAGTACAGATGACATAAAAAAACTGTTCACAGAAGTGATGGCAGAAAACTTCCAAAGCAGGGGAAAAGAACTTGACATACAGATAAGTGAGGCATATAGGACTCCAAATAGCCTTGATAAAAAAAAACTCCACACAGGCATATAATTGTTAAGATTCCAGAAACTCAACAGAAGAACAAAGTTCTACAAGCAGTTAGAGAAAAGAAACAAATCACATACCAAGGAAAGCCCACCAGAATCACAGCAGACTTCTCAAAGCAAACCATCAAGACAAGAAGAGCTTGGAGTGACATACTGCAAGCCCTAAAGGAAAACAGCCTCCAACCCAGATTGATGTACCCTGAAAAACTATCTTTCAAAATGGATAGAGAAATAAGATACTTTCATGACAAAGAGCACCTTAGGAACTTCATGAGTACCAAACCAGCACTCCAAAGAATTTTACACAATATCCTAGGAACAGACATTGAGGATCACAAGACCATAAAGCACAGCAGAATGAGCCCATTGGGTGCAACAAGAAATTAACTGTAAAGGGGGAGAATCTAACGAAAAGAAAAGGTCATGGCAATGATAAGTCAATATGTATCAGTTATAACCATTAATGTTAATGGTCTCAATTCACCAATCAAAAGACATAGACTGGCAGAATGAGTCAAGAAGCAAAATTCAACAATAGGCTGCATACAAGAAACAGACTAAATTCAAAAAGAAACTCATAGACTGAAACTTAAAGGGTGGAAAACAATATTCCATGCAATGGGAACCTGAAAAAAGGCAGGAGTAGCTATCCTCTTTGCAGATCAAGTGAATTTCTAACCAGCACTGATTAAGAGAGACAAAGAAGGACACGACATCCTTGTAAAGGGAACAATCCAAGAGGAAGAGATAACGATCTTAAATATCTATTCACCAAACACTAGTGCACCAACTATATAAAACAAATACTAACAGACATGAAAAGTCATATATGCACTAATACAATGATAGTGGGAGACCTCAATATGCCACTGTCACAAATAGATAGATCAACTAGACAAAATATAAGTAATGAAATAGTAGAACTCAATCAAACTTTTGAACAAATGAAATCAGAATACACATGCTTCTCATCTGCACATGGGTCATTCTCCAAAATAGACCACATACTCACTCATAGAACATGTTTAAGTAGTTGCAAAGGAACTGAAGTTTTCCGCTGTATATTATCAGACTATAATGTGATGAAATTGGAGTTCCATAGCAAAAGAAATTGGAAAAATTTCATAAACATGTGGAAATTGAACAACACACTTCTGAATAACCAATGGATCACAGAGGAAATTCAAGAAGAAATCAGACAGTTCCTTCAATTAAATGACAATGACAATATAACATAATGGTATCTATGGAACACAATTGAAGCAGTCTTCTGAGGGAATTATAGCAGTGAATACACATATTAGGAAAACAGAACAGTCCCAACAAAACAACCTGATACTAAACCTCAACCTTCTAGAAAAAGAAGACCAGGACAAACCCAAAGCTCATAAAAGGGAGGAAATTATAAAGAGCAGAGCAAAAATCAATGCAATCGAGGCTAAGAGAACAATTCAAAACAATCAATGAAGCCAGGAGTTGGTTCTTCGAAAGAATCAACAAAATCAACAAACCCTCAGCCAACCTTATCAGAAAAAGGAAAGAAAAGGCCCAAATCCATGCAATTAGGAATGAAAAGGGTGAAATAACAACAGACCGAGCAGAAATCTTAAGGATCATCAATACTTACTTACAGAACCTATATGCCAATAAGATGGAAAACACAGAAGAAATGGACAGATTCCTAGATACATATGAATTACTGAGGTTGAACAAAGAAGACCTAAAAATTCTAAACAACCAAATAACAAACAATGCTATTGAAAACATAATTAAAAACTTAACAACTAAGAAAAGCCCAGTTCCTGATGGCTTCACTGCTGAATTCCACAAGACATTTAGAGAGGAACTGCTGC
>NW_004624749.1:20661257-20674410 GCF_000247695.1 Heterocephalus glaber
GAGAGGGCCAGGGGAAAGGAAAGAAGGGAAAGGAAAAATTATGAGAAATGGAAAAAATGGAAATAAAGTCTTTGTAAATAGGGAAGGGTAGAGGGCGTGAAGGGAGGGCTGGGAATGGGGAAAAATTAACCAAGATACATCATGTAAAGGTACAAGTTCCCAATGAGAAATGTAAATGTATTGTATACCTAAAGTGTATCAATAAAAGAATTTAAATGAAAAAGAAAGATCTTGGCCAACAAGTTAAATGATAATCGAAACATATTCATTCTCAAGGGGTCATCAAATCTTCCAGACACTCAAACTATGAATATGAGATTTTAAGAATCCAAATGTGAAAATTTACCATCTTATATTTTGTATACTTGGAGGAGTCCAGAAAGGCTCACACAGGATTTCTGAATTTGAAGTGGTATTTTTTAAAAGCTGTGACAGAATTTTTAATTTCTCTAGGATATATAGGCTTTTTCAAGTAAATGTAAGGCAAGGGCAAGATACATAAAAGTTTCATATAAAATTACATGCCAATTGTAGTTAGAATTTCCACCTCATAAGTTCAAGTATTACAGGCATTTCAATGTTTAAAAAATATATTGCTTAAAGTCAGGAGTTTACTGCAATGTATACATGTTTATGTGTCTGTATTGCAAATGAGGGGTATTTGCCTATATTTGCTGGAGAATCCCTACCTCATTAGTCTTGTCGGTAAACTCTACTTACCTCACTTTATAAAAATCTGAAAATGATAGACAGCTGTGTCAATAGCTTTCCTTGAAATTAGGGCACAGAATTCAAACCTGAGATTTTGATGTGGGTCTAATGATACAAAGATCTGAGACAAAAACTTTAAGGTGTCAACAGACTCAGAAGTATTGGCATTCTAGAGTGTCAAGTAAAGCTGTACTAAGATATCTGTGAAGAGGGTAAAACAGCATGGGCTGGCTGACCTGTGGTTCAGGTGAGTGACCTAAATATGAATGAATGTGAAATCAGGCAGGTAGAAAGACTTATACTTACTACATGGTTATGCATTTCAACCTCCTGCAACCTTCCTTTCATATTGTGCAGAAATAACATGGCAGACCTGAAATTTATCCATAAAAATATTGTTAGCGAAGTTGGCCATATAATGCCTTGTGTGTACCTGGGTTTCAGGAATGTTCTTACCACTATCTAACTGAAAAGAATGCCCACTGTGCCAGCACTGGGCACATAAGGTCTGTTTTTGCTAAATTTCTGTTTTTCCTTCTGGGAGTTTGGAATTTTGATATGTTCTAGGTATTCAATGACAACTGACCAGTCCTGGAGAACACTTCTGGATACCGAGTCTCTGAATAACTTCCCTGGGCAGAAATATGACAAATATGTGTTGCTTTTTTGTTGATGGAGAACAGTGCCTTCTGTTAGACCTCTCCTAGGAAGAGACAGTGTAAGGAAACCTACACATGGATTCTTCCAGAACCTACCTGTATCTTTCCCTTACAAAACGGCTATCGATCTGCACCAAATTTCTACAATAAATCTTATACAGGAGTATATCCGTAAGATGAATCCCATAAATACATCCAGAAAATTCCCTTGATTTAGAAGACACTAACATATGTGCATCATTTTCCAACAGCTTTTGAAAGCAGATACTCTATTTTTACAAATGAGAAACACACTCTCATGAAATTGTTCAGGTTATAGTATTATATAATGGCAGTACTAAGTGAAGATGTTTTAAAAATAGTTGAACTATAGAATACACTCAGATTGGAATTTAAAATTTAAATATACTTTGTGCCTACCTCTTCCCAATATATAAATTTATATATACATATGTTAATATACGTATGCTTTCCTATATAAAACCCTTATCAGCCACTTATCCATTCATCTATATAATCCTTCAATAAATATTCATTGAACTTTAAGACCCTGTTATAATCTGAGTTTTTTAAGTTGAAGCTGTGACTAGTCTGTGTAATTCAATCCATATTTCAATGGTTCAGATTCTTAAGAAACATGATAACCCACAATTGGCCCTCTTCTATGTGCCCGTGTGTCTCCATTTTCCCATTTGTGTCCATAATTAGTAACTCACCTCTTCTATGGCTCTAATATTATGAATCTTTAATGTTTTTTTCCTCTGTATAATTTTATTACATAATTCCTAATGTTCTTGAATTTCTGTAACTTGTAATTACTTTCATACGTATCTCCAAAGTTTCATTTATCATTGCAAACCTTGATTTTATTAAATAATAAAGCAGAAGTCCATGCTTTATATGTTAGCATTGTTTCTCACAGAGAAATAAAAATCATTTCCTATCATAGTTAATCAATAGTTTTTTTCTCACAACTAATATTTCATTAAAGAAATTGAATGGGGGGCCGGGGATTTAGCTCAATGGTTCTGGTGCCTGCCTCCCAAGCGTAAGGACCTGAGTTTGATCCCCGGTACCAAAAAAAAAAAAAAAAAAAGAAAAAGAAAAAGAAATTGAATTGGAGCTGAATTTATAGATGATGCCTGAGTTTTGGCCATTGGTCAAACCAATGCTTCTTGTCTTTTTCTCTGACTTTCTTCAGGAGAATACTTTCTATTTTTTCCCCCTCTTTTGAAGACTGTTTCAAAGATTCAGAAAGTTTCACTGAAGATTGATGTCAGTCAGCCTCCCATGTGTTGACACTTTTCTTTTCTCTCTAAACTCTGTGTAATTTTGGTAGCAGTAATATGTCCTGATCTATGATTTTGATTGAACTGAGAAAAAAATCTGAGAATTTTTTAGCTTTGTAAATATATACTTTGAAGATCTACCTGTCTTGTTACGGTCACACTCAGCATTTTGATGAAACAATTCATCAAAAATGAGAGCGAGTAGAAGATTCACACTGAGGTTTAATGCAACTAATATGAGTAGGATCCCGTGTGATTTTTCTTGTTAGATTTTTCTCTTTTAATCTAGAGATTTTCTTCCTTGCAATCGAGATTTTCCATGCTTATTTTGAATAAGTTTTACAGATGATGAGTCTGATCTTCATTAGAATTCCTATGTCATAAACATCTTTTATCAGTCCTGTTCAGCTTCTGTCCAGGTGGTTGGACCAAAGGTGGATACAAAATCCAGAGTTATTCAAAGAACTATAAATTGAATCTCACAGACAACTAATTAGTTTCACTCTGCTGTTGAAACTTTTAAAAGACATTTAAAATATGAAAATTTTGGTGGAGTTAACATTTTGCATATGGGCAAGCCTTAACCAACTGTTTTTGAGAAAGGACAAGATTGAAATAGATGTGAAAAGTGCCACAAGAAGTCTAAAAGATCTCTCAGCTCTTGGAAATTTTCTAGTCATTCCTTCTTTCTTCTGTCACCCTCTCCGTTATGTATCTCTCCTACATCCCTTTTTATTGTCCTGGTCAAATTTACTTTATCATTGATAGTGATCTAAACCTACTATTTTTCCATGAAGCCCACCAAAAATTACAATTCATAATGTACTTAGAATAGATACCTTCTGTAGCATACATTTATAGGGAAGTCTTGAATGAGGTTAATGTTTTGAAATATTTCAGGTTAGCAGTAGTGTGTTTCCTTTTTTTAAACTAATGTCAACAAAAATCAAATATACTAGTTCCATCAAATACTAGAAGAATAAGATGAATGGAAAAATTTTATACACACTCAAAAAACATTAAAATCAATTTGATTCAAAATACCATGCTGGTCAAATATGGTGATTAATTGAATTATCTAAATCAGTAACAATTGTAGGAAAACTAATTAATTTAAAGATTTGAATCTTTTCTGTAAATTCTCAGGGTGAAATATTTTCTGTTCTGCATTACTTCAGTAACATCTATCTTTGTACTATTGAGAGGTTGAGCAAAAATGATATACAAATAAAGGAGAAAACTATTATTATTATAGTATAAATGGTCCATAGCATAGAATAAGGGTTTAAAAATCACCATATAAGATTTAAAGAAATGTCTTCATTTTAAAATTTTATTTTAATGTTTAAGTAAGGCTAGTTGTTGGGTGATGGCTGGAACACTAAATAAAAATCTAAACTTTTATATATAATGTACTTGGAATAAAACAAGATTGCCACTGTAAGTGAATGTTAAATGATTTCTGAAGAGAGTGTGGTTAAGTATGCTTCCCCAATTTTGAGTTATTATTACAGTATGTATAGAATGTGGAGCAGATGCACAATTCAAACAGGGACAAAACAATAAGAGATTGGGAGAGTTGATAGAAACTCGGTTCTTCATCAACTCCCTGAAGTTGACAATGATAATTTCTTTCTTTCTCTCTATATAACTGGCATTGTAAATAATTTTACAAAGTTTTCACAAGCCTTAGAAATCTCAGGAGGTGAATTACTATAGCGAATATAAGAGTAAGAACACAAAAATAGATGTTATCTGACCACAGAGAAGACTGTACATGAGTACACTTGGATTGTCCAGCAGACTCTTACAGAACTATGTGTACGGCTGAGGTAAAGTCGTGGTGGTGGTTTCCCTAAGAAAGGAAAAGGGTAGCAGTGTAATTATGAACCCTGAAAAAAATTGTTGAGACCTCATATTTAATGTTAGGGTAGTGTGACCTGATGTATCAGTTTTCTTTCAAAACAGAAGGTATTGTACAAATTACATTGTTAGTGTTCCAAATGTGTATCAATTCATTTATATTTAGACTTGAATATTCTCAAAGTAATTAGCTTGTTTTACAAATTAAGCATGATGATACAAAAAATATACATTGAAATATATAATTGATTATATTTTATAATTTACTTTCAAGTAAATCTCTTTGTCTTCACTTCTCAGGAAGGACTCACTCATACATTTTATATAAAATTAATATTTGTATAAAAATCAAGTTCCAAATTAGGATAGATTTAATGCAATCTTTTATGAACAACAGGATCAGAAGATTTCTTTCATCAAGCTTCTTTAAAGTTTTGAAACAAATTATTTTTCTGATATAGATTAAGGTAGCTATTTCATGGAAGAAAGTATTTGCAGAAAAAACTGAATTTTAAAAGATACAAACATCTTAAATGAACTTCTTTATTTAGCATAACTTTATAAATATACCTAAATAATATCAGTGTTTTATGTAGAGTATAAATATCACTTTTTATTTCATATTGGAGTGCATTTATTTATTGAGCCTTTACTGTTTTTAGCATGGTATTCTTCATTCATTTCATGATAATTGTTTTCTTTTTGTATTTTTTTTTTTTTTGGCACCAGGGATCAAACTCAGAATCTTGAGCCTGCAACACAGGCAGCGGCACCACTTAGCTAAATCCCTGGCCCATTTCATGATAATTCTAAAGGCAAATTAAGAAAGTAAGATGAAATTGGATATGTTTGGATACTTTTTAGAGCCTTGTCCTTATTGTTACCACATTAATATATTTTATGTAAAAACTGAATTTTATGTAAAAACCCATTATTCCAAAATTGTCGACTATTGGTCTTTATAGGCATTATATAAGTGAGGCAGAAATTAAATATCCTTTTACTCTCCACATTGATCTATTCCAACCTTAGCTTTTGACCAAGATGGACTTAAATGAACTGTATTTATACTCCTACTTTAACTAATGAGTCAGATAGAATGTATGAAACAACACTTGTTAGATAGTTTACAACAGGTGCCATAAAACTGTTAATTCAAAGACAAAACAACCAAATGTCATAGCCCTATAATTGTGCCAATGTATTTCCTGTCAGGACTTCCTAAGCCACAGTGCATGGAAGAAAACACAAATGTAGCCCTGTTTGGAGAAGACAGGCTAAAGAATTTGAAGACAGCTGGAATTTGCAGAGCTGAGTATAGGAAAGCAGAGAGATACAAGAAGGGATTACGGTTGTATACAGAAGACCAGTGAAGATCTCCAGAGTCCAAGTTTTCAGCTCAACACTGATCAAAGGAATACATAATTTAAAAAACTACCAACTGCTGGAGTAAGATAAATGGTCTAGTCATCTATATGTTACTGTTAAAAATACCTGTTGTCAATACATAAAGAGAAAAGATTTATTTTGGCTCATGGTTTTAGTGATTTCATTGCAGGATTGGTTGGCCTTCTGACTTGGGGCCTGTGGGAAGCAGCACATTAGGACAGGGATGTATTGTGGAACAAAGGAGTTACTTCTTGGTTGAGTGTGCAAGAGAGAGGAGATTTCACCATGGTCCCACACACCCCTCAAAGTGAACACTCCCAGTTACCTAAAATCACCCAATAGTGCCCATCTCTTAAGTTTTTCACTATCTCCCAATAGCACTATTCACTTGGCCAAAGCCTTTAACGTATTTCCAGATCCAAAGCATATTAACGATTATGTCAGTATGTTCCTAGTAAGCGTTCCACTGTGTGTGTATGTGTGCTTGTATGTGTGTGTGTGTCAAAATAAGTACATCAAAACATTAGGTTGTAAGCTTTAAGTATTTACAATAAAAGAGAGAAGAAGCAGGAAATTATCAGGTTCAAACAGAACTACAAATTGTTTCTACCTGCCAAAATGAAAAAAAAAAAAATACAGGAAACTGAATATTAGATAAAACACTAGAAAAGTTTAGTTTCCTTGGTAGTGTGTAAAAATTAAAACTAGACTAACAGATGTGTCAACATAAGCTTAAAAGCAGTGTTATGTTAGGTTAACTGTTTCTAGTGAATTAACTGTCCCCAAACAATATTCAGGAATATTTAAAGAACAACTAAGTAGTACAAAACATGATAAAATCTTACAATACTTGCTGTCTAAAAAAATCTTACAATACTTGCTATCTAAAAAAATTTTCAGGCATACAAAGAAGGGAGTATGACTTATCATTACTGTAAAAATCAATTAAAATATATAGATCAATAACTAATACAGATGTTAGATTTAATAGACAAGTATGATTAAAAATTTACTCTACCTCTTCTCCATATATTCCTCTAGATAGAAAAAAATATGAGCATGTTAAAGGGAGAAGTGAAAAATATAAAAAGACCCAAATTAAATACCTAGAAAAGAAAAGGAAGTCAGTTGAAGATATAAAGTATCCTGAATGGAATTAACAGCAAAATACACACTTTAGAATGTGGTTAAAGATACATCAATGTAACTCTTCTAAAAGGAAACACATGGAAGGAAGGAGAGAGGGGTAGAAAGAAGGAAAAGGGGAAGGCAAGGAAGAATAAAAGGGAGGGAGGGAAGAAAGAAAGGAAGGAAGGAAGGAAGGAAGGAAGGAAGGAAGGAAGGAAAGAGGAGAAGTAGGTGAAGAAAGGAGAGAGGGAGGAAGGTAGTGAGGGAAGGAAACACAGTCCCAGGTTAAGAGCATTTCTGTGAAGACAGGCAATACACACTATTGAGATTCCCAAAGAAGAGGAATGGTGAGGCAGGGGAAGTCTTCAAGGCCAAATTTTGTCTAATTTGGTGACAAATATGCATTCAAAGATATAAGAAATTCAATAAACCCAACTTTAAACAAAAAATAATGAAGAAAATAACTGTAAGAAAATCAACTTGCTCAAAATTAATTGCTAGAGAAACAGTTTTAAAAGGAGCCAGAAATGACACATTATATAAAGAGGAATAGAGATAATCATGACAGAAGTCTTGTAATTATAGAAAATTCTAAGGGAAGAGACTGCAGAGAAGTATCTGTGAAGTATTAGAAATATCAAACTGTCAATTCAGAGTTTTATACCTAGTAAAAACATTTTATATATTATGTACATGTCCTAACTCCCAAGAGACAATGTACTGCAAACATATTCTAATGAAAAAAGTAAAAATTGAGAAAAAAGTAAAGACAAAATAAATATTTATTTTTCTGAAATACAACAGCTGGTTTATCAACAGCTGACATGCAATCCAAAGAATGTGAAGGCATTTCTTCAGGTGGGAAGAAAACACTCACTGGAAATCTGGACCTATGCAAACTGTTAGGAAACATTGAAATGACAAAATGTCAGTAAACAAAAAGTTTTTCTTATTTTTAAAATATCTTTAAAAGATAATTGAGTGTTTTAACAAAACTAGCAAAGTTTCAAATTATTCTTAATGCTCTTCATCAGAATAATAGGTAAGATGGGTGTTTTTCTTGAAATTTCTCAAATTGTAAATTAAAAAACTATGGAATACTTTCATGTAGCATATGCCTCAAAATGCTTTTGATTGCTTGATGAAATAAATACAGTTTGGTATTATTTGATTTTTTAGTAATAGACATACTAAACTTATTTTTTATATATTTATCGTTCATTTCTGTTGTTTTTATGTTATCTTATCAATCAATATCCTAATTTTTGTCGTATATGTTTCCAACATTGCACATTCCAGGTATCATAATAACAATATGTTAAGAATGGAAAATAAAGGGCCGGGGATTTAGCTTAGCGGTTTCGCCGCCTGCTGCGCAAGTGCAAGGACCTGACTTTGATCCCCGGTACCAAAAAAAAAAAAAAGGAAAATTAGTCAACAGTGACAAATACACATGTAGATAATATAGTCCATTAAACTCTATCAGGCAATTTTTAAAAGTTGTCTGTTTAGATTAGTCTAATTGATTAATAAATATTTTTTGTTATCAGTTTAACATAAGGAAAAATATGGGGTGATCTAGTGTCTCAGTTAATGCATTTATTTTTTTCTGAATTATGACATGGCATGTACAGGGGAAATTCAGGGAAAAGGTCTCAAATTGTACTGATAACGAATTATGGAATGTAAAAGGAAGAACTTGATCTACTTTTAATCCTAGTTAAATTTTTCACAGGAGCATGGAACATAGTTACAGAAGGTCCTGCATAGGTGAGTTTTAAAAAAGCATTTAAAGATAGTTAATACCTTCTTTACTGAAAACTGAAGAACCCTTAGAGCTCTGTCATCCACGTGTGTGTTTTAAGCACTGTACAATTACTTCAAGCAATCCAAATGCTATTCCTCAAATCCTATTATTCAAATGAATTTTATGTAATGAAGACAGATATTTCAGGGATATGATTCTAAATGTCTTAACTGTAAGGGGCAATTATTTTTATAAAAATTGCTATGTTTCTAAATGTCCACAATATCAGTGTTCTTCATTTTAAATTCAGTAAAGACATGGAGATTGTAATTTCTTTTAAATGTCTACTAAATTACAACTTTTATTCAAAACTATAATATGATATATGCATCTTGTTTAGATCTAGCATCAAATCCTTCTAGACACAAGAATTTTCTTATTGAAACTGTCAGCTGAGCTATCTCTTAACTGTCAAATACGCTGCCAATAAAATACAGCAGAAGTTGTCCTTTCCCACACATTCAGCATAGTAATGTTTTCTTTAAATCATGGATTGCAAACGAAGTATAGTTTTGGTAGTTATTTAGGGGCTTAATTAGTGTCAGCTGGACCATACTGAATTTCTGGTCCCTCAGGTTGAAAAATACCGCAGTTTTACCCATTTAAAATTTCTCTGTTTTGATCATCACACTTGTTTCCCCATTGAAATCTCTTTATCTCCAAATCGCTCATTTTAACTACCGCATACACTAAATCTATGTACATTTCTGAATGTAGGAAGGAAATCATGCTTGTGTTGATACCAAATACACCTTTTCCTAATAACGTATTTCCTAAGAACACATGACATCTGTTCTTTCCCCCCTTTACTCCAGTGATTTTATACCATTATGCATTTTGAACCAGCTGCATCAGTATCACTTGTGGACATGTTAGCTATTCAGATCCTCAGCTATCTCACAGATACACAGATTACATCTGGAGATGTTTACATAGATTTGAGAGCCACTTCTATAGGAGTATAATATTATTATGTCTTTCACAGTGGCTTGACTTTCCTTGTTTGACTTCAAAGAGGCTATTATTTAAATATTTTAACTTTAGCCCGATTTTCTTGATTTCAAATTCACCATTCTCAGTGACAAATCCTAAATAGTTACAATTGTGGCACAATCCAAGTTTTGGATTATTTAACAGTGGTCAAGAGTTACTTTATATTATACTGTAAGCATTTCTTGCTGCAGTCATGTGGGGTGTGACAGAAAAAAGAGAAATATAAATAACCAAGAATTCATACTTAGGTATGCAATACCAGAATGTCAAACTAAACATTTATTGATGTATGTTTTCTCTACTTACTTAAAATACTTGCATATTCAACTATCTTAAGTGCTTTACCAATGTCTTTTTCTAGTACCCTAACATTTCCTGGGTGTATACCTCTTGCAGCTACTTTTTTGGACCCTGGAGAATTCAGTTAGCAATAATTCCTGGAGGACTTTACATTTATCATTGACCTTAATCATAGGAAACTGACTTTCTTATTATCATCAGTTCAAAACCATAATAGGTGAGTTAGAAAATTTTCTCTTTAACAAAGACAACACTGTACTACATCATTATAATGCTACAATATTAAGATAAAGAGATGACCCCCTCAACTTGTAGGTACTCTTTCCAGAAACTTGGGACAAGTTTACATTTGATAAAGTTGGTACATGTTTGAGTAAGATATGTCATAGATTCTCTTCACTCCAATATATTGATTCCATTTAATATTTCAGAAATCTGCAGCAGCATTCAATTGATGACACAACTCAAGGAATGAGCTGCTAAATGAAACATCAAAGATGCAATGGTTATTGGAAGTCATCTTTTGTCTCAATATTGAGATATTGTCCTGGTTCAATGATTGATTAAGTGACTCCATAAATCCCGAAATTCTTCTATAGTTCTTCTTTATCATGAGTACTGAAATCATGCACATATTGTACTATTAATGGAAAATGGTGCTGCTATCCCTGTCTTTATCAATATTACTTTATTATCTCAGGAGATTCATGGTTAGGAATTTAGCGCTGCAAAAAATCTCACTGCCCTTCTAAGAACTCTTTACTCAGTAGAAATCAAGTCACAATTTATAGCAAATACTCTTTGATACCAATGTCTCAAAATCCTTTTATTTCTATGATCACTAATTCTTTACTATTATATCATGACCTCTTCCAAAAATAAGCCCTGGCACTCAAATTGCAGCCTAAAATATCAAACACTCACTAAATATTCTGATTTTATCCTACCTCTACTGCTGTTCTCCCTTACAGTAGAAAGCACTAAATTCAAATTTGTTTATTTTGCTGACTTTTCAAAGAGCCATAAAATGCACAGCACCAATGTAGTGAATCTAGATTATGTTTTTATTTGTCATACAATCAGAAAATGTAGTCCTTCTAACTAATTTAGTCCTAATTATGAGATATTAACTGAGGAGTAAAGTGACTTCACCTCAGGTCTTGTTGACATTTTTAAAAAACATACATTGTGGACACTGCTAGGAATCTAGAAATGGGTTCCCCTCTAATAACCATAATAACCTCTCAAATCATCTGCTTTCTAAGTATACTTGTAGGTTGCACAGAAAATAGTATATTATTTCTAGCGGGAAAAAAGAGTAACATAGAAAGGTAATTTGTTCTAACTTCCAGAATTGTACTGCCCCACTGTTCCCTAAGAATCGATTTTTCAAGAAAAAAAATAGAAGAATAATAAACAAATGACCATTTTATATATAACTGAGCTTGACTCTTAAATCTGTATCAGAGCTTCTCATGTTAGAAACATAATCTGAGATAAAAATAATCTGAGTATAGTTAAACTGGAAAGTTTCATTTGATCAAAGAAAAGGTTCTAGAACTGGACAACTTTCTGAACTTAACTTGGCTTAAATTGTCCCATTTCACTGTACAGCATGTGCAGGATCTGTTTATAGCCAGAGAAAAGATAGTGACCTACAGGAACAATACGATTGGCATTTGCTTGGTCTTTGAATATTATGATCAAATTTGGCAGCTTTCAGCTTGTAATTGACTGGAGTTTTAGCTACTTTGATTGATTGAGATGCAGTTGGCTGGATACAAAGATGTTATCCTAGAGTAAGTTACAATTTGATTACACATCAAATTAGGGTACTATTTACCCTAAGGTGTTTTAGGCCAAACATTAACATCTAATTTCTTTGGCCAAACTTATCAATTTGCGGAGGGGTAAGGAGAGGAGAGTAAGGGGATTTAAGAAGAATTAAGATGTGTTAGGTACATGTAACAACTGCTCATGATGAATGGAATCATTATGTACTGCAAACATGTGCTAATAAAAATAAAAATTTAAAAACGATAGATAATTGAGGAATGTAAATTAGATTTTATTCCTGAATTGTGATTCTGATTTATTTCTCAAAGTGTATATTATAGGAACTGATGGGGAGTGTCTAAGCCTACCGAGAAAAAGAAGAGCTTTCTCTTGGTGTACCCAGGAATCCATTTTCTGTCACAACACTTGCGATGGAGCTAACTGTAGAGAAGGACCAGGCTAGCTGGAGAGGCAGCCCTGATCCAAGTTTGAGCCAGAAATCAGGAGGGTACACTTTTATTTTAAGATATGAATCTTAATCAACCATATTTGGCTCAATGAATCTCATAAAGCAGTGAGTAATTGTGTAAATAGAATACCCTCACTCAAAGATATCTACATCCTAATCATTGGAATCTGTAAATATATTACCTTACCTGGTAAAAGATTATGAATTAGAGGTAAAATTACTCTGCTAACCAAGTGTAAATCTGTTCCACGTATAGTGATGTAGTACAGTGTTGTCTTTGGTAAAGAATTTTCTAATTCACCTGTTATAGTTTTGAAATGGTGATAATAAGAAAGTCAGTTTCATATGACAAAATTAAGGTCCAAGATAAACGTAAAGTCATCCAGATATTATTGCTGACTGAATCCTCTAGGAGCCAAATTAGGACAATAAAATATTGTAATTATACTGGATTATCTCTCTTGAATCTGTTTAATCACCAAGGTTGTTAAAATGGAAGAAAGAAGGGAAATAAATGGTTAAAAATGATAGGAAATCCAAACAGGAGGTATATGGCCTATTATAACTGGCTTGAGGAAGGAGTAAGGGGAGCAGAAGGCAAGGAATGTGAGAAGTCCTTAGAAGCTGGAAAAGATACAATAGTTGAATCTTCTCTTGAGGCAACAGAAGAGAACATAGCCCTAACAACACCTTGATTTTAGCCAACCCAGACCTGAACTGAAGTTGTAATATTAAAAAAAAGCTGTATTATCGAATTTATATATATATA
>NW_004624749.1:20702741-20731272 GCF_000247695.1 Heterocephalus glaber
TCCTCTATTTTTTTATCTGTGTCCTCTCTAGATTTATTAATCATGTCTTGCACCATGAGCAAAATCTTTGCTCTTATCTGAGTAATTATTTCTGATTTCATTTTTCCCAGATCCTCTTTTGTTACCAGTTCAGAGGGTCCAGGTGGTTGAGTATCAGATTGTTCCATCTCGTTTCCCTTTGGGGTTGCTGTAGGTGACCTGGAAGTCTGTTTTTGAGGCTTGTTTATGTGTCTTCTCATTTCCATGGGGTGGGGGGTTGCTTCTGGCACCCACGTGAATCACCTTCTGTGCCCTAGGAGCTTGGGATGGCAGTGGGAAGCTTCCTTCTGGGTTCTGGAACCAGTTCAGCTTCTCTCCCTAGGAGCCTGGGATTGCAGTGGGGGAGCTTCCTTCCAGGTGCTGGGACCAGCTCACCTTCTCTGCCCTAGGAGCCTGGGATGGCAACAGGGAACTTCCTTCTGGGTGCCCTGACCGGCTGAGTTTCTCTGCCCTAGGAGCCTGGGATGGTGGTGGTGGAGCTTCCTTCCGGGTTCTGGGACTGGCTGAGCTTCTCTGCCCTAGGGGCCTGGGTTGGAGGTGGGGAGCTCCAACATTCTATCTTTGTGAGACAGAGTTTTCGTCAGTCGCAGTCACCTGCACCTGCTCCCCTGACAGATGCACTTCTACCTGCAGAGATCTCAGGGTGGGGGAAGGGAGATATAGGTCTAGTTTTAATCTTTGGCAAGTTGATACCCAATTCTCCAGCATCATTTATTAAAGTGGCTATCTTTCCTCCAGTGAGGGTGTTTGTTCCTTTGGTGAAATGAGGTGGCAGAGTATGTCTGGAGTTGTTTCTGCATCTTCTAGTCAGTTCCACTAATCCCTGGGTCTGTTTTTATAGGCCAATCTCCCTAATGAGCATAAATGCAAAAAATCCTCAGTAAAATACTGGCAAAACAGAATGCAGAAGATCATCAAGAAGATCATATACCATGATCAAGTGGGCTTCATCAAGGGATGCAATAATGGTTCAATACATGAAAATCAATAAATGTAATACACTATATTAACAGTGTGAAGGACAAAAAACACATGATCATCTTAATAGATACAGAAAAAGCATTTTACGAAAATCCAACACCCATTCATGATTAAAACCCTACCAAAAATTGGAACAGATGGTCTTTATCTCAACCTAATGAAAGCCATTTATGGAAAAACAAAATAGAACATCGTATTAAATGGTCAAAAACTGAAATCTTTCATGCAAAATCAGGAACAAGACAAGGATGTCCACTATCACCACTCTTGTTCAATATAGTTTTAGAAATATTAGCCACAGCAGTTAGACAGGAGAAAGAAATAAAAGGAATAAATATAGGAAATGAAGAAGTTAAATTGTCATTATTTGCAGATGACATGATACTTTATATAGAAAACCCCAAGAACTTCACCAAAAGTCTTGTAGACTTAATAACCAAATTTAGTAGAGTAGCTGGATACAAGGTCAACACAAAAATCATTAGCCTTCCTGTACATCAACATACTCACTGAGAGATAAACTAGAGAAACAACTCCTTTCACAATAACATCCAAAAAACAAAACAAAAAAAGAACAAGAAGAAATACCTAGGAATCAACCTAACAAAAGAAATCAACTTCTTTTACTCTAAAAACTACAGCACTCTGAAAAAAGAGATCAAAGAAGATATCAGAAAAGGGAAAGACATCCCTTGATCCTGGGGAGGAAGAACCAATAGAGTGAAAATGGCCATACTTCCAAAACTGCTATGTAGATTCAATGTAATAGCCATTAGAATTCCAACAGCATACTTCAGAGAACTTGAGAAAACAATCCAAAAATTCATTTGGAACAAGAGGCCTAGAATAGCAAAAGGAATTAATTCTAGTCGACAAAAGCTAGGCAGTGTTATCACAATCCCCAAATTGAAACTTTACTACAAAGCTACTGTAGAGATTCTTTTGGACAAAAGTTTTCATCTTTTGAGCAAATACTTTATAAGTAGTTAGTAGTCCTTGATTAGATAACATCACTGAAGAAATATAAATTCCAATTTGATATGCAGTACCATAATAAAAGTACTGTTTATTTACATGCTAACATTAGCTACACTTGTTATTTATCAGCTAAACACACATATGTTTATTTTCCCAAAGAAACTACTCAAGCTAAAATCCCAGATAGGTTGTCTTGGATGATTTACATTTCTGAAACCACCATGGGCTAGGAGGCTTATAAATAACACAAATTTCTTTTCCACAGTTTTGGAAACTGGCATTAAGATCCAAGTGCTAGCATATTTAGTGTGTAGTGAGGGTTGATTTCCTCATAGATAGCTGTTTCACTCCAACTTCACATTGCAAAAGGGATAATATGTCTCCTTAGGGACCCATTTATATGAGTATTAGTGTCATTTATAGGTGCTCTATTCCTGTGATTTAACCACTGCCCCTGAGCTCCTAATATTATCAAATAAGAAGTGGAAGATTTCAACTCCATGAGTTTTTTGAGGGGAGAATAAACATATTGACCACATTGTGTATGTACTTTTTAAAAATCGGTGTTCAAGGTTTTTACCAGTAGAGTAGAAAGTCTCTAATGATATATACAGATCTAGGATCTGTGCACCCTAAGGACAATAAAGCATCATGCCTGCAGAAAACAAAGTGATGTGTTGACTCCCAATCAACTCTTTGTCAATGGATTTCATGCTTTATCCTGGCCACCACCTGCCAACTCCAAGCCTAGGAGATAAGGTAAGCCATAAAGGTTTGCAGATCCAGGGAGAAATTACAGATATGGTCATTATTGTTAGCTCCAGGGAAATCCCAGTTATTATAAACTACAAAATTGGGGTTTTACTCTGAAAGTGCCTTCTTCATAGCAGATAGAGAAGGAGAAGAAACCCAGTGAAGGGACACAATATTGTCAGAGATTGTTTAGTCAGGTACCATTTTGGAAAGGAGTTAATTGTTTAAGACAGCCATAGAACTACTCCACCTCAGGGTTTCTAGCATTATCTTCCCAGAGATACTGTGTGAGAGACAGCCATGAGAGACAGCCATGGAAAGGGTGTGAGCTAAGTATAAAACTCCTGAAAAGTTTAAATTCAGGCAAAGAATGACATGAGCTCCACTCTCCATAGTGATAAACAAGACATGGCAAGTGTGGCTTTCAGAGACAGCTGGATCTCAAAGTGTTGGCATTAAGTCCAGCACTCTACTTGAACCCCTAGCTCACTGCCTGCATCCAGCAGAGACCAGTGGCCCAACTGGTATCTTTATCTACCAACATGAGGAAGAATAGGCCTTCATTTGAATGGTTGCCACAGTCTGGGGTGTATGAACACGCAGACCTCTGCAATGGGAGAGGTACCTCACAAACCCACATGCCATAATGCTAGGTGAAGAAAATTGTGACTTGCTGGATTCTAAGCCTGCAGATCACAAAAAGAAACCACTCACCTAAACACTTTTTACTTTTTTTTTTCTTCCCCTAATGGGTTTTTTGAAGTTTGGGTTTTTTTCTTTTTTTCTATTTTCTTCTTGTATTTTTTCCCTGATTTTCCTCTCTGATTTTTTTCTTCTTATTGTTCTTATTTGTAATTATTTTGTTACTTTCATCTAATAATATTAACTAATGTTTAAAAATGATTTCCTTTTGCTCCTCAATAGCATCCTCTATTTCACAGTTCTGTATTCCTTCTCAACTTTCATTGATTAATTTTTCAAACTTCACAGTTTTCATTCTGTTTCCTCACCTACTTTATCTTTACATAATAACCATTAAGCTTTATGAAATTTTCAATAGTTAATCCTATGCTATTACTGTTGAATACTGTTCCATTATTGGTGGATGTTTAGTTGTTGTATTTAGTAGATAATTACATAAAATATCACATAAACATTAACACTATTGTACTGAGAATGCTGAATGCCCTACTGTCACCAATAGACAGATCAACTAGACAAAAAAATTTTTAAAAGAAATATTAGAGTTGAACCAAACATTTGAACAAATGGATTTCATAGATATCTACACTGTTCCATCCAACAAAAACAGAATTCATATTCTTTTCAGCAACACACAGAACTTTCTTCAAAATAGACCACATACTATTCCATAAAACATGCTTACATAAAGGCAAAGAAAAAAAATAACCTCATGTATATAGTCAGAGGATGGTGTGGTGAAACTAGAAATCAATGGCAAAAGAAATCACAGAATGCAGACACATGTAAATTAAATAGTACATTCTTGAATAATCAGTGAGTTAAACAAGAAATCAATGATAAAGTTAGTTCCTAAAATCAAATAATGCAAATACAACATACCAGAATTTATGGAACATAATGAAAGTAGTCCTAAAAAGGAAGATTAAAGACATGAATACTCACATCAGAAAAACAGAATGAGCCAAAAAAAACCCTAATTATGCACCTCGAGATTCTACAAAAACAAGAACATTTCAAATTCAAAGCGATTACAAAGGACACTATAAATATCACAGCAGAAATTAATAAACTTGAGTCTAATAAATCAATGAGAAACAACAATGATTCAAAAAGCTGGTTCTTTGAAAGAATAAACCAATAGACAGACTCATAGCCAGTCTTATCAGGAGAAGGAAAGAGGAGACAAATCAATGCAACTGGTATTGAAAAAGGTGAAATCACAACAGACCAAAGTTACCATGATAGAAAAAGCTTAGCACTGGAATAAAAGCAAACTTGAGGTCAATGGAACAAAATAGAGGATTAAAAACAATCTGAACATATTCAAACACTTGATTTTTGAAAAAAACCACATACTTGAGGAAAGATAGCTTATTTAACAAATAGTTCTGGGAAAACCAGCTACTCACATGTAGAAGATTGAATCTACAACTGTATCTCTCAAAATATACCAAACTAAAATAAAAATGGATCAAATATCTAAATGCTAAAACAGCAACCATCTGGTGGAAGATATAGTAGGAATATTCTTGAAGAGATAGGTATAGGCAGAAATTTTCTGAATAAATGATAAAATATCAAATTCAAAAGTTTCTGCAGAGTGATGGAAACAATCAATAGACTGAAGAAACAATTCTCAGAATGGGAAGAATGAGTTTGCCAGCTATTTCTCAGCAGAGTACTCATGCATAGAATATATGAAGAACTCAAAAAAAATTAAACCTCTCAAAATAAAAGACACTTCTCAGAAGAAGTAGAAGCTAATAAGTATATAGGAAAGATTGTACAGCTCTGGCTAATAGAAAAATGCAAATCAAAACCATGCTGATACTGTGTCTTATTCCAGAAAAAATAGCATTAATCAAGAAATGAAATAATAAAAAATGCTGGCCGGGCTGCTCCGAAGAAAGGAATACTTATATATTAATGTTGGGAATGTACAGTAGTACAAGTACTATGGAAATTAGTATGGAGATTCCTCGACAACTAAAAGCAGAAATTCTATTTTGCCTAGCTAATCTCCTTCTAGTTATTTTCCCAAATGAGTTAAAGGTATCATATCACAGTGGTACATGCATACTCAGTTTTTTAGCAGCACAATTCATAATTGATAAGTCTTGTAGATGGTGTATATGTTCATCATTAGCTGAATGAATAAAAAATAGAATATGGTATTTATGCAAAATGGATTTCTACCCTGCCATAAAGAAGGGCAGACTTGAATTTTTGTAGGAAAATGGGGGCACCTTGATACATGATGTTAGGTCAAATCAATCAGACACACATGGTTACATATTGCATGGTTTCCCTTATATGAGAAAAAGGAAATGTAAACCAAGAGCAATATAAAAGATAAATAATAATAAATAGTGAGATAGTTCTTTTAAATGGGAAGGGGACCAAGAAATGGAGGGAGAAGGGAGGGAAGGGGAAGGAAGGCAATGAAGAAAGAGTAAAGATGTGTTATATACATGTACCAACTCCCCACAATGATTGTAAATATTATGTGCTCAAGCATGTATTAATAAAAAATAAAAATTAGAAAAAGAAATATATTCTGATCCATTCCTCTAGATGGAGTGGAGAAACAAGGTAAGAGAACTGATTCTTAAAAGCAGTGAAATAATTTGAGCTGAACTAATTTTCTAAATCATATTTCTAAAAACTGAAGAACTCATTTATTCAATAACAAATTTATTGAATATCATTTGTGATGTGCCACGTGGAGAGCTGAGCATTTGTAATTAGACCTGACCTTCTCTACTTCCAAGCAGTAGGGGAGAGGTGCATCTAGTGTGCAGTCTGCTAAGTGCAGGTGACCCCAGAAGAGGGGCTCCTGGCTTGGGGCGTGTGAGGCAGAGTGCTGCCAGGGCATCCACCTTGCCACAGGAACAGTCCAGAGTGCTGTCTCCAGAGCCTCAGAAACAAGAGTGGGGCTGGAGTCCTCATGAGCCTGGAGAAAGAGGCAATGCTAAGAGTGGCTAGTCGTGCAAAACCCTGTGCACAGCTGTCAGCTACACCTGTGAGCAGGAAGGCCTGAGAATCAGTCAACCAATGTGACACTCCGATTGAAGCAGCAAATTACCAGGCTCAAGAGTGCCAGCTGACGTGCTTCCTTTCTAATCTCTATCTGCTCCTGTCTTCTGGGTGCTGACATTTACCCTCTGTCTGTCTCGTGTTAGCACAGCTCTCTGTTTGTTACCTGGCTTCTCTGGCCCCTTGATAGAGTGATTAGTGAGCAACACAAGATTTTAAACCTGACTTCCCTCACAGCTCTCTGCCTGTGATGTGTTGTTAGTGTTATTGTGGCATAAATCTTAGCCTGTATTTGGTTCAGATCTCATAGGGTTAATTTAAGCATATCTGGTCTTTATGGTGGCAAAGCAGAACCACTTTTTCGTCAAATAGATAAGTAGACCAAAGATTACTATTGTCTATTCTAAAATTATTTATTTCTTATAAGGGAAAATAACTATAAGCAATGGAGAACCATACATAGTCCTAAACATGATAAAAAGGAACATCATTAATGAGTGGCAGATAGTAAATATCTTATCGATGGAACACAATAAGAAGTACACATCGATACATTGTTTTTGCTAGGAATTTACAACTTTAATCATGAGGAAATATTGGATAAAACTAAGTGAGGAACATAGTAATAATACCCTTCAAAATCTTCTATGATTTTTTTAATGTACATTAAAAACATCAAGAAGTTGTACAAGTTCATCTAACATTTGATCTTTCACTGGACCTTTTATAGGAGAATAAAAATATTATAAAGGAAGCCATATGTCAGTTGAAAAAAGGAAAATGAAAATCATAACTATTCAAAGATAACATATCAAAGTAAAATTTACTGAATGATAACTGCACTGTGAATATTAACTTTTCTATACAAAATACACATTGAAGTAATTAGTGGTAAAATATTGTGATATATGCAAATTACTCTCAATGTTCAAGAAAAATATACACCACATGAGAAAAAGATAGAGTGTGAAAAATGATACAGCAATTTGTACAAAATGTTAAGAATAAATGAAAATGGGTCAAAGATACAATGCAATTTTGTATTAATCTTATGCTTGTAACTTTCCTATATATTTATGATTGCTTTCAATAAAACGTTTTAAATTAAAAGATTTTAAACAGCTATTTTATTGGTTAACATCAGCATATACTACTTTACTGAGATTTTGTGAGAAATAATAGAAAAAGCCATTAAATTATAGAAGCAACTCAAAATGATGGAACAGGAAGTTGTAAATGTTCAAAATTATAATTTAATGGCTACTAATGTATACCAATGTATACAAAGTCTTCAAACCACACACACACACACACACGCATACACACACACACACACACATAGAGTTGAATTAATCTCCTATTAAATATAAAGAAAGTGAGGGGCAGGGAATATTACATAATTTACAATACAAGTATGTAAAGACACTGGCAGAGCTTTGAATGAAAGAATATTGATTATACTCATCAGCTTTTTTTATATCAGACTGCTATTCACCCAGTTCAAATGATTTTTAAACAAAAAAGAGAAGTCTAAAGGTATGAAGTGACTTTACTCTTATCATGTGTTTCACTAGTAGCTAGACTACTACTGCAACTAAACAATTAATGGAATAGCCATGGATGGATGGAAAAACAGAGGAGTAAAATTGCCCCAAAGTATTCATTTCTGTTTAATGGCCAGCACAAACTGATATAGTTACAATTGGAAATTGGCTTAAATATATGAGACTAAATTATCATTAAACAATCTCTGCTTTTTTGAACAATCAAGAATTATTGATTTATACTTTTAAAGTACATTTTCTTTATTAAAACATAGCATGCATACAGGAAAGTACATAAATTATAACAGGAAAAGTTGGTTAATTTTTTAAAATTTACAATCGTTACCATCTCCCAGATCAAGTAATAAATAACTGAATTGAATACTGTACATCCAGCACTTAGAAGCCCCAGGTTCTCTTACCAAAGAAAACTAGTATTGTTACTTCTATCATCACAGACTGGTTTTCCTCTTTGAAAAATGAAATAAATGACATCTTGAAATATATCTCTTTTGTACCTGTTGGCTTTGACTCAATATTTGTACCATTAATTTTGTTTTTGAATACTGAAGTAATTTATTCATGCTCATTGTTATAGAGAAATTCTTGGTGAGTATGCTACCACATATTTGTCCATTTTATTGAGGATATGTATTGGGTAGTTATGAGTAATATTACTGAGCACATTGTTGTATATGTCTTTAAATAAATGTGTGTGTGCATTTCTAGAAAGACTATGCCTAGAATGACTGGAATTTTCAACCTTAAGAGATAGTACTCAACAATTTTCCAAAGTTCCTGTGCCAATGTTCCCTCCAAAATATAGGAGAGTTACAGTTCCTCCAAATCTTCACAGACATCTAGAATTATCTTTTTTGCTTTATTATTTAGATGAGTAGGTTATGAGTCACATTGAGAGGTTATGCACAGATTTCTGATGAATATAAAATACATTTTTATGTATTAATTATCCATTTGGATATATTCTATGGAGTGCCTGTTTACATTTTTTCTCACATTTGTTTAAACTTTTTCTTATTATTTACAAAAGATCAGACTAATTCTGCATGAGTCTTTTTTGGGAAATATGTGTTACAAATATCTTCTATTCTGTGGTTTTCCTTTTCTCCTTCTTACTGAAGTATTTCAAGGAACATGACTGTGAATTAACTCCAACTTATCCAACTTTTCTTTTCTTTCCTATTTAAGAAACCTATGCCTATTTCTAAATCATGAAATATTCTCCCATTACTTTCTTTTAGAGTTGCCTCTGTTTTACTTGCATGTCTACAGCCACATGCAAATGGTTTTAGAAAATGTGAGGTGGGGAATTATTTTTTAATATTGACTCCATTTCTACTGGGATCATTCAAGACAGCATCAGCTGTCTTTTCTGGGTTTATCTCTTATTATGATTTTTTTTGTTCAGCTTGGGTGATAGCACAGCACTAGTCAACTATATCAATGAAAATGTTAGCATTTTAAAACACACACCTCTTTACTTATATTGTTTCCTGCTAAAGTATGAAAGGAAAATATTAGTGACTCTCAGCTGGGATAATCTCTTCAGGAGAAATATAAACTTTGGGCATAAAGTGAGTTTGAACCAAGCCATATAAACATGTACTGAATCAGATAGCATGTCTAGGAACTGAATAATGAGGTCAGAATCAGGTTGGCAACAATGGGAGTGTAAATTCAAGGAATACAGACTTTTTGAAGGGCACACTTTACACCCTTTCTGTGGCTTTTGTGTAGAATTTAATTCAACATTGTTATATTTCATCCAAGCATGTTACTTTGACAATGTTGGTTAGCCTTGTAATCAGAAAAATTCCCATGCTAAAACGGATGCTTTTCCCCTCCTTTATTGAAAAATTTGCATCTGTTCATTTATTTCCCATTTACACAGCATGCCTTCATCTAATTCTTAATAGTTTAAGTTTAAAATTTTGCCTCTTACTATAATTAACATTACATTACTCCCTTCTTATTCAAATAAAGAGCCCTTTATGCATGGCCACCACATCTATTTATCTTTCCATTTAATCCACACTCCCCCTAGGCTTCAAATTCATAACCTGTTTAGAGCTTTAAATGAGGGTAACAGCATGAATGTAGGTAAATTAGACTACCTTTAACACTGCAACTCCCCTAAGCTCAAAGCAAGCTTTTTTTCCCTTTACTGTTTTAGCCACTTGAGTTCTTGGAAGGAGTCTCTTCATTAAACATTTTATATCCTTAGAGGCTATCTTATGGCCTCTTGATAGACAAGTAGAACTCATAATCACGTAATTCTTTCTGAATAACATTAAATATCTGCAAACCTTTTAAACTGCAAATTATTTAAACCAATGAATTTGCTTTGGGAATACTGAATCACCAAATTACAAAGCAGGAGTTAAAGACAATGTCAGAGCTCATACATAGAACACTATGAATTTCCAGCTAGATCTAAGCTGTAAAACCATTTCTTCTCTTCGTCAATATGATTAGGTTATTTAATCAGTACTGAGAGAACATATAAATATCAGGTTTGATCTAAGGACTTTACTAATTAACTAAATTAATCTACCTAAAAAACCTATAAGTAGGTTCTTCTATAATTCACATCTTATAATCAAGGAAAGTAATATTAATTTAAATAATTTCCTAAGTTGTCCAAGGCTGTTCACTTGGGAAAAGAGGAGGCTTGGATCAGTCTGGGAAGACCGCCTCCATGGTCATGCTTTTAAGCTATTGTGCTGATATTTAAAGTAATCCCTATTGAGGAATAAGGGCTTCAGTCTGCAAACCAATTTGATCTTTTTTCCCTCTGCACTCTGGTGATAATTCTTCTATTGAGAATCTATTTTCGTTTGAAAAGCATTATTTCTGCCTTGTTTTCCTAATCTGATCCTCCTGACTTCTTTCACTCACTGTACTATAAATGAGGTCTTGTGTTTGCTTCTCATTTCTACTTTGTCCTATAAATGATGTTCACCAAGCTATGTCTGAAACCTTGCTTTTTGGTATTATGCACAACTGATGAAGCTTATATATGGATACAGGGGTTAAGCATACACATTGATCAGAGGCAATTTCAGATCATTTAATTTTGTCACTTTCTATGTTTCACGTACTTTATTTGTAAGAGGTTGACAGCATATGCCACCATGTTTCTTAAATATTGTCTTCTCACTAACAAATCTTTATTTTATCCATATAGGTAGAGCAGTTGCATTCCTTAGGAACTGGGGAAGGGATAAGAGGTAAAAAACAAGTGACTTTAGTATTTAACTTTCCATTCAGTTAGTGTCCTTGGCTAAGTTAATATAATTCTTAGAACCTTGGATTTTCTATTTATAAAATTCAGATAAAAAGGCAACATGTCCTTTGAGCAACATCTTCTCAACTCCCTTTCCTAAGCTATACTCTTTGATAAACATAATTCTGCTCTATATTTCCATGCTCAACATTTTTTATAGATTCCGCACATGAGTTAAATCATGAGGTATTTGTCTCTATGCAAAAAATAAATTGTCCAACATGGTGACCAAAGTTAACAATATATTGTATTCTTGAGAGTTGCCAAGAAAGTATAGATGAAGCATTCTCAATATAAAAACTGAATAATATAGGAAGAAATACATATTCTCATTCTATAGGGATGTATATTACATATGTATTAATACATACTCATATGTATAAAGCTGTATAGAATAAATATATTCAATGTTATTTAGGTTATGAAATTAGATCCATCAACTCATACCATATTAAATATAAATATAAATATGCATCATATATCGGCAGTATATATATAAAACATGTAGTACAGCAAAAATATATTCAATATTACTACAAGTTTTAAAACCTTTTACTCTGTATTTCACAAAAATTGGCCCCTATGATACTACATACTCCTCAATATTGCTATGAAATAATAAAATGCAAGTCATTTTGCTTTATTTGAGAGCATCTCCAAAAACCTTATAAATACTGTTAGCATTGTTCTTACTTCCTACTAATTTTAATTTATACCCCATATAAGGTGTCCCATACTCATGCTTTTCAGATCTTTGAATTTATTGTTATAATGACTGTCCCACTTCAGACATGGGCTGCACTTGCTGTTATCAATACTACCAATCTGCTCATTATCTTACTTTTGAACAGCCTATTCTGTGGCTGGCATCTCTAATATTTCAACCTTCCCTTTCCAGGATTTTGAATCCAAAAATCCATGACGCTATGTGAACTATGATTATAGTCTTTCACAACCTTGCTCAATCTCTTGTCCTCAATCTCTCCTTTATTCTGGTCTAAACTCAAGAAAAATTATATTAGTCCTTTTGTCATATAGGTTTTATACCTCTCTTGAACTTTTCTGCTTTTCAGTTAATTCATCTTTCTTGTCAGAACCATATTCTGATTAAACTCATGAGGTTTTGTATTCCACTTTTGTACCTAGATCGGTTCATGTACATGAGGAAAAATAACACAAACACATTCATTTCCTTCCCTTCAAATTCAATACCATATGCCATAGTGGTGCTACAAAATATTCACACTATAGGTGCCTAGTCCATTCACTGCCTTCTAAATATACTTATGCACACATATGTAATGTCCTGAGAAAACATAGTGACCTACTGTTAAGTGAGGGAAACTGACTACAAAATCAGATTATCCTATCAGGCAATATGTTATTTTTGTTGATACTAGACTTAAAGTCATTTTAGCTTGTTTTTCTGTTGTTTCCTAGTATGTGAAAGGCCTTAATTTGAATCCTTAACATTGAAAAACATAAATGAATTAAAGAACTATGTTAGTGCTTGAGAAAGTGACTGACTTGAAGTAAAATTAGGAAAAACCTGAAGATTATTATAAACTCTTTATCTAATAAGCAGTTAAACAATCTCTATATGGGATATTAGTATACTAAGTATAACTTTGTTTAGATCCTATGAAAACATATAGTAATTGTACTATGCAACTAGCTCTACCCTCTACAATGCAATAGGCTCCCACTTACTCACATTAGTGCCATGAAAATAAGACATTTCATGCTTCTGTGGTCTGTAAAATGCAATAGACGATATGCAAAAAAATGGTCCAAGAGATACCTTCAGACAACAAGGGTTATTCTCTCTCCATTATTTTATATTACAACTAAAATATCTTATGTCTTTAGATCTTTATGTCCTGAAAAAGCATCAATATTTAGAAATATGTTTCTGTCCAATGAGGAAGAATCATACTCTTCTGAAAGATTGTTTCAAATCTAATCATTGCCTTCAACTGTCTTGATCCTGCTTACTTCTTGTTCCTACCTCTTCTTGAGACAAACAGAATTCTAACCCCATTCTAGGGGGCTTTTGGGGTTTTTTTCCTTCTACCATAAAGAAAGCAATCTAATAGCTTCACAAATAATAAAATATTTGATTCATAATACTATGTTATAGAAATGTTTGTATCTTAAAGGACAGAAATCTAAAGAAAAGAGCAATCTTCGCTTCTTGTATGCATGGACAGTATTGCATTTTTAATATAAGCTTATGGTATGAGCAAACCTCTGCAGTAAGTCCTAGTCTCCTGCACGACAGCACAAGGCAAATTAATTTATTAGACAGAAAAGAGAAAAAATGAGAGAGAAGAAGCTGAGCTTTGGGCCTGATCAATGCTGCTCTGGGTGGCAAAGATGAAAGCCTCCTGTGAGCCAGAATACCACAAGACGAATTAATTTATTAGACAGAAAAGATAGAAAAAATGAGACTTAGAGAAGAAGCTGTTTTGGGCCTGATCAACGCTGCTCTGGGTGACAAAGATGAATGGCTCCAAGCTTGCCACACCTTTATTCAGTACTTCGGGAGAAACAAGTGTAACAGATGATTCAGTTCAGTACATCAGGAGAGTAACAAATGTAAAAGGTGACTCAGAGGGGAGCAGAGGAGAAAATCCTAGAACAATGAGGAACTACTCAGATGAGGATTTTGTTTCTTCTGAGGATGTCCTCATCTGGTATAATCTTGCCCTGGAGCATCACACCAAAACCAGACCATTGAGGTTTTAGCTGTGACCACAGGCTAAAATGGAGGAGTCTCAACATGCCATAGATGGCCTGTAGGCAGGAAACCTAGGCCTAATCATAATTTTAATTGTGAAGTGATTTTTCTCCAAAATTATGTAGAATTGCTCCCAACATTCCGATGCTTAAATTTATCTTCTTTCTTGGAGAATCTAATTTATATAATTACCCCATATTTTTTGTACACTGTCACCATTTGAACTCCATTAACTTCCAAGCACTTTTCCAAGATGAATTCCATTAAAAAGATATACCTCTACATTTCCCACTTCATATTGTTCCCAAGATAAGATGATCAATTATTTTGTTTTCTAACGGTGTTCTTAGATATGAAATGTTAACTGTTAAAAAAAGAAAAAGTGTCAGGCAAACAAGGAATGATGCAGATAAAGCAGGATTAATTACTCACCCTAATTTTCAAGACACTCCTTTGTACTCTGAATTGTGTGCCTAGAATTATATATCTAAACACAAGGTTAGCCTATTAATTTTGAAGATCCATTCAATGAGGAAAATAAAAAATAGAACATATGATTTAGGCATTTCTTTGCTGGGGTAGTTTCTAACACTGCTCCTAATAAATGATGTTTATTGATGGATTTATATTGGAGTTATTTTGTTCCCCCAAATAGATTTCAGAATTTTGAGAATGATTACTTATTTCTCTATGTGCTTGCTCTAGATTTTTCTTTTTGACTTCACACCATTGTTTTCTGAATCTATTTTTGTTTTTTATCTGGATCTCTGATGGACTTGTAAAATTTGCAAGACAAAATAAAACCAAAGACTTGTCTTTGGAAATATTTTGGAGAATGAAGGCTGTGATAACCTTTAAAGACTCTGTGATTCCAAATGAGAATTTTTTTCTATCTGAACTTTAATTATTCTATCTTAAATGTATTTTTCTATGAGAAAGAAAATTACTTGGATGTCTTAAAATAATGTGTTCTTTTTAAAGGAAATTTTTATGACAGTTGATTTGTTAAAAAAAAATTAAGAATTTCCAAATTTGATTGTGAAAAGTTATGTATTCATATCTTTAGGAGGGCTATGTATAATTTATTATATTTAAGCATGATATCACAGTTTACTATTTCAATGTAAGAATTTAATAATGGTCATTTAAGACTCAAACATCTATATTGGAGCAAACCTACCTTCTAATAAATCTTATGTAATATATTACCATTAAATGTATTTTTGTAATTACCTAGGTTTAAATTTCCTTAGGCTGTCAGGTCACTTTAACAAATACGACTACATTTCACAAATGTGATTCTAGATAAAATAGATGGCATTTGAAGAATTATTATAATTTTCTCTACTTTAAATTCTATTTCACTTACCATCTTTCTCTTGTTTTATAAAACTCCACTTTAGTTCATCTAAGTTAACCCACTGATTGACCTACTTTCCAAGCTCTCAAACTTCCTACTTCTAAGAATTCATTTTCTCTCCTGGCTCATTATTACTTTGACACTATCTTTTTTTCTTTTATTTTTTGGTACTGGGGATTGAACTCAGGACCTTGCACTTGCAAAGCAGGCGCCAGAACCACTGAGCTAAATCCCCAGCCCCTACTTTGACACTATCATAATGGATTGGCCTACAGATAGATAAATGCCTCCATTTCAATCCATTACCCCAACACACATACACACATAACCTTATCAGTGTGTTCCAAGCCTATAAACTACTAGTAAGATCTAGACTGATCCCAAGCTCTTTCAAGAAAAATTATTCTGATGGGTGCTTGATTTCAGCTTTGTTAGCATTTTTTCAAAATATATTTTTTGTTATAGTCCCATGTCAATATTTTCTAGCATATAAGAATACATATCACATTAAAAAATATTAAATAAGTATTTTTAGAACTTATGTCATAGGATTATAAATTTAACTAACTTTTACTGACTCCTATGACATTCGCAAGGCTCCAAGTTCCAGCCAGATGTACTACAGTTTATTTAGATTATGTTTCATAGTCATTATTTTTCAAGTTCAAAATTACCAAATTTTGTAGTTGTCTTTAAACTTTGATGAACTATTTTATGATCCATTCTAATCACAGAATAAAAAAGAAATCCATGTCCACTTCATGATTTACAAACATATTTTTGAAATAGTTTCTAACTTTATCTTGAAGCAACAGATTCACTTTAATATGAAGGTACCAGTCACAAAAATAACATGTTGGCAAAGGATGTACAATGGTGTGCAATTCAACTGACTCTTCAATTTCATTTTTGAAATAATTCACTTTTGGCTATGAGCTATTTTCTGTGACAGAGCCTCTGACTGCTCACTTGGCATGCACTCTTAACCAATTTAGCCCTGAGCACTTTTTCAATAATTCATATTTTAAATGTGTAAATCCCTTGCCTCTATTTAGAAGGATAATTTGTTAAGGTGGTTCCATTAAAATTTCATGTTTGCTTTACACAGAATGACAACTTGCAAGCCACCACGTTGCCAAATTGTTCATATAATTCTATTGAATATTGTAAATTTGGAGTAATGATTGCATGATTACTTTCTTATTGCAAATTGTTATTATATTTGTTGATGTATATAGTTTTTGTTTCACTGTAACATGTCAAGAAATTGGCCTAATTTATAACAATAACTTTTACATAAATAATCATGTATTTGTAAGTCTTTGGGAATGAATGATAAAAAGAGAATAAATAGTTTAATTCAGAAAATAATTTGTTATTTAGAAAATATCCTTAAAACCCATAGGGTAAAATAATGAAAAGGAAGCTCCTGCCTTCCCATTCTGCCCTGTGAAGTATCTTTCTAGAAATACAGTAGGTTCAATCAAAAATGGATAGAGGGAAGAGGGAGGAAAGGGAAAAAGGATTAAAAAAGTAATTAAGATGTATTATGTACGTGTACAAATTGTCCATGCGGAATGTAAACTTTACATAATATAGACATACATGAGTAAAAAAATGAAAATAAAAATAAAACAAAAAATGTGACTTTATATTATAATGGAAGTTCGTGGGCCTTCTGGTCTTCAGAACCCTTTGAAACTATCACAAAGTTGACATAAAAGTTACACATTAGACAATGACAAGATACATCAGAGAAGTTTTTTACTTTTCTGTATAAATTTTTATGACATTCTATCTAAATTTTGTAGACCCTTTTGTGATAAATTACATAATATGTGCAAGTCTGATAGTGCTTTCACAGTATTTGTTCTTTATTTCTGTATTGATAGAATGGTCATTTGTTAGGATTATTAACCTAAGAATAACATTGCATCAGAGAACTAACAGCTTGTGATGACTACATTTATGTACAATATCTACCAACCTGAAACTAAAAATGCAGATAATAGAAAAATGTAGGCAATAGATTACAAAAAAAATGCAATATGCATGACACATAGTGAAAAAACAACTGCAATTTCAAAAAAGAGCTTGAAAAATTGGGGGAATAAACCCCACAGCACCCAATAAATAAAAGCAGGAAAAGACATAAATAATCAGAGAAGTAGAAACAGCCACAAGAAATTGTGAAGTCTTTTATAGAAATAAGGAAAATGAAAATTGGATTCAAAATGAGATACTACTTCCCATTATCTGAATGATTAATAAGTAAACCCAATAATAAATCCACTGTTCATGGAAATTTGTGTGGAGTGCAGTATTTTCATTTCTTCCTAGTGTAATATAAGCTGTTAAATATAGTTTACCAAATCTTTTGACAACATAATTTCCATAGGTATTAAAACAGTTTTCAGTTTTGAAAATTGATTTCACAGAAATTAAAATGTAGCAGTGTAGGCTGCAGTATTGTTTTAGAGGGAGGGGAAACTGTGAGGAATGCAAATGTTGATTGTTACTAGGAGAACTATTCAATAAACTAAATAGTGACTTACACATTACTACATATTTCTTTAAAAATAAGAATTTTACTAGTTAGCCTAAAGGAATTTCTAAAAGCATCTTTAAACCAGAAAAACAGATGTGCCTTGTATTATGTCATAGTATTGGCATAAATTAGAAGACTCACAGAATGTTATATGGATAGATTGATTATGTGGAATGTGAGAGTTCATGAAATTGGGAAGAGGGAGCAGGGAAGGGGTCACTAATAAATCAATATTAATAAGTAAAATGGCACAGGAATTTAAAAATAACATCACTCATACAATGATTGTTTTTAAAAGTATACACTTAGCTATGAATCTATGCTTACACCTAGCCATTAAATAATGATTGGGAAAAATGATATTAACATTTATCTCTGAATACAGAGATTTTCAGTGAACTTTTGCATTCTTCCTTAATTGTCTACATTGCCTTGAACTTTAAAAATGATTAACTTGTGTCATTTATATAATCAGGAAATTAGCTATTTTAATTTTATAAAAATATTTCTTCAAATGCAGCATATTTTTTTAATTACTCAGTGGTTCTGTAGGGAATTTGATTTTTCATAATGTGTTAAGAATAGAGGAAGCAAACATAATTATATAGATGTGGAAATTATTGCTAAAAATCTGATATTCAAACTCATGATTGTTTTTCTTTCTTTTAATGGTGAGGAAATACCGCAGATCCTGCAGAATAAAGAACCAACTACTTTTATATCTCTTTCCTCAAGGAACTAGTTAAACCAACATAGTTAAAATGTCTTGATACCCTGAGCAGGGCACATAAATGTTGGCAAGTGATTAAAGTTTTTTTTCAGCAAAATATCTATTGGTACTTTTTGGTATACATAATGATATCATTAATCATAGGGAATTTGTACTTGTACATGATATATCTTGCTTCTTTTTCCCATTCCTCTCCCCTCCCTTCCACCCCTCTTCTCCTCCTTATTTACAAAAGCTTTTTTTCCATTTTTCCTTTCTATCCCTTTTTTTTTCTTATCCCTTCTTTCTTTGGACAATATAATAAAGACAGGATTGGTTAAATCTCAAGTAGATAACTTAGTTATTCATATTTGAATGGCACATCTCTCCCTGCCTGTAACGTAAAATCCTGGGATCTTCAGACAGAACTTCTGCAGCTCCTCGGGGAAAGTTCTTTTCAAATACAAAGAATAGTCTGGAGAGCCAGTCTCCCTTCCCTGGATAAGCGTATGGGACCAAAAAGGTGATTAGTTGGACGGAGAGTGGGTAAGCAGATACATCAAGGCTTCTACTGTGACCTCTCTAATTAAGAGTTTCAACATTATTTCTTTTATACTGATGCTCTTCTCATTTAAATCAAGAAATATCCTACCTCTTTGTATTCTTAGTACCCAATACTGTACAGGTATCTGTAGACATTCAACCAACAGATGTAAAATTGAATAGTTTATCTGAACAATTATTTTGTCTCTGTGGCTTCTGTTTTGTTGTTGTTGTTGTTGTTGTTATTGTTGACATGAGTGTGTGTTTGCAATATTTTGTGTAAGTTCAACATTTGCCATCTTTGGTGCTTGGGTCAAGATAGTTATAAAATGTATGTGACAGGACATGATACTGAAATTTGAATGAAACACAAAAGCAGACATGATATTATCCTCTCTTATACCAGCATATAAAGTATAGATTTGCAATATGGGAGATCTTCAATATTGAAACATTTTTAATATCTTTGGGGAGTCCAAACAAATAGAAATGTTGGCATCAAATAGAAAATTTTATAACTTATACTTTATAAGTTACTGCTTCTTTTTGAATTATATCTTATAAAATAAATATATTAATAATCTTCCATATTTGAAAATAAATGGGTATAGTATTATTCATCAAACTTTTTTATCTAAATAATTTTGGGCACAATGATCAACTCTAATTCTTGTTATTGATCAGTTCACTTTTCCAAGGTTTTAATGAAACCATTAGATAACCCCTGAATTCATAGAAACCCTGGAGGCACTAATTCTATATCTTGCATTTTGACATTTTATCATAGTGATTGATTTATTTGTTGCCCTCCAGTCTTTTTCTGTAGTCTGGCAAGCCCTTTTCCTCTCTACAACATTTCTAAACTAAGCTGTTTCACATTAACTTGTGAAAATCAAATTTCATGAAACATGTTTACTAAAGGTCACATATAAAAAAAATTTCTCCAATTCTTTCTTCTACTAACTTGGATTTTTAATTGAAAATTATTGGGATAGGATGTTTTCTGCATAAAGAGACATGTGCCTATTGTACACAATTATATTTTAAATTAAACTCTATTTTCCTTAAGTATTATCCCATCAGAGACATGGAGTTTGAAATACTAGACATGCCATATGAGTTTTAGGAAAATCTGCCTCATATTTATACCATCCCCTGTTATATCCATAATATATGTAAAGTTTTCTAAGTTGACTTAGAAATTCACATGTTTTATGGAAAAAAGATCATCAAAACAAAAAGCTCATAGTTAGAGAATCTGTCATTACCAATGCATTTGAATGCACATTTGTTTTGGTTTCCCTTGCTCTGGTAAAGCCAGAAAGACACATCCCTTGGCCACCCAGATGTGTCCAAAGTGAAGACAAATTGTGACTCACTGGATGCTTCCATTTGTATAGTTTTTAGGACTTGAATTAAATTTCAGAAATGCTTTATTAATATGTCAACTCCTTTGGGTTAAATAAGGAGAGAGCTATCTGAAAGCTAATGTTTGAAAAATACTTATTGTCTGAGGGAGAAGGTCATGAAGGAATTTTGCACTCTTTGGCTAATTTATTAACCCCTGATTAATGCAGCTTTTATTTTCTACGTAGAAACACAAGCTGGTGGGGCCATGAACGATGCTGCCTTAGTTTCCCAGAGGAAGTATTCTATGGAAACTGGGCTGGTAATTAGCATTTTAAAATGACCATTTTCCAAAACTTTAGCCCTAGTATACTCAGCTGTTCTCCAACAAAAGGCATGTATTTCTAAGCTTTTAATTTATCTTCTTTTCTTGAATCTAATCTCTTCCCTCTTTTGAGATCATATCTCTCTCATCTTTTAAGCTCACATGCAGTCTGAACTCTACCCAAACCATCCCCCTTAACCTATTTTTTTGTCTTATGCTCATCAGCATTTACTCATTATTATTTCTATGCAATTCAGTTCATTTGTGTTTGTGTTTGAATTGTTCATTTTGAATGTGTTGGATGTTTCTCCCCCTACTGAAGATCTAACTAATCTTCAGCCGGTTTAGAGAGAGGCATTGTCTGTTGCAGGTCTAGTGCTTCAAGTGAGGGCTCCACATAAAGTACAAGTCTCGCAGTCAGTTGGTTCCCTTTAGTCCTGGACCCACCAGTCTCTAACTGGCTATGTGAGGCAGCACAAGGTACTAAATTTCTCTGCTCCTTATCTACACAGTAAAGTTAATGATACCTCCCTTGTTAGATTTTGTAAGAAGTACTTCTGCCCTTCTAGAGAAGTATTTAAACAATGTTTGGCATATAACTTGAGAAGTGCAAATGTTAGCTATTCTTATTAAATATTGATTTTTCCATATTATTTTACCAATAAGTAAAATAAACACTACCAGTTACACAGAGAAAAATAGAACAGCCATTGTTCAAGTTAGTTTATATAAATGAATCAGCAACCCTGAAACCCAAGAATTCAGGGAAGAAATTTGTGACAACCAGGAATTGGGGCCTTAATTTCTGTGGAAATTAAGAAACAATGAAATTAAAATGGAAGCAGGAGGTAGGGCCAGGGATTTAGCTCAGTGGTGCCACCGACTGCCTGGCAAGCAGAAGATTCTGACCTCTATCCTCAGTACCAAAAAAAAAAAAAAATTGAAGCAGGTATCATCAGAATGGGATCATATTTTATCTGCATTAAATATTTTTGCCCATACAAGTAAACTATGGAGAAACTGAAATGTGTGTAGAAGTAGGTGAAACTAGGTAAAGCCCATCTTCTGAGTTCAGCCTGGTGTATCTTTTGTAATGATACTCTATCACACAAGACAATACAGAAAGGAAGAAAAGTGTAAGCTAACAGTGCATTAAAAACTGAAGAACTACATAAATTCAAAGTAAAATATTATTTTATATATAGGAGAAATCTCTAGGATTGAGTTTCCCAAATACCACACAACTGCATTTGGCAGAATTATTTAACTGTCATTTATTTTTAGAGAAAAAGGAAGGGAAGTAAATAAGACAGTTAAGTTTTAAAGTTTACTAAAAGAAATTAACATAATTTTAACATTTTCTGTTTTTAAATTTGATTTTTTTCTCAATCTTCCATACATCTTGTTTCTTTGGTTACTACCTTAACCACTGAGACTATTTAAATTAAACAGCAGCCTTGAAACTCCTGACACTTCTGCAATGTTAAGGCAGGAAAAGGAGCCAGTAAATGTAAAATGATGTTGGTAGTAAGTATAAAACTACAGATATTTTCCTTTGTAGCTGCTAGGAATCAACATTTTAATTGGCTACAATTATTCATTCCTTGATCATCCTCACTCCAGAAATGCCCATAGCCAGGTGTGGTGGTGCACACCTATAATATCAGCATTCAGGAGGCTGAGGCAGGAAGATCATCACAAATTCCAGGCCATCCTGGGCTACATAGTGAGTTCAAGACCAGCCTGAACAACATAATGAAACCTTGTCTCAAGCAAAAAAAGTCTATGGACATTTGAATTCTGAAGAGATTAACATCAATAATGAGGCTCCAGGTGTTCATTCACTGACCAATGGGGACAGAGCTGAAGTGGTAAGGAATCAAGTGGTCATAGTAATAGTGATGATGAAGAAGACATTGCTAACAGTGTGCTATCTACAGTCAACATGGTGAAAATAGGTCAAGGGGTAATTAAAGGACTAGAAGTACATGTATTGTAGCAGAACAAGACATCAAAATAATTTCTAAAAATCAGAGAGAAATTTGAAGACAAAAACTTTTGCTGGGGAGGCATATGATTCTGGCTCATAATTCTGTAGGAAATATTTAAAAAAGCAATTCAGCAGAAGTGAGTTATAGGACTAACTTCTGGTTCCCTCAGTTGCACAGGAACCTTGCTTTCAAAACAGCATTGTAGGTGGAGAAGGAAAGCTGCCATTCTTTGTTGCTCAACAGCTGATACAAGCATTACAGTGAGGTTACTGTGTTGCTTAGCTTTCCTGAGCATATTATTATTTTTTTTACTGCATTAAATGGTATGTCAGATTTTGCTTTTAAGTACTTATAGGTAAGTGAATGATAGCTTGCCACTAGAATGTAAATTTAGAGCAAGGAATGATGGTGACATCAAACAACCAGATTGTCCACTTGAGGACAGAGAAAGTGATAGTTCAATATATATGAAATGTTTTATGCACAAAACATTCAAAATACTCCTCTAATTATGTGAAACTATGTGTCCAAAGTGTGTATGATAGATAAATTTCAAGTTTGGACTTGACTTCTGTCACTGAGATATCTCATTATGCATATGCAAATATTGAAAATTAGTAAAATTTTGAAATTTGAAACTTGAAACAGTTCTGGTTCTAACTATATTGGAACAGCAAAATTTAACCTGTATTACTCAGTTTTAGTTAGCTTAAATTTAAAATGTGAGATCAGGTTAAATTCCTACAAATTTTGAAAAATCTTTGGAATGAGTCTACATTTGTAGTTTAAAGTTGCATGAAATCTCAATATTGAATCAAATATTACCAGTAAAAATGTAGTGTCTTTATTAAGATTCCTTCTGTTAAATATGTATATTATTAATGACTATGTTGATTACATGATACTATTTTGATAGAATTTTGGATTTGTATATTAAATAAACTATTGTTTATAATCATCTTGTTTGTTTTTGTGTTTTTTAATGTAGCTACTAGAAAACAAAATTATTCTTGTGAGTCTCATAACATTTATACTGGACAGTGCTACTCTAAATAGGATCTGATTTAACAGCAAATGGAGTTTACTAGTTTCTCCCTTGTATCTGTTTTTTTTTTTAATTTATTTCCCCTATAGTTGAGATAATCCTTGGTTTTCCAGAGCAAACATATTTTTTTCAATAAACTACATCATATCCAATGACTGCCTGGAATAGCCAATTTATTTCAAACAATGAAAAGTAGACATATCAATTTTACCATTAGTTAATGTAGAAACTGCCTATTTTAAAGATGGACTTTATTGTCTAGATTTAATATGAGGAAACATGACTTAATAATTGGGTCTTGGTTATTTTCATCTTGCATCACTTTTCTCCTGCAAAGAAGTCCATATACATCTCTTTTGAGAGTCCTAATTGTCACTTTTCACTAAGCATTGCTTTAAAATATTATGATTAACCAATAGATTAAATATCAGAGTATGGTGACTAGATTTGAAAGGTAGAAATGTGTGTGTGTTTTAAACACGTCTTACATTTTGATATATTTTCATTTTTCTTCCTTTAAAATCAGCAAAACCCATCGTGGAAGTTATTGTTTTTTCATCCAAGTGAAATTTTAAGTATAAATCTAACATGCCAAAGGAAGATTTTTAAAAAGGAGTTGTGAAGAAGCTGTACAGGTTGTTAAAAAGCTAAACACCCCCACTGATACAGTGACTTCATCTCCTGTGAGGACCCCTGGGCGTTTCTTCAGAAATGAGAAAAATACATTACTGATAACTGCTACAGCTCTACAATGCAAATCTTGAAGTTAGAGACCTGAGGATTTAAAATTAGTTATGGTAACAAACTACCTAACTTTATTCAGGCTCTTACTTTCCCCAAGGTCTTCGCTGCAGTGGAGCCTCAGTTCATGAACTTAATTCTTTCCACTATCCTGGTCACAAACTGACCTGGAGGAGAACTGAATCAAATTTCCCCAGAAGGTCTACATTGAACCTAACTATTGAATTTGATTCAGTTTTCCACCAGAATTATGGAAAAAATTAAGTTTGTGAACCGAGATACCACTGTATCTATAAAACAGAAACTGATTATGATTGCTTCAAGGACTTTTTTTGAATAAATAAATTATGCTTTTAATGTTTCCAATATATAAAAACAACTCTTTAAGTGTACTTTATATTCTTTGATCTAACTTGTCCTCTTATCTATATTTGCCAACCAGATACATGATTCTACATAGAACTACAAAGTGCTCTATCTAAAATGTAAACTAGGGCTGGGATTTATCTCAGTGGTTCCGCCCCCTGCCTCGCAAGCACAAGGACCTTGGTTCGATCCCGATCCCCGGTACCAAAAATAAAAATAAATAAATAAATAAAATGTAAACTAATCTGTGGCTGTAATCCTGCCAATCACATACAGAGAAAAATTTGAAACATGACATTGCAATGAAGGCATTCCTTGAGCTTGTGTCATATCTCTCATTATTCCTTTGCCTTTGTGCTTTGCATTTTATATCTTAATAAAACTGAAGAGAGCAATATTGTCTCAAAACATCTCCTTTACGTGTAACTCTCTAACTTTCCATGTATGTGTAACTGTTGTAACAGCACAATGAAGAAGATTCTACTTAGTCAGAAATACTTTCTACATAAGTAAGCAAAATATTGTAACTAAATCAAAAGGTCACCCAAGTTGATTTCAGATAAGGGTGATTTATTTCTCACACTTAATAGTACCTCACAACCTGAGAAAAAAATGTATAAAAGATGAAATACATCAGAGCCAATTTCTCTCTTGTTTTCTTTTTTCTTTCTTTTTCTTTGCCTAAAGATTACCTCTTCTTCCTCTGCTCCTCTTTCAACAAGTTTTCAGTCTATGATGACTTTTAGGCCAAGCACCTTTTAACTTACTAGGATTTTCTAGGTTCCAGATCCAAGGAGCTTGTGCTGGAGAGGTAAGAGCATTCATGCCTGGTTTTAGGTGAGAAGGTTGGAAATTTCTGCATATAGGGGATTTTGATTAAGAGAAAAATGACTAGTATGTCTCAACATTATGTCAATCTTACAAAAGAGTGATGACTTAAAGCAATTGTAAGGAGTGTCTTTCTCCATTGTTTTCAAATCTGTTCACTAAAACTTTAGAAAATGCACACCATTTACAATCAATGATTTATATTTTCATCATTTGAATGTATTATATTAATAACTAGCATTGTAATAAAAATAAGCAACTAGTTTGTCCTGGGACCAGCAAGTAACCACTATAAATTCATTCAATTCTTTTTTTTAAGGTGCAAGGTCTTTAAGTTCATTATCTCAACTCTTCAGATTAACCTTTTAAGACAATTACTGTACTTATTTTACAAATAAGAAATATGAGGCTGACATTCAAATTGTTTCTCAACATATACTAAATTAGCTCTGTACCAGGTATTTTACTAAATATTGGAGAAAATGCATTCAATTCTTAAAATAACATAGAAAAATCAAAACACATTTACAGGCACATACAGTAAGATACAGGGAAGTTAAATACCACATATGTTCAGATTCCCAGATTTAGTAAACAGCACAGCTGCAAGTCAGTGTCAACCTGATCATCATCTTTTGTGCTTGCTTTGAATGGTAGAATCATTCTTTCTGTCAGTGAGAAACACAGCCTTGGATCGGTTTCAATTATTGTCTTCAACAGGCATACATCTCTGAAGATTTAGTTAAAAGAGAAAAAATTATAATAATAGCATATCTTGATATGGTGCTTATCACTTTCTGAGTACTACTTTAAGGATTTTACATGTATTAAGTCCTTTAATCCTCACAGTAAGTCAATCATGCGCTGCCATAACTGATTCCTTAAAGAAGGAAACTAAATAAACTTATAGTGGATCACAGCTAAGAACTGAAACATTGTAATAAATATTCAAGTAATCCATTGCACAGATATCTCTACCCTGAAAATTTTCAATATATTAGGACTTTCAAAGTTGTGTCAATCAGCACAATACAATGCATGATAACTATAGCCTAAGCATGAAGGCAGAGAGAATAAGAACAGTTAGAACTTAGTGTCTTCTAAAAGATTTTTTCTCCAGGAGAGTTCTACTGGGACAAGGACCCACTAGGAAATGTAAGCATAACTTTGGAGGTGGGCTTGTCATTCTACATTAGCTTTGGAACATTAAACATTCAAATCTTACTTAACCTTGCTAAGGTTATGTGTTCACATTCCATGTTTTAATTGTGCTATGTTTTTCTGCCAGATTTCTTAACTATATGAGTCTGTGATACTGAGATTAAATATATCCTCACTGAACTCCTATTTATAATTTAAAATGAATAAATTTGCCATTAATGTATACAATTGTAATATTAGTTGGTTAATGTGTTTCTTTCTGGCCCTATATTTCAAATTAGACTTTGATATCCCAATAACAGGAGCTGATCATGGAGATCATAAAAAATATTTTACCAAGAGCTATAGCTATTTTTAACTCTTTGTGAGAAATTTTATGAGCTTCTGCAATAATAGTACTATTTCTTAGTCTTTATCCTCACGTTTAAAGCCAATCATTCCAGTTACTAAACTTTGTAAAATTCTTCCTTAGAAATTTCACAACCCAAAACATAATCATCAAACCTAACTGCCACTTTGTATCAATGAGCCAACCTCATCCCACTCTCCTTGTTCCCCTACCTTATACTCTTCAGCCTCTGATACCCATCATTGTCTGAATTTCTATGAGAGGGAGTTTAGACTCATTGACTCTGCTGATGAGTGACATTATGCACTACTTGTCTTTCTATACCTGGCTTATTTCACTTAACATAATCTACTTCAGATCAATGTATGTTGTTCCAATGGCAGGTTTTCATCATTTTTGAGGGCTGAAAGTATTACTACATGTTTGTAAAATTCATTTTTAATTAATTCAACCACTGATAGACACAGGTTGATTCACTTTGCTCTTGTGAATACTGCAGGCATACGTGAGGCAAACATTACATAACACCTCATGAATTTATACAATTATGCTTCAAAAGTGACATCCTACTAAAAAGAAGAAAAGATTTCTCCCTAAATCCATTAATCCTTCCAATTTGAAAATGTCATTTTAGTGGCTCAGCCATTTAATAACTAGTATGATGGACGTTATGTTATAGTAATATCTTTTTTGCTCTCCTGAAATCAGCCCTCATTTCTTGAGCATATCATCTTGAAATTAAATTCCTTAAATTTATTGATCAATCCCTTTATCCTTTGATAATTTTTTTCATTTTGATATGTAAACTATAAAATCTTATACATTTAGAATCCTATCATTATTTTGATAAAAATCTTAATTCCCAGACAACACCTTGTATCACAGAATATACCTTTTTGGGGAGGGGGATTGTGTAAAACAGAAGATCTTGATTGTTTTCTAAACAAATTGTGAAAATGTAAAGGCTTTAAACATTCTCTATGATCCTACCACTCAGGTATAGGATGCAATTTTTTTATGATATTGAACTTTTGATCATACTGTTTGTATTTCTACTTTAACAATCCTATCTTCAGACCCTTTACCCATTTTACATTGAACTGTGAATATTTATTGATTTTTTAAAATTATGTAA
>NW_004624749.1:20741111-20779858 GCF_000247695.1 Heterocephalus glaber
TCATATGTATCTAGAAATCTCTCCATTTCTTCTGTTTTCCATCTTAGAATACAGGTTTGCCAAGTTGATATTGATGATCTTATGAATTTCTGCAGAATATGTTGTGATTTCACTCTTTTCAGTCCTAATTTCATGGATTTGAGGCTTTTCTGATAAGGTTGGCTAAGGGTGTGTCAATTTATTTTAATCTTTCATAGAACCAACTCTTTGATTCATTGATTACTTAGATTCAATTGTATGAATTTCTGCTCTGATCTTTATAATTACTTCCCATCTGTGAACTTTGAGCTTGACTTGCTCTTATTTTTCTAGAAGCTTGAGGTTCAACATTAGGTTGTATATTTGAGCTTGCTCTGTTTTTCAGTTATGGAAATTCACCACTATAAATTTCCCTCCAAGGACTGCCTTCATTGAATCCCATAAGATCTGATATGTTGCATTGGCATTATCCATTACTTGTAGGAACTAATTTCTTCTTTAATTTCATCTGTCACCTATTGGTTTTTAAGAAGGGTGTTACATAATTTCCATATGTTTATTAAATTCTTGTGGTTTCTTTTGTCATAGATTTCCAATTTCATTGCATTATAGCCTCATTATGCATGGAATAATTTTCTGTTGCATTAATTTAAGCATGTTCTATGAGCTAGTATGTGGTCTGTTTTGGAGAGTGTCCCATGTGCAGCTGAGCAGAATGTGTATTCTGATGTGAGGTGAAAGAGTGTGTAGACATCTACCAAATCCATTTGTTCAAAAGTTTGATTCAGTTTGGATATTTCTTTATTGATTTTTTGTCAGGGCGAATTCGTGAAAGTGAGGTATTGGGTCCACCATTACAATCATATTAATGCTTAGTTGATTTTTCATAGCCTTCAGGATTTGTTCTATATAATTGGAAATTCCAGTATTTGGTGCATATATATTTATGATTGTTATCTATTCCTCTTGGGCTGTTCCCCACAAGGATGTAGTAACATTGTTTGCCTCTGTTAATCAATATTGGCTTGAAATTCACTTCTTTGTCTGCAAATAAAATAGCTATCCCTGTTTATATCTGGGGTCCTGTTGCATAGAGTATTGTTTTCTGTCCTTTGAATTTGAGTCTGAATTTCTTTTTTAATTAAATGTGTTTCTTGCATGCAGCATATTGTTGGGTTTTGCATCTTGATCTATTTTGCCAGTCTGTTTCTTTTGATTGATGAATTGAAACAATTTACATTGATGATTAAAACTGATATATATTGAGTTATCCTTATCATGTTATTTTCCTGTTGTTGGTTTCCTTTTTTCCCCTCTGTTTAATAGCTTGCCTTTCCTAATAGATTCATTCTGTTGGGTTCATGGAGTTGTAGTCCTTGTTTTCTCTTTCTAGCATGTGCTTCAGAACATTTTGGAGTGCTGTTAAGGTGGTCATAAATTTTTTCAGGTGTTCTTTGTCAGGGAAGTATCTTATTTCTCTATCCAATTTGAAAGAAAGTTTTGTTGGGGATACATCAATTTGGGTTGGAGGTTGTTTTCTTTTAGGACTTTAAATACTTCACTGTAACCTCTACTTGACTTTAGGATTTGTGTTGAGAGGTCATTGTGAGTATGATGGGCTTTCCTTCATAGGTGATTTGTTTCTTTTTTCTTGTTTTCTTGCTTTCAATATTCTGTACTTGTGTTGAATTTCTGGAATCTTCACTATTATATTCCTAGATGTAGATTATTTTTGATCATAACTAATTGAAGTTCTACATGCCTCACTTCTTGGTATCTCCAATTCTTTTTTTCATGGTTGTGAAGTTTTCTGCCATTACTACTGTGAACATGTTTTTAGTGTTATTTGGGCTATCTCCTTTTTTCATTGACTCTGACCAATCTTATGTTATTCTTGTTTTCATCATCTAGCAGCTATGGGATTGATATTTTGGGCCCTTTTTAAAGAAATTTTTTTTTCATTTTTTCTAACCAAAATCCTTTTCTTCTATATCTGATATGCTGTCCTTACATTGGTTCATGAAATTGAAGATACAGTTAAAAACCTACCAAGAGAGAATATCCAGGCCATGATTGATTATCTGCTGAATTCTACAAGAAATTTAGAGAGGACTTAATGCTACTAGTTCTCAAATTCTTAATGAAATTGAAAGAGAAGCATTACTTTCCAATTCATTCTTGGAAGCAAGCATTGCTCTGATACAAAACCAGAGAAGGATCCAACCAAAAACAAGAACTATAGGCCACTCTCTAAAATTAACATAAATGCGAAAATGCTCAAAAATATATGTAAACAGAATGCAGAAAATCATCAAGAAGGGTGTAGGTAATGGGGAAAAAATAAGAACCAAGATACATCATGTACAGGTACAAGCACCCAATGATAAATGTAAATGTATTGTATACCTAAAATGTACCAATAAAGGAATTTAAGCAAAAAAAATAAAAGAAGAAGGGTATACATAATGACCAAGTATAATTCATTCCAGTGATGCACAGATACTTCAACACACACAAATCAATTAATGTAAGACAGCATATTAATAGAGCAAAGGGCAAAAACCATATGATCCTCTCAATAGATGCAGAAAAAGTATTTTACAAAGTCCACCACACATTCATGATAAAAACCATACAAAAGATTGGAACAGATGGTTTTATCTCAATCTGATAAAAGCCATCTATGACAAACTAATAACAAACATCATACTAAATGGAAAAAAATATGAGACCATTTATTCTAAAATTAGGAACAAGATAAGGATTTCCACTATCAACAATCTTATTCAATATAGTTCTGGAAACATTTGCCAGAGAAATTAGACAAGAGAAAAAAATAAAAGTAATAAGGTCAAGAAAGAAAGAAATTAAGTTATCATGATTTGAGAATGACATGGTATTCTACATAGAAAATCCCAAAAACTCCACCATAAGAATTCTAGATTTAATAACCAAATTCAGTAGTATAGGTGAATACAAAGTCAACAATCCAAAATAAATAGCATTCCTGTATTCAAAAAGTAAACTCACAGAGAGAATAATTAGTGAAACAACATGTTTCACAGCAGCATCTAAAGAAAATGAAATACCTAGAAATTAGCCTAAAAAGGGAAGTAAAAGACCTTTATATGAAAGACTATAGTACTCTGAAAAAGGAGATCATAGAGGATATCAGAAAATGGAAAGATATCATTTGTTCTTGGGTAGGAAGTTCCAATATAGTGAAAATGGCCATACTTCTAAAGTTGTTATACAGATTTAATCCAATTCCAATCAAAATACCAGTAGCAGATCTCACAGAATTAGAGAAAACAATCAATATTCTTAATATACACCACTCTTGGAAATTATAATATGAAACTATTAATAGTGAATTGTGGAAAATTAAATGAGTTAATATATGCTAAAGTCTGAGAACACTAAGTACAGTATAGATTTTGGCAATATCATTGTTACCATGATAATAATGACAAACAAAAACAATGGTGAAGATGGAGGTGTTGACACTGATGGTGACAATGCTGATGTTTATAACAGTATTTATTTTCTGTACATTTTTAATTAAAATTTAAAAATTTCTGAAGTCAATAAGTTTTCTGTTTAGTTTGTATTCTAATTTTTTTTTTTTTTTGAGATGGTGTCTCCTTACATTCCCAACATTGGTCTCAAACTCTTAATCCTCCTACACCAATTTCTCAGGTACCTGCGATTACAGGTGTGAGTTCATGTCTAGCAGGTTTTCTTTCATTTAATTTATCTTTCATTTTAATCTATTTCAGGTTAGAGATTATATTTTTATGCCATTAAAAAATGGCTAAAATATTTTGGGGACAGTATTGGAGATTGAACCCAGGGTCTTCACATTGAGCTATATCCCCAGCCCTTTTTTATTTTGAGATAGGGTTTTGATAATTTGCTGAGGCTGGGCTCAGACTTGCCATCCTCCTGGCTCAGCCTCTTAGTATTACTGTCATATGCCACCAAGCCTCTCTTATATAACAAGTAACTAACATTAGTAATGAAAAGACTTGATGTTTAATGTTCAAGTTAATGCTCTAAATATTTTGTACATATTGGGCTATTTAACAAAATAATTCAATGAAGCAAATACAATCATTGTCCTAGTGTCAGAGATCAAAACATTAAGGTTTAAAACCTTTTGTAACTGGGACAAATTTCTATAGCTTATTGGTGACAAAGCCCTGGATTGTAGCACATTAAAACAACAGTTTTATGTTCCTTAGTAGTAGGTACTTGAGAGTTTAAGAAATCTTTAGCTGATGTTCTGATTTGTAGTTCAGCACTCTATTGGCATGGATGACTATTATACAGTTTATATATGCATAAATATATATTTTTAATACTTTAATGCTTCCTATACTTTAAATTCCCTTACTGCTCTCCAAGCTGTACTTTTTTTGAAGCAAAACATTTATTGGTACATTTTAGATACATAGTGATAATATTCATCAGAGGGAATTTGTACCTGTACAAATCCCCTCCTTTTGAAAGATAAATCAAAATTCAGTACAACAAAATATTTTTTGCTTCTGTCAGGTGAATACAGTTTAAAAACTTTTAAAGAGAAAAGAAATATCATAGCTAATTCAAACATTTATTAATTACATATAGGCATTAGTCATCCAAATATATTCATTTAAATTTCTCTTTTTTTTGTCTCTTCTCTTGATGTAAAAAGGACATTGTTCATCCTGGTAATGATGTATCTTTCCTATAGTCTTAACTTTCTGATTTTGTCTGACAAATATTGAAGAGATGAGTGCCATAAGTGACTCAATATAAAGGAACAAAAGCTATTTGTTCTATTAATTTACCAAATAATATATCACAACAAATGGTATTTTGAATATTTTGCTGCCTAAACAGCTAAAAATCCCTACTTCTTTCAATATATCTAAACTTATTGTTTCACAGCTCTTTATTCTTCCACAAAGAATTTTACAACCCTGCTAACTTTAGACTACTTCTCTGTGAAAACCTGTAGCATTTTTTATGAATCTATTTGTCTTTTATTAGGAATTCAATAAAGTGTTTCTGTTAGTGTGGGCTTTAGTCACTTAACTAAACAATTAGCAATTTATTTGTGAGTGCTTATTCTTCAAATGTAAATTCTGTTTTCTAAATTAGATTTTCAGGTTTTTCAGGGATAAATTACATACATAAAGCTGTTTCTGAGAACAACTAACTGTGGAAGAAAAATATGCATATGAGAAAAATATACTTACAAGGAGAGCAGTGTTCCTTAAATAAACTCACTGCCTTGTTCATTACAGCCACACCAATTCAATCTGAGGCTTCTTTCCCATCTAGAAGTTTCAAACTTAAATGTAGGTGTAGCTACTCAGCTCTAGCCATGCGATGTAGCTCGTCCCTTCCTTTCCATCATGGGGCTTGCTTACTATTCTCCACTGTGGCCAATATTCACCACTCTCATGGGAGATGCCACACTGAATGAGTAATGCCTCCACATCAAAACCCTCATGAAATAGTCATGTACATGTTATTTTAGAGCGACAATTCAGTCATTGGGAGAATGGTAGAGAATGAGGGAAATTATTCAAGTTAGAATAGTACTTTTTCTTTTGCTTGGCTTTAGAATAGTAGCATTTCTTATTCCCTAGGAACAGAGCAAAACTGAATGCTCATATTCACCTGTCCTGGCATGGGCAATGATATTGGACCCCATTTTGATTTTGTGGAATTCATGTATATGTATCAGCACCTCTTCTCTGACCTTCATTCTTTAGTTTATATTTTCATGATAGTCTTTTCCCTAGTTCTCAGCTATGGTTGGTTCTCAGTTAAAAATCCACAACATTAATATACTGATTGTACAACTAGAAATAAACATAATATGGGTAAAACATAATTATTTCTAGTTTCATTAAATGAATACAAATATGATTTCTGCCAACATTGTTTTAATGACTTTCTAAGCAAGGGGAATAGATGACTGTACAAGGGCTTATCTTAAAACTTCTCCAGGAGTTTCTCAAATATCTATTGGTGGGAAAAATTAAGTGAAACCAGTCTGTGGCTCTTCTGCCATAACTAAAATATTTACAGATGCCTTTTGCAAAAATCAATAGCTACATTCATTTGAGATGAATGGGAATCAAATTCTTGAGCTTACTTCAAATTTCTTTTCTTTCTCCTAGATATGCACAGAGCTTCAATACAATCAAAATAGACTAGAGTTCAGTTGCTGTCTGTTCCTAACCAAGCTTTTTTTAAAGTCCCAGCTGTGCAAATATAACCCACTGAGAATATGCTTTCTAGCCAGTATCGTCATGACATAATCAGACTGGAAAGTGAAGCTACACAGCACAGCATACAATGAGGCTTCACTGCTTTGGGATAACAGTGCTATGAAAACTTCAGAAGCAAAAGAACACAGAATGCTACTTTAATTATTTAATTACAGTGACTATGAGTTTTTCTTTCTTAGATAAACTTAACTCGTTATCTTGTTATGTGAAGCAAGGTTCAGTAGAAAAATAAAAATAAAGCAAAATACGCCATCAGATAGATAAACTCCTAAAGGAGCATCAGGAAATAAAAACTTTGCAAGTAAAGAGAAGTATATTGGCTTTTCTGCAAATAAAAGAAAAATACCACCTCAATAAGGCTTATTAGTATCTCAAAAATGAGACAAAGGAAGATATTAACAGGCAGAACTGACAACATGGTTAATAAAACCCGGTGTTAAAACAAATTAAGTATTTCAAAATAGTGAAAGCAGTCACATCCTTCATGAAGCCAGTCTGTTACAAGGGCTGTCAGACCTGAGCTGAGTGATCTTACAGTGGGTTTTGAATTTGGGCAACTGATTTACATTAGGTACCATTTGAATAAGGGACTCAGTAAAGTGAAGATCTTGAAGCAATTCTTGCAAAGAAATTTATTAGTATCGAAAAGTAAAGTGTTCTACTTGGTTCACAGCATTAAATCCCTGTATTACAATTCTCTAGATCAATTACCTAAAGTATTTTATTTATTTTCAGTTTTATTTAGCACCGGAGCAGGAACATATGTTTGGTGACAAAACCATAAAGATAAATATATATTGGTTTTCTTTTTTCGTTACAGGGATTGAACTTGGGTTCTTGCACTTGTGCAGCAGGCAGCCAAACCACTGAGCTACCCCCGGCCCTATATGTTGGTTTTCATTCTTAGGTGTGTCACTTAAAACTACACTGACATATATTCCAATTTCAGAGATCTTTAAAAGATGACACACACAATAATTTTACTGTCAAACACTTTATGTATGCCTTCTCTTTAGTTTATCCAAATTGCCAGAATCATTGCTCTTGAACCTTGGGGTTATTATAAAGTAAAATGATTGCTTCTTATTTTAGTTAAAAAATAACCTATAACACTGTAATACCAAGACAGTTGAGGTGATAAATGAGATGATTGCAGAATGACTAATGGGATAGCAGTGTATATAGCATAGATACACTGGCCAAAGGGGTTGGTTTCTGTCCTGTTCAGACAGCATAGTATTTCATCACAGTACTCAGAGTCGTGCACAGTTTAAAGCTTATGAATTATTAATTTCTGTAATTTTCATGTTTTATTTTGCTTTTAAAACAGACTTTAGCTAAATACCAGTGCACACAAATATATAAAACAAATATTAACAGACATGAAAAATCAAACGAGGACTAATATACTTGTAATGAGGTATCTCAGTAGCCCACTGTTGCAAATAGATCAATTAGACAAAAAAATCAACCAAGAAGTATCAAAATTGAAACAAACTTTTGAACAATTAGACTTAGTAAATGTCTACAGAGTGTTCCACCTCTCAACATCAAAATACATACTCTTCTTACCTGAGCATGGGATGTTCACCAAAACAAACCATACAAGTTAGCTCAGAGAACATGCTTAAGTAAATGCAAAGGAATAAAAGTTATTTCACGCATATTATCAGGCCATAGAGAAATTAATTGAAAATCAATGGCAAAATAAGCCACAAAACCTTCATAAACACATGGAAATTAAATAATAACCTCCTGAACAACCAATGGGTCACAGATAAAATTAAAGAAGAAATTAGGCATTTTATACAATTAAAGAATAATGGCAATACAACATACTGGACCTGGAGGGACAGGATAAAAGCAGTCTTAAGAGTAAAATTGAAGGTGGTAAATTAATTCCCATATCAGAAAAATAGAGCAAGCTCAAATAAACAATCTAATGTTGAACCCCAAGCTTCTAAAAACAGAAGACCAAATCAAGCCCAAAGCTCATATGAGGGAGGAAATTATAAAGATCAGAGCAGAAATTAACGCAATTGAGACTAAGAAAATAATACAAAGAATCAATGAATCTAAGACTTAGTTCTTAGAAAGATTAAATAATATTGACAAACCCTTATCCACCCTTATCAAAAAAGGAAAGAAAAGCCTGAAATTCAAGCAATTTGGAAAGAAAAGGGTGAAATCCCAACAGATCCTGCAGAAACCCAAAGATCATCAAAACCTACTTTGAAAATCTGTATTCTGATAAGATGGAAAACACAGAAGATATGGGAAGACTCCCAGATATATATGAATTACAAAAACTGAATCAAGAAGGTATAAAAATTCTAAATAAACCAATATCAGCCAATGAAATTGAAGAGTAATTAAAAACCTACCAACAAAGAAAAGCCCAGGCCATTATGGGTTGGCTGCAGAATTCTATTCGAAATTTAGAGAAGACTTCTGGTACTTCTCAAACTCTTTAATGAAATTGAACAGGAAGTAATACTCCCAAATTCATTCCTGGAAGCAAACATTACCTTGATTTCAAAATCAGAGAAGGATTCAGCCAAAGACAATAACTACAAGCCAATCTCCCTAATGAACTTAGATGCAAAAATCTTTAATAGGATGCTGGAAAACAGAACACAGAAAATCATCAAGAAGGTTATACACAATGACTGAGTAGGATTCATCCCAGGGATGCAGGGATATTTCAACATATACAAATCAATACATTTAATACATCATATTAACAGAGCAAAGGACAAAAACCATATGATCCTCTCAATAGATGCAGAAAAAGCATTTGACAAAGTCCAATCCTCATTCGTCATAAAAAACCTACAGAAAACTGGAGTAGATACTCTCTATCTCAATCTCATAAAAGCCATTGATAACAAACCAACAGCCAAAATCATACTAAATGGAAAAAAACCTGAAAGCTTTCACTCTAATATCAGGAACAAGATGAGGTTCTCCTCTATCACCACTGTTGTGTGATATAGTCCTGGAAAAATTAGCCAGAGAAATTAGGCAAGAGAAAGAAATAAAAGAAATAAGGATAGAAAGGGAAGAAGCTAAATTATCATGATTTGAGGATAACGTGATATTCTACATAGAAAATCCCAAAATCTTCACCATAAGACTTCTAGATTTAATAATCAAATTCAGTTTTAATAATAAAATTCAGTTTTTTAATAATTTCATTCAGTTTTAATAATTCAGTTTTTTAATAATCAAATTCAGTAGTTGGATACAAAGTCAACACTCCAAAATAAATAGCATTCCTGTACACAAATAACAAACTCACTGAGAGAGGAATTAGGGAAGCAAAGTGTTTCACAACATCATCCAAAGAAAATGAAATACCTAGGAATCAACCTAACAAAGGAAGTAAAAGACCTTTACATGGAAACTATAGTACTCTGAAAAGGAGGATCATAGACGATATCAGAAAATTAAAAGATATCCCCTGTTCTTGCATAGGAAGATCCAATATAGTGAAAATGGCCATACTTCCAAAGCTGTTATGCAGATTTAATGCAATACCAATCAAATTATCAATAGCAGATCTAGATCAGAATTAGAAAAAAAAATCTTAAAATTAATTTGGAACTATAAGAGACCTAGAATAGCAAAAATATTTCTGGGCAACAAAGGCAAGGCAGGGGTTCATCACAGTCCCTGACTTGAAATTATATCACAAAGTCAGAAAGCTACTATGATGAAAACAAAACAAAACAAAAAAAAAAGCAAAGGAATTAAAGTTATTCCCTGTATATTATCAGACCATAGTGCAATGAAATTGGAGATCAATAGCAAAAGATACCACAAGAACTTCACAAACACTTGAAAATTTAATTACAACCTCCTGAACAACCAATTGATCACAGAGGAAATTAAAGAAGAAATTAGACAGTTTCTACAATTAAATGATAGTGGCATTACAACATACCATAATTTGTGGGACACAAAGCAGTTCTACAAGGGAAATTCATAGCAGTGAATGCTCATATTAGGAAAACTAAGAGAGCTCAAATAAAAAGCCTAATGCTGAACCTCAAACTCCTAAAAAAAGATGAACAAGACAAACTCAAAGCTCATATAAGGGAGGAAATTATAAAGATGAGAGCAGAAATCAATGCAATGCAATGGAGACTAAGAGAATGGGACAAAATATCAATGAATCAAAGAGTTGTTTCTTTGAAAGACTAAATAAAATTGACAAACCTTTAGCCAACCTTATCAAAAAAGCAACAAAAAGGCTCAAATCCATCCAATTAGAAATGAAAAGATCCAGCAGATCCAGCAGAAATCCAGAGCATCATCAATACCTACACTGAGAATGTGTACTCAAATAGGATGGAAGACAAAGAAGAAATGTGCATATTCCTAGATACATATGAATTACGGAAGTTGAATCAAGAAGATATAAAAATTCTCAACATCCCAATATCAATAACTGAAATTAAAATGTAATAAAAAACATAACAACAAAGAAAAGCCCATCTTGATGGCTTCAGTGTTGAATTCTACAAGAAATTTAGGGAAGAGTTAATGTCATTAATTCCGAAACTCCTTAATGAAACTGAAAGGGAGGCATTACTCCCAAATTCATACCTGGAAGCAAGCATCACCTTGATCCCCAAACAAGAGATAGACCCAACCAAAAAGAAAACTACAGGCCAATTCCCCTAATGAATGCAAAAACCCTCAATAAAATACTGGCAAATCGAATGGAAAAGATCATCAAGAAAATCATACACCCTGACCAAGTGGGATTCATCAAAGGGATGCAATGATGGTTCAATATATGGAAATCAATAATTGTAATACACTATATTAACAGCATCAAGGACAAAAAAACCTATAATCATTTTAATAGATATAGAAAAAGCATTTTATAAAATTCAACATCCATTCATGATAAAAACACTACAGAAAATTGGAATAGACGGTCATTATATCAACCTGATAAAAGCCATCTATGGAAAAACAAAATCAAACATCATATTAAATGGTCAAAAATGGAAATCTTTCATAAAAATCAGGAACAAAACAAGAATCTTCTCTATCACCACTTCTGTTTAATATAATTTTGGAAACATTAGCCACAACAATTAGACAAGAGAAAGAAATAAAAGGAATAAAGATAGAAAATGAAGAAGTTAAACTGTCATTATTTTATGATAAGACACTCTATATGGAAGACCTCAAGAAACCCACTAAAGGTCTTCAAGACTTAATAACCAAATTCAGTAGAGTAGCTGGTTATAAGGACAACACATGAAAATCAATAGCTTTCCTGTACAGGAACAACAGATTCACTGAGGGAGAAACTGGAGAAACAACTCTTTTCACAATAGCATCCAAAAAAATGAAATACCTAGGAATCAACCTATCAAAAGAAATCAAGGACCTCTATCTGAAAATTACAGCACTGTGAAAAAAGAGATATCAGAAAATGGAAAGACATCCCTTGTTCCTGCGTAGGAAGAACCAATATAATGAAAATGGCCATAATTCCAAAACTGCTGTATAGAGTCAATGCAATCCCAATTGAAATTCCAACCACATATTTCACAGAACTAGAGAAAACAATCCAAAAATTCATTTGGAACCAGAAAAGACCTAGAATAGCAAAATCAATGATAGGAAACAAAGCCAAGGCAGGGTTATCATAATGCTCAACTTGAAACTATATTACAAAGCTACTATGATAAAAACAGCTTGGTACTGGCAAAGAAACAGACCTGAGGATCAGTGGAACAGATGAGAAGATCCAGAAACATCTCCAGACATACTCAGCCACCTCATCTTTGACAAAGGATCCAAACACCCTCACTGGAGGAAAGATAGCTTCTTTAATAAATGGTGATGGAAAAACAGGGTTTCAATTTGCCAAAAATTAAAACTAGACCCAAATCTTTAACCATGCACTAAACTAAAATCAAAATGGATCAAAGATGTAAATATTAAGACAGAAACACTAAACCTGCTGGAATATAGGTTAGGTAGAACTCTTGAATACATTGGCATAGCAAACAACTTTATGAACAAAACCTCAGTACATGAGAACTAGCACAAAAACCAATAACTGGGATCTCATCTTATTCAAAAATTTCTGCACAGCAAGAGAAACCACCAACAGCATGAAGAGACAACATCCAATGTGGAAAAAATTATTTACCAGCTGTTCCCCAGACAAAGGTCTAATATCTAGAATATTCAAAGATCTTAAAAAAATCAGACCTCTCAAATTTGAAGAACTAATCCAAAAATGGGCATCTAAAATGAACAGACATTTCTCAGACATAGAAGTAGAAGCAGGAAATAAACATATGAAAAAATATTTGACATCACTGGTCATTCAAGAGATGCAGATGGAAACAAGGCTGAGATTCCATCTCACTCCAGAAAGAATGGCTGCTATCAAGAAATCAACCAATAACAAATGTTGGTGGGGTTGCTGGAAAAAAAGGATCCCCTTTCCACTGTTGGTGGGAGCGTAGACTGGTGCAACCACTGTGGAGACCATTGAGGAGATTCCTCAAAAATCTAGGACTAGAAGTCCCATATGACCCAGCTATTCCCTTTCTGGGTATATTCCCAAAAGATTAAAAACATCATACCACAGCAATATACGCACACTTATGTTTGCAATAGCTAAATCTTGGAAACAGCTCCAATGCTCATCAACTGGTGATTAAAGAAGATTTTTTTATATAAAATGGAGAACTACTTAGCCATAAAGAATGATAAACTAGAGATATTTACAGCTAAATGGATGCTCCTTGTGGCCATACTTTTAAGTGAAATAAATAGGATGCACACGTGTAAATGCTAAATTGTTTCTTTGATGTAAGAAACTGACAATGTGAATGAGGACCAAATGGTATATACCATAGTAGATACCATGAAAAGGAAGAAAATGTTCAAAGGGAAGGGAAACTAGGGAGTGGGGCAGGGGAAAGGAAAGAAGGGAAAGAAAAAATGAAAAAAGAAGCAAACACGAAAACAAAGCTTATGTAAATAGGGAGGGGTGGTGGGGTTGAAGGGAGAACAGGGGAATGGGAAAAAAATAAGAACCAAGATATATCATGTACAGGTTCAAATTCCCAGCGATGAATCTGAACATAATGTATACCTAAAATGTACTGATAAACTCAATAAACAAAAGAATAGAATCCTGAACTACAACCACAAGATTGTCTTAAGATTTTGGTACAACCTTGGAATCAGGATCATCACATAGTAACTCATCAAATTATCACCGGAAAAGCAAAGCTAAACTGATCAGACTCTGACAACAACATCGTAGATCTCAGAAAGAGAATGTCAGAGAATTTACTTAGGTGACTTTTACCATTGGGCTGGATGAGTTTAGAGCAGGCCTTACAGTGTAAGAAACTCCTAGGAACTGGGCCAATTTTATGACTTAATAAAATTAAGTCCATCTTCAAGGCAGTCTTAGCAAGCAAGCTGTTATTCCTGATAATTAGCCAATTAACTTGGTTCATATCTTACCTTCTGTTAATAAGTATCCCCTGGAGCAAGTAGATAACTTATTCTTGCCTTTTTATCTGTATTATTTAACACTAGGACAGGACAATATGCCTGCCTCCATAATCATTAATCCTGAAAATAAGAAGGTATGTGGGCTTCATTTCACAGGCTTGTGATTCTGTTCTTTGTTTACTAAGTAGTGTACCTTGTAAACCTAAGAATCTTAAAGTTTATCTGAGTTATTCTTATTTCCTTTAAAAATTAGCCAAAATCTAAGAGATTTTTTTAATTTTTCCCCACTGAGTTTTCTGATTGAATAGTGTAGCCTATACATAGAGAATCCTAACAAGATATTTGGAGACAGAAATAAATTTCTTATTGTTTTGATATCTTGACCTGATATGATAGATGTAGTGTTTGAAATAAATTATTCACTGTTACATTCAAAGTCATTATCGGAGCATAGAATTGAAGAGCAGCCAGAAGGCACAGTGATGTGTTTTGTTCCTGGTGGTATTGGGTGGTGGCATTGCCTTGTTGTTTTTGTTTGTTTTGTTTTTCCATAGGAGCACAGACAGGATTATTTTGTTTTTTAGAATCTTTTCAAATCAGGTATTACATATCCAATATGATGGACTTCTCTAGTTTTCTTTTCTTTATTTTACGAAAAAATAAAACAAAATTTCATAACAAAATTGTAAGGGAACAGCAGAAGTTAATATACTGTGTATTGTCTTCAAAGTAGTCACTCTGAGTACAAAAAATGGACAGAAAAGATTCTCTCCTACAAAGAAATAAACAGATATTAGCAAAAAACTTTCTTTTCAATGAACTAAAGGAAACTAGTAGTATAGATGAAACAAATTAACATATATAAAGGTGTCATACAAGTTACCAAAGAGTAGCAGTAAGCTTTCAGTTAGTGCACAGTAGAGGACTTTTTCTTAGAAGAGGAAAATATATCCACACTCACAAGGATTTCAGGATTAGAAACCAAATTGTTCTAATAAATACCAATGGGGTGTACTTTCATCATCTTCTCTCTGTGAATATTATTTTCTTCCCGCAAGGCCAGTATTTATAATTTAGAACCCATTTCCTTCCATCTGCATGATTCCAAGACAATTTGTCTGATTCACATATTAATTCAGAAAATACATTTTTGGTTCCTGATTCAGTGGCATTGCATGTTGCTTATTTAGAGAAGAATCTGTTTTCATATACTGAGATTCAATAAATCCTTCTTAACAGTTTCATCAAATATGGTGAAGATAAGAGGATGAATTTCTGTAATTGAGCTAGGATTATTCTTCACTTTATCAGCTACCTAATTGCATTAACTGCTTTGCATAAGTGATTAAGGATTTGCAAAGGAGAATTAGACAAGTGGTGAAAATTCTTTGCTTTGAAATTTGTCAGTGGAGTAAACCTGCAAGTGGAGTAAACCTGCAAGTGGCTAGGTGGCACCATTATTTTAGAAGTATCTTATTCTGTGTAAAACAAATAATAGATTTATTATTGATACATTAGAATTATTTCATAGGACAATATTTCAAACACATTTATGTATGTATTTATGTACACATATACAGGCATAAGAATTTCAATGATTTTTTTCTGTTTTAGTTTCAAGCATGAGAAGCATGGAGTTTAATGCACACAACACAAGTTTTTGGGAGTTTTTGTAAGAACAAAAGAAAACGTATATAGTTTCAGGTATTTCCTTCTTTTTTTTTTTTTTTTTTTTGGTACCAGGGATCGAACTTGGGTCCTTGTGCTTGCACAGCAGGTGGCAAAACCACTGAGCTAAATCCCTGGCCCAAGACAAATTTTTTTTTTTTTTTTGTACTGGGGATCGAACTAGGGTCCTTGTGCTTTCAGGGCAGGCAGCTATTTCCTTCTTTTGAATATTTAAACACTTTGGTTTCTCTAATCATGATTCTTTTACATGTTTACCTTTGTGAGAGTCATCTAAGAGACAGCAGAATGTGTAAAACAAGAAAAAATAGCACCTGCAATGTGAGTTGTATTCAACATGAAAGTCATCAATCACAGTTTTCTTTGAAAAATAGTTTCAAAATATCATTGAAAATGCATGCAAAAGAAATAGAGTCAAAATTTTGAAAATTTATAAAAGTAATTTTGGGCTATTATATTGTGTCTTTAGTTAAGAGAACATGGAGCTTTAATATTGTCACCTTAGTTGTTTCTGAATACACATTGCATCACATTAAAGCTGAACTAACATAGCAATTTACCTGATGGAGTATTATTTTATCTTTGAGGAAAATTTTTTATGATCAAACATGAAATATTATTGGTATTTCTGACATGTAAACAATACAAGTGAAATGAAATGTTTCTCCCTTATCTGTGGTTTCATTTTCCATGATTTCAGTCAACTATAGTCCAAAAATATTAAATGGACATTCCACAAATAAACAATTTGATATGTTTTAATTGTGTTCTTTTTTAAGTAGTATGAGGAAATCTCACCTATACATAACTCAACCTTTGTACAGCATATCCACTGGTGTATATGCTACCCATCCTGAAACATTTAGTAGCCCTTTCAGTTATCAGGTTGACTGTCACGGTATCCTGGTATTTGTGTTCAAGTAACTCATAGGTAGAAACCCAACGCTATGTCAAATTCCAGTGTCATTCTTCTCCCCTCTTCTGACACCATAGCTTTGTATTATCTTATATTATCACACAGGACAAAAGGTGAGGACAGTACAAAAAGATAGTTTGAGAAAGAGACCATAATCATATAACTTTTGTTATAGTATATTATTACAATTTTGCTATTTGATTAGCTTTTGTTGTTAAATCTATTATGCCTAATTTAGAAATTGAATTTATGATAGTTATGTAGGTATAGGAAAAACATAATATATTTTGTTTGATAGATTCCATGGTTTCAGATTTCACAGGCACTCTTGGAAATAGCTTCTGTGGATAAGGAAGTATTCTAGATAAGAATGAGAAACAAGATACAATAGGGCAAATGAAATCATCAAAAATTTGAATTAATCCTATGCACAAATGATTTTATAATTTTCTCCATTATAGAAGAGCTAAGGATTAAATTAAAAATATTAACTTTTAGAGAAGTATGAATCTTTCTTTAAGTTTAATAACAGGGATTGAAAGCTCAGTAGAGGATTTTAATTTATAGGGTTGCAAAAAGATTAAATGAAGAGATTGGGAAAAGAAACATAGAGGCATAATTGAATCCAGTTTTCTGGCTTCCACTAGTACCTCTGTGGGATTCATGACAAAATATATGCCTTTAATTCAAGTTCAATTACTAGTTAGTTGTTTAGCTGAAATTCTAAACTTAGAGTTTGAACTCTAAGCCACATAAACTGAGCAAATAATGTGTGTGGATAGTCGAATAGGAAAAATCCTAGGTTTCCTTTCTTTATGTCTCACTCTTATACCACTAGATTTCCAAAACTGACAGACAGGATTGGGGAAAATATACTTCCCTGATGTCTTTAGCAATAGTGAGAAAAACAAGCAAATAAAAAGTAAAGAATTAAAAACGAGGGAGAAAAAATCAAGAATTGAAAAATAGTCCTTCACTCAAGTGAAGCAGAAGCTCACTCTTAACACATGCATAGAGCATCTGGAAGAAAGCAAGTTCAAAGACACTGCAACCTCTTTAGGCTCCAGACTGTAACCTTTTTGCTATATAGTGGCCAACACCCTCCCTTTGTGAAGGGGGTTATTATAATATTGTGAGGCTTGACAATCAGTTTAACTCAAGGAAGAACCAATGAGCTCCCCCCCACTAAAGGTAATTAACAGATTCATCACATGTCAGGCTGATTTATGACCTCATACAGCTATGGTCATGATCTAAGAAAGAAATTTTTATTGTATGTGTTTAAAACTGTTTAATTTTGCAGGTTATTTAATTCTTTTGAAGCTTGAAGTATGAATTTGAAAATTATTCTTTTTGTTATATAATAGTTTACAGAGAAAGAAAATACTTCATATTCAAAATTTTCTAATTTTCTTTGTTCAGGATTATTAACTGTTCTTTTATTTAAAAGGAAATGTCTTGTAAACTTATGTCCTGAATATACCTAGGATCATGGAAAAGAAATACTAATGTAAATGTAAATTGTCTCTCCTTTTTGTTTAGCTGGCATTCTTAGGATAGAGCTGGTATGAAAGTTTTAATGAAAGTATCATTCACTTGTGCTTTGTATTCTTTCATGGATCATGGAATTTTCTGTAAAATGTAACCTCAAAACTTATTGTTTTAAATGAGCCTCCTGAACAGAAAAGATATGATTTTCTTTAAGTAGCCCGTGAAAGAAGCATCAATTGAACACCAGCTCGTTAGGCAAATCCAATACCAGTGCTTTATTATGAATGATTAATAAATCAAAACTAGCTCCTGGAAACAGAACTTGAAACACTTCCAGAGGGTGTCATGGCAAGGTAGCTATTGGAAAACCAGTTCCTACTCAAAAAGGCAGATCCTGAAGTCTTAAAAGAAGATTCAAATATAATATATGCAAAGGCAGTGTTCCAGGTAGAGTCTAAGGTCTGTAGATATGTAAATTTGCTAATTAGATCAATGAAAATAGAACTAGTAACTTCTGTTAGAAGGAGATTGAAATACTGAATTAAACTGCCAATATGCAAATATACCAATTAGACTCTCAAGAGCAGTAATAGATACAAGCTTTATGGGGGAGTTGAGGAAGAAGTAGGAAAGAAGAATTTTATTTATTGAATTTTTTTTTGTCTGAGTCTTCTTATGCAGAATGCCCTTACTCTTCATAATTAGTGAAGCCTGTAGTTCTTAAAGACTTGGAACAGTTTTAAGAGTCATATATGGTTACCTTCCTTCCCAGTAGAACTTCCAAATAATTTAGAAACCACACAAAAGCTTTCTATTTCCTGTATCCTTAGAGAATCTGGTATCAGCTTTGCAAGTATGAACATGCGACAGGAGATAAAAGAGGCTCACTGGCTTTCTGTTCCCCGAAATCAGTTCATTATAAATTATTCCCCATGTGGAGTGTTATAAGAACCACTGCTGCAGTATCAATCTCCATGGCAATGCTGAGAGAGAATATGAATCACTAAGGTAACCAGAAAGCAAACAAATATATTATTTCTAGGTTGACCTCCCATTAATCAGAAAAGACTTCAAAGAAGAATAATTTCTAGAGACTGTAAGGTGATCAGGGTGATTAACACGCCACTTCACAACTTCATTCTTTAACAGGTATTTTTCTTTGCTTAATGAAAATATTCCTGCTTCTTTTAATACCCTGACAGAACAAGAAACTTGAAATTCCCCATGAGAGATTTATTTACTACATCTTATAGTTGAAGTCACTGCCAAATCTGTATAAATCATTGCATCCACCTTACTTGTTAACACTAGTTGTATTATTAGATAAATTGTCAATAACAAATTAATGTGGTACAAAAAACCAAATCAAATCAACACAAATCAAAATTTAATATTTAGGCCCCAATATAGTAGTTTAATAGATAGATACTTGATAGCCAAGCACAGTAATGCTGTTGTCCAGAGTATGGAGCCTTCCCAGGAAAAATCACTTGGAAGATACCAAGGACATGTCATTTTAAGGCCTGAAGTAAACGGCATTGGTCAAGAGAGAAAGAAGATTTTTACATGGATAGTTAAAGGAAAGAATCAAATGAGACCACCAAATGATAAAAAGAAAGTTTTTGGTTCTCCTACCACATGGATTTATTAATTGTCTTATATTATCATATAATCATATCCTAAAATGAGCCTACAGCAATAAAAATATTTCTTTTGTGAACATAAAGTTTCCATTTTATTTGAACCCCTAAGACTGATTCAGAGAATGCTACTTTGATTTATTTGGTTTCTAAAATAAAATGAATTATGTAATATCTAGATTAAAACATAATTCTATGCTTCCATTTTCTTTGAAGGGAAAACAATCAGAAGGTAAGATTTTTTTGAATGTATTCTTAATTACTGGTGAAGGATTATTATGGATAGTGATAGTTTCAATAAAGAGCAGATAGAGATTAAAAGAAATTTGAAAAAGATTAATTAATATTAGTATTAGTTTATTTAGTACAGATTGTGGGTCATACAACATACATTTCCATGTATGAAGTTTAAATGTATTTTAAGGATACTCATTTCAGTGTACACCCACAATTCCAAATGATGAATCTTTAAAGCCTAAGTATAGCATAAGACATAAAAATATGTTCTGCTTCAGAAATTTAGAATCTGGAAACTGAAGTATATCATGCCATCTGAACATATGTGGAAATACACTGAGGAAAAGTATTTATCTGAAGCATTTCTTTGACTCTGCTTCTATTCTGAGTGATGGTCAATTATATGTTTTCATCAGTTTTCCCCTTGCCCTATCACTCTTTGTAATGCCTGACAGTTAAATAGGCCTATAACTTGCTGAGGATTTCTGCTTTTGTTTCTCTGAAGTCAAGTTACTTTTAATTGGGGAAAAATATTGCCCTGCAAGTAGATTGGGACTTAAGGGAGCTTGGCTATGAGAGACTATTAAATGACCAGTTTAGACCAGATGCCTTTGCTTTTGTGCAAGGAGAAAGCTTAGATTTTAATGAATACTCCAAATATTCATCAGCACTTCTCCTTATAATTATAATCTGCCATACTTACTTTAAATGAATACATTAGTAGCTTCCAGGCTCTCTCAAGTGAGCCGGCATTTTAGTGATTGATTACATACTGTCAGTGTGGGTCAAGCATAAAGATGCCACTGTCCAAGTATTAAGTCTATTTAAACTCTATGAGGCTATAGGAATATGGAATATAGAGGTAGGAACTTTAAAAGCAATCACAGTGGCACAGAATTAGCCCCATAGTTATATATTGTTCTATAAGATGAATTCTACTAGAAATTATGAATAAAATCCAAAATTTTGATTTAGTATTTATTATGCCATGGAGATGAATCAATTTCAAACTCTATAAACATTTCAGATTATGTCACTAAAGAAGTCCAATGCATCCTATCAAGTGCAGTATACTGAATGTCTGGTTTTTCACTCAATTTGGATGTGTAATAACATAAATTCAATCCAAAAAAACTTATTTTTTAAAGTTTAAAATAATTATTTACTTATTTTGTAGGTACTTTGAAAGTTCCCTATGTATTATCAACCCTACTGACTCTGAGACAAAAATTAGTAAAACACCTATGGTTACCATGAGGGAAAAATTCCTATAATAAATTATCAAACATATATATGTGTGTGTATGCATGTATATGTGCAATGCATAATTATTGTTATAAAAATTTGCATAAAAATTACTGAAATCATTTTCTAATCTCTTGCTAAAGCACTAATATATCATTCTGTATTGATAGCAATGTACTATAATTTGTGCTACACACTATGACTAGTCACTGACCTCATATTACTGTACAATACTTGATGTGCAACTAACATGGTTGAGGAACTGAATTTTAAATTAAATTTAATATTAGCTTATTTAAATTCATATAGCTACGTATGTTTAATGGCTACTGCATTGGAGAGCACAGGAAATTGACAATAACTTAAGACAGCAGAGCAGATTTGATTTGAGCCCTGATGTTCAAGTTGGCATTTCCCAAGACACACGATGATTTGTCAGGGTTCTGTCATTTCTGTTGTTTATTTGTTTTTAACAAAAAGTCACTAAGTACAATAAGAGCAAATATTTGTTACATTTTGGCAAAGTGCTGATTTTCTGCTTACAAGCATCCTATGAAATAGGCACTAAAATGGTCTAATTTACAGCGGAGGAAACTGAAGCACAGAGTCTTGAATTCAAAACATAATGGGAAGCAGAGCAAGAATTTAAACAGAGGAGTTTGAGCCTAAATCCCCCATTTTCAGCATTGCACCTTGATGCTCTGACAAACAGGATCCATACCACATGGGCTTGACTTGAAGCATCTATACTACTCACTACTGAGAATCGGGAAATTCTATTAATCAACTCAAGAAATAAGTACGTGTTTTACATATCCCAATTTCCAATCCTATTTCAAATTTTTGAAAGAAAGACTTCTGCCAACTTAATGTTCAAAAATAGAAGCCTGATACAATACAGTTACACTTCAGTATTCCACTTATAAGCAGCTTTTTAAAAACTCAGGCAAAACTCAATTACGGTATTAGGTGTCAGGAAGGAGGAAGAAAAGAGCGAAAGAGGTTAAGAATAAGAGCATAACTGGAAGGGCCATAGGAAAAGTTCTATGGAGCTGCAATATCTGTTTTATGATAACTGTTTGTAATATACATAATGGATTGTGCAATTGATTTTTAAAGATCTAAAAAATAGAATTTAAAATGATCCTGCTTCTTTCCCCACAAAAAAACCCCCACAAACTTACCCTCAAGGGTTTAGAGTCTTAGTGAGCGTCTTAGTTACTTTTCTCTCCTTGCTGAGACAAAATACATGACACCCAAAGTTAAAGGGAGGAAACTTTTATTTAGCTTACAGTTTGTAGAGGTTTCAGTCTGTAATTGGCTGGCTCCAAAGCAGGTTGGCAGAGGGGCATCTCAGAGGAGAACAACAGTTCATGGTGGCAACAAGGCAGCAAAAGCAACAACCTTAACAGTGTATTGCTTCCCCTTTTATCTTATTTAGACTACTTAAGATGGGTAGCATTCATGCCCTTAATTCTAGTGCCCTCAGTGTTAACATTGCACCATGAATGAATCATACAGTATAGATTCAGCCACTTCTGAAAAAATCCCACCTGGGACCACAGGAGGCTTTGGGGGCACTTCTAAACACAAGCCATAACAGTGAGGTAAGATTTACTTAACTTCAAAGAGGCAAATTTTGCAACAGTGAAGGACCCAGAGCATAACTGCAAAAGCTTATTCATCATGCTGCAAAAGAAGAAACTCCTCAGAAAGTAGGTGACCTGAGAAAAGGTGAAGATGAATAAAAATATTGAAGAATAGAATTGAAAAATAATGGGGGACAGAAAATGACCCTTATAAGTGGATGCCTGTGTTTGTCAATGGGAGAAATCTGGAAAAGTAGACTAGAGGAGAAAGTTACGGTGATTAGAGAATATATTATTCAAGAATGGGATCATCAGAGTTTAAACAGATGAAAAATAAACATATTTTGAGACTACAAAAGTACTCTGACAAAACTGAAAAGTTCTTACTCCATGGGAGAGTATAAAACAAAAATACCCTGACCTTTGGGACCATAGTGGCCTATCCTGGTTTTGTGCCAATCCACTTCCTCTCTTATGGTTTTGATATAGGGAAACATAGTCCTAATTTGTTACCCAAATTTATTCTCTGAAATAATTAAGAAAAAGGGTCTTTGCAGCAGGAGGCTACCAAAAATTCAAGATGATAGTAAACTTAAGTTAATTGCAATGCATGGTATTTATGGGGGAAACACATATAAACTCCAAAAAATTAATTTTGACTTTACCCTTAGCAGCTTCAGTGCTGACTTGAAAGTACAGGATTATTTACTAACTCAATGAGTGATAACAATCTCAAGGTTGTGTGTACAGGTTTTGGATGGCGAAAAGGAACTCATTGTATTAGTGATCAAGTGAATTTCACTTTTACATAAAAACTCACTCTTTTGCCATGGTACCTTGTGACAATAACTCTGCTTTTGGTCTTTTCTCTGATACATGGAATGGAGTCAATAACCTTTGATTGGCCTCCTGCAATGGCTTTAAATATCAAATGAACCAATGGAAATGTCTCACTCTCTGAGATTCCAATGAGATATTTTAATGACAGAATGGTGGAAACTCTTTGATTGAACCAATGAATTTTAATGGTTCAACATATTGTATATATGGTAGCAATACTAGGTTCAAAAATAATGCAACATCTGGCCCCCAAATAATGACATATTTAGCAGGGGGAAGAGATACAAATATGAAAAAAAGAAAATTCATAAGAGATATTCAAACAGTATTTAGTAATACCAGGAAACAAAGATAAATATTTCATAGTGAAGGGGTTTTTAGCTATTATTACAACGTACATTCCACCTTAGGTCAAATTCAGGTAAGCTCACAGAGTTTGTTCAAGTTTTCCCTTGGGTTTAATGCCGTCTTGTCTTTCTTTAGTCCTCATTCTCAAGAAACATTAGACAATGATTTATCTGGCAACTTCCTGCTGAACTGGGGCATAGATCTAGGTTGGAGAAACAAAACTATAATTCCCTGGTTATATGGAGACCACTTTTATTGTCAGAAAATAAAACAAAAAACACGTGTTTCAATTAGCAGTGAACAGTAGAAACCAATGATTGAGAATGTTATTATTTTCATTCTGTTAAAGCCAGAAAAGTATGGAACAAAAGGCCAAGGAAAGCAAGTTCCATTTTAGATATAAGCCTTATTATTTTGCACAAATAATAACTAAGCAGAAGTTTAAGAGAAGGCAGGATAATAGTCCAATAAGCATATTTGTTCTGCAAAGAGGTTTAGGAAAGTTTCTCAGGCTACATTTATCTAGAATCCATTATTACTATCATTTCTATCTATTCTGTATGTAGTAGATATCATCTCAAAGTACTAGGCTAGAATTACTTCACTGGGACAAGTTTTTAAAAAAATCTACAGGAGCAAATGAAGTCCAGTTTGTATAACCATGAAATATAAGATTTTATTTACAGTTATATCAATTTTACCAAAGTTCAGAGTACTACATTTCAGAATACTTTTTACACTCTTTTCTGTGTATATGATTATAAATGTATTTGAGAAAAATCAAAACTATGGATCACAATAGCCATAGTTTAAGATATTATTATTATTCACAATTTACAAAGAAATATATTACTGATAAAATATATTAAGTCACATAAGATTTCCAGAAATCTCTTCAATTGTTGAACACAAACAATGCATTCATCCATATACAGTTCAAAATATGTCTTTTGTACTTTTAGGGACTCTGCAGTTCACAAAGTAATTTCTAGACCCAAGACTTAGTGTCAGGATTTATCACTACAAAGTTTCTTCACTATAAACACAACTGAAGTGACAAAATAAAGCAAAAAGTTTCTAAAGGTACAAAATACATGAAATAGCATCAATTTTATAAGCCAGTTATCTTAAAATTAAAGAATAAAACCTGTACCAATTTCATATTGAGAGCTCATCAACGTTCCAAGAAACAATTATTTAGATACAGAGGGTCAAACTAGCTTTGCACCAATATAACTCTCCTATCAATGCTCACTCTACAAAAAACTTACAGTTTTGCCAATTTTGTGAGACATCAAATCTTAAACAAGTTCTTTCCTTTCTCAAGGCCTATTTGGTACATTCCCATACCTTGTACAATTTTCCCAAACCCTTAGTTTTGCTTATTTTTATTTCTCATCACACATTCTCATACTCTAACTTCCTTTATGAAACCTATTGAAGTTTTATTCTAACAGTAGTCTAGATTGCTGGTGGAAGTCTGAGGCATTAAAGAAAGCTGGCCATCATTTGAAGTTATTTCTTTTACATAGCACATGGGTCCTAGGCTGTCTTAAGCAGGGATCTTGTATAATTAACACATGAGTAATATATAGGGACTTTTTAAACCAGAAGACAGGTGCTTTTTTATTAAAACACTCTTAAACAAATCTTATTTATATGTTTTGGCATAATAGTTTTTAAAAGCATTTGAGATATAATTTATAAGCATTCATTTATTTTGTGAGTCAACTTGGACCATATAGAATAATATACAATACACATACATGCAAACATAGGTGAAAATACAGACAGAGAGCAATAGTCATTGAGCTTTCATTTAGATTCATTTACTAGCTTCCAGAAATCCCCTTCCCCCTTGAAAGTATCTTCCTCTATTATCCCAACCAATCTTTAATCCTAAATTTACCTAAGTCCTTCTAGTCAGGCTTATTTCCTCATAAGATCATTGATTCTAGAATACATTCTTTAAGAGTATTTTCTATACCCACCCAATCTGAAAGAATGCCTAGAAAAAGGTTAATTAGAGTTTTAAAAATTTCCTTTCTTGTTTTATCTCAGTACAGATTTCAGTCATTTTATCAAGAAAATCTTATAGGGTAGGGATTCTATAGTCTTTAGATCATTCATAGAATTTTAAACCTGAGCATTTTTATCCTAATTTTTCTGGTTGCTCTAGGTTGCAAAACATTTCTTTCTTTAAAAAAAAGATATGAGTATCCCTCCAATGAAGTTGTGTTGGTAGAGATGGGACAAGCAGAAAGGAGTAAGTGCAAAGAGGGGACACTACGTGAAATATTATGGATTAGGGCCCAGGGATTTAGCTCAGTGGTTCTGCCACCTGCCTCGCAAGCACAAAGACCCGAGTTTGATCCCCGTACCCCCCCCAAAAAGAAATATTATGGGTTGGCACTAGAAGAGACTCCACTTGAAAATCATGGGTTGATTGAAGGACAATTAGAAACCCTCACTGTTTGTTAAAAAATAAAAGGACATAACGGGGAAGCTGCAGGCTCCCATCTAGGTTACTAAAATTTGTCATTGTTCCCTGACAATGAATCAAACCCAGATTGTGCTAGAGACAACACAGCATCGTGACAACCAGAATACCAAGGAGCTGCAGAAGCAACTGTGGCAGGAGAAGGGGCAAATAATTTTGCAGAAATTTTTATTTTACTAAGAAATTTATAAAAATTAATTTTACATGTTCATATAGCTAAATGCTAAAATTTTCACTTACAGGTTTTATGTAGCTGTGAAATACATTTCTGAGGTGAAATAATAGTCTTTAAAATGTGCTCTCTTCCCCTTTTTTTCATTTTTCTCATTTTCACATGAATTTAGAAGTTAAATCCTATATACATACATTTTAGCAAGAACTAGCTGAAATAAAAATTTTGGGCAAAAGTATACATATACTAAAATAGGTATTCATAAAAAATTAAATTATACAAAACAAAAATATTGTGTCCAAAACTAAGTGGACTCACCAGAAAAAAAAAAGCCAGAAGAGTATATTATGTGTAGGAGAAATACCTGTTAAACAAGAATGGAGTAATCATGAGAATCTCCACCAAAGCCTAGGAATTGTGGAGGAAGTTTGACTCATTTTCAGGCTACTTCTTTTCTGATTCTAAAACATACTCATCCACAAAGTAGCTGAAAGTCTCCAGTTTTGGAGAATCCCACAAATACTTCTATCTATATATGGGTCAAATTAAAATTTCCCATTGCTTAAGAATTTAGACATGGCCAGTCAGCAGTATACACAGTGCTTATTTTATTAATACTGCAACTGGAGTCAAATCTTAGAAATCAAAATAAAACTTAAGAATTGTCCCGGCCCGCGGGTAAGTCAACGGAGACCCTAGAGGGGGGGTGAGAATGACAAAGGACAGGGGACACGGGAGATGGAGACAAGACAGGTTTCTGATCAAGTCTCGTTTATTGCGGAAGCTGCTACAACATATATACCGTAGGGCTAGAGGGGAGGAGCAAGAGTAGGGTACTGGGGCTACTTCCTTGTTGCCGGGTAGATTTGCAGCAGGCCCGGATATGTCCGTAAAAGGCACTCAAGAGTTCTAGCGGGGGGGCAAGGCCTCCCACAAAGAATGTGAGTAGAGAATCCCTAATTCTTCTCAATTATTGGGTATCCCCAAACTCAAGACTCTCCAAAGAAGACTAAACTAAGACTTACTTTATAAAGTCAAATACTAGACATCCTCACACCATGATCCTGACAATTAAGAACAAACCAGAGAGAAGAATAGGAATCCAGTCAGTTACACTAAAGTTACTAATCAAATTAGATGTTTTCAAACCCAAAAGCCTTTTCTTTATGGCAAAAGTGAAGTCATGCTACAGTAATCACATTTTTGGGGGGAAAACCCAAGAGATGATCCCTAGACTAAAAGTCCTGAAAGCTGCTTGAAATTATCCACAGGTGCTCTACACTGGCAAGGAGCTGACAAGCCATGGGCAAATGATCCACCTGAATTTCCTTCTCAGTGCTTTGTGAAATTGCAATTGAACCAAGCCATTTTGCCCATAGTGCAATGTGCCAATCACTGAAATAATTTTGCACACAAAAGAGTTTATTCACGAGGCAGCCAAGCACAGGGAAATGAGATAACACAGTCTTAAATATACCTTCCCAAGAATGAGGTGTAGGGAAATTTTTGGACTGAGCTACAGGGAAAGGTGACTGGAGATAAACAAGGTTGGAAATACCAAAAGCAGGTAACGCATATTAAGTCTAGCAGTGGTGGCAAACGTACTGCACCCATGCCACAGCCAGCTCTTTTTTATTATTAAAAGTTCTAAAATGTTCACATCACTGATCTAAAGGGTTTATTCAGAACCTAAAAGCTGGTGACATGAAATACATATATAGGATTTATTCAGGTTTTCTCTGTTTCACATAAAATCCATAAATTCAGTTTTGCTCTTATTGAAGAATATTCAATTTTATAACATTAACTAGTGAGACCATACATGAGAGTTTTCAATACTTGACTTTATATTTATTTTTATGCAGAATACTTTGATGGAAAACTCTACATTATTACTACAAACCTAGATATTGGACTACATTTTGGGGGTGCATGTGTGCACTAGGGAAATCCAGGACCTCCTGCAAGGTAAGCATGATCTCTACCATCTATTTGTACCATGGCACATATCCTACTTTTACATTTAGCCACAACCAAAGCAAGGGTTTTCTTTCCTTTTTTTTCAGTCCTTTTTATATTAAGGTCTTTCATTGTGGTTTTCTTTTTAAAAAATACTGACAAAACTACAGTGGACCCTCAAGTTAACTGGCCTGACATACAAACAACTTGGGTTACAACCAGAATTTTAGTTTTAACTTAAGAACAAAGTCTTGAGTTACATCCTAAATGCTAGCTGCTTGTCCTGCCAGATGGTCTCAGATACAGAATTAACCCTTATAGAGTTCTGGAATGAAGATTACCACATCCTCTGTGTGGGGCTACTTGAGAAATCTTGGGCAAATGTCTCTCTAAGGACATTGAGATCTGCCTGTATACAGGAGAGACATTGAAGGCTGTATAGAGGAACCCGAGCCTTCAATTTAACAACTTGAGTTACAACCAGCTCTTGCGAATGAATTGAGTTCATAAGTCAAGGGTCCGTTCTATTTGAGTGAGTTATAACTATAGAGATACACCACACTCTTGAGTCAGATCTGAGTCTGTTTATTCAAAGCCAGTGTCTGAGAGAGGCTAGTGCCTGGAAAGATCTCTCGGCCCTTCGAAGCAGTTTGATTTCTCCTTTTAAACCATGCTTTCAGTTGGGGAGGTCTCAAGGGGAGAGCAAGCAGAATTTTATAGAAGCAGAACCATGCCGGGTTAGTGGGGGCCCAAGAGGAAGTTTCACAGATGAGGTGAGCTACAGAAAAACAACTTGTGATGGCAGCAAGTGTTCTGCCAAACAAGATGTGGGTTTTGGGTGCTTTGTCCAAGCACAAGCACAAAATGGTGGTGAGGCTATCACAGGTCCAGTGTACATCCCCACTGACAACCTAGTGGGAGGTCTTCTCAGATCAGCAATTTTATCTGCCACTTACAGAGCTAGGGTCTATTTCAGTGTGCTTGATTTTTTTTTACAACAGAGCTGGGAACGCTTCCAGAAATGGATGAATTGCATTGACCTTTTTGTTACATCTCAAGTAGAAGTTTTGCCTTTATGCTACTATAAAAATATACCATACACTGTGTAGCTTATTGACATAAATTATTTCCCACAGTTCTAGAGGCTAGACAAGGCATCAGCTGATTTGAGGACACTTTTCTTAGCTCAAAGATGGTACCTCCTCAATGTTTCTACAAGTGATGGAAGAAGTGATGGAAGAAGCTCTTTGGTGCTTTTTTTATAAGGCTCAGCTTCATGACCTCTTTACCTCCCTTAGTATTATAACAGTGTCAATGAGGTTTCAATATATGCATTTTGGAAAGACACAGACATATTCAGATCTAGTTCAGAAGAAAGGGTAAATGAAACAAATATATTTTCAGAAGAAAGTGTAAGAGCTTGGAATTATTACCTATATATGTAGGTATAATTTACATATATATATATATATATTATAAATTTATACTCTATTACAAAGTTAGACCATATTCCTTAACCCAAATAGGATACTCAAAATTATTTTATAAAGCAGGTGCTAATTTTCCATAGAGTGTTACTTGCATTGCTATACTTAAACAGTCTTTATTGAAAGTTAGTTTTCTTGAAAAAAATTTATTCAAGTTCTCCCCAAGAAAAGTCTGATTCATACTGATCACTTGGTAGCTTTCTTACCTTATTAATGGTTAAAAATACCCTAAGATAGGTTTTATCTAGACAGGCAAATTGTAGATTCTTCAGGTAAGGTGGACTCATGATTCTTTTTATTTTTATTATTTATTTTATTTTGTTGTCTTATAAGAAATAATGATAAAAGAGAACAGCTTGAAATGTGCTTCTAAATTGCAGTGTTTTCCAAAGTACGTGCCATAGGACAAATTCAAGCCTGAAAAATGGAAGGAAACTTTCCCTAATAACTCCTGTTGGCAGACATTCAGGAAAAGAAAGAAATAATCTGAGCTGTCCAGAGAAAGACTACCTGACTCTCTAGATTTTATGCTTCAGTAAAATTCTTTTGAATCTGTCACTTTCTTGCTTTGTCATACCCTGGAAACAGATATGACCTACCAAGATTGAGAGTCTTGGATACTGCAAAGACAGTATGAGCTGAAGGCAAAAGGAGGAGGATAGAAAATACAAAATACAACCTGTACTTAACAATTAATAATACAAACCTTTAGGGTAAGGGCTAAGGTGAAATCTTTTTATATCACAGCATGGTTTTCATTTCACTTGGCTAATCTCTAGCCTTATATGATGAAATGTTAACTACATGTGTGTTAGAGGACCCTACTAGAATGACTTCTTATGAGGATGTCTTAAAACTCTTTCTGTGGAACACCAGTAATGTTTGGATAACAAGAAGACCACAGAGAATACATTATGAGAATATCTCGGTTAAAAATATTTCTCTAGTATACAGTTACCAAAATTTTTAATATGTAGATTCATAGTGAATCTCCAAATAATCAGTTAATAGAGAATATCTAATATTTTTAGTAATAGAAACTGTTTATTTTTGTTGGTTTTTTGTTTTGTTGTCAGTGAACGTTTTGAAACAGTGTCCCATAGCTTCCCCATGCCAGCAACCTCCAATCAGAGTATACCAGAAACTATCTTTTTTTGTATTTCTGCTAAAGTGCAGACGAGAGTGCCTGAACTCCTGTTCCTTTGCATCATTTGTGTGCACTTGTTTTATTTCTACATTGGTCAACAAAGTTCCAATGAGATCAAGCCTACACTGCCCATACCAGACCCCAGCCTTTGGCCAGGTATAGTACAGAGATCCCTCATGCCTCCCTGCACATTGCTTCTACAGTCCAGATTATATATTAAGTTCTGGGTTTATGTGCAGATGACTCCAAACACTGTTAAGAATCAATATTAGGAGTCATAAAGGATTCTTTCATCAAATATATTAAAAATTAAAAAAATGTAGAGCCTAAATTCTGCCACCTACGTTGCAAGCACAAGGACCCAAATTTGATCTCCAGTACCAAAAAGAAAAAAAAAATAGAGCCTAAAGAAATCCCAGAAGTTAGTATTGGATCTATACCTGTTTACTGAACTACAAGATCTGGAAGAACATTAGAAAAACTTCAGATTAAAAAGGAGACAGGACTCAAAATAAACTTGTAGCTGTGCAGATCATACAGTTATGTGGTCCACAGCCTGACATCTACTGACAAAAACACTTGTAGATATTGTAAACAGAGGAGGGACTGGAAAAAATATTCTATCACTAATTAAAGAAAACACATGACAAAAAAAACCCCCTTTAATTCAGATCAACAAGAATGCTCTGAACATCTTGCCATTAATTTAACTATTTCAGATGAACTAACTCTAAATTTGGATGGTTGCCCTTACCAGTTCCTGGTAGATTCAGGTACTACTCTTTCTAAATTAAATCCTCCTAGCTTTGTTCACACTCTTCTTTGTAATATCCTAATCACAGTTTGTAGATATTTAAAGTAATGTACATTTTTTTTTCCTATTTCCAAGCCTTTAATCAAAGCCCTTGGGTCCTTGACTGAAACATATTTCTACCTGCTCTACAGCACTTCCAATTTTAATAGGGAATCACTTTGCAAATGGAATTGTAAAATTAAATGCACATCAATGGACTCTTTTATTCATAATCAGTTTATGTTTGCTCTGGACATAACTTTACCCTCTCTATTACATTTCATGAATACTCAAAATAAGCATGTTGGGACTGTACTTAACACTCTATATGCTGAAAATTCTGCTAACATAAACAAACTCTTTGGAACAAAATCTACATAAATGTTGATAGCTCTTTTCAAACTCCTGATAAAACTTCTCCAATCTGTCCTGACACCAGAAGTAAAGGAGAAGTTGATACTATAATTGAAAGTTTTATATATACAGTGGCACTTTGGTTCACAACGTTCATTTGTTCTACAATTTTGACAAAGATGGCCATATTTTTGTTTGTGTGGAAAGATGGCCACAGTCATGTTTGTCACTCAATACAGAGTTTGCAAAAAAAGAAAATTTTTCAAAAACTTCTGCTCATGAGTGAAATTGTTTGCAAACAAAAGCTTTTGTGAACTGAAGCACCACTGTAAAAGTCTTCTGGTACATACAATAATCATAGCACCCTAATAGCACCCTCCTCCTGTTATTAAAGAATAAAACTGGTGAAGATGGAGATTTTTTTGAGATCTTGAGATTATTGATACATTGTTTTTATCCTTCACCTTCCAGTAGTGCCTTAACTAAATACCATTCTGTCCTCAATTCTTTCTGAGGCCACTTGTCTTGCTGTAGTGGATATTTGCCTAGTCTTTAACAGTGTGCTACCAGACAAGGGCATCAATTTCCTTTGCTTTCTCAATAGTAAAGACAACAGTACTCCTGGGCAGTCATACCCCTGGAGTTCACTGAAATCTACTCTTACTTTCCCTAGGTTCTTAGTCAATACTTAAAATTCTAAATTTCTATTATGATTCAATTATGGACAAAATATATATCCAATCTTCTACTGTGTTCACAGAACAAAGAAGCATGTAAAATGATTGCATTTGCTTGATCCCAACAGTCAAAGAAAAAAAATAGACATAAAATACCAAAGATAAATTGCATTTTTTTCAGAATATATTTAGAGGTCATGATCTAAACAAAGAGGAAAAATGATTTATGTGAATAGACTAAAGTCTATTAAAACATCCTAGACTACACATGAAATAACCCAATTTGAAGGCCATCAGGGAGGAAAAGCCAATGTTCAAGTTTGAAGGTTTTCAGGCAGGAAAATGTTGTGTTACTTAGGAAGGATCAACCATTTCAGGGCTGAAGGCCTTCAAATAGTTGGTTGAGGCCAAGCCTTCTGACAGAAGACAATTTGCTTTAAATGCTGTAATAAAGAAAATAACCAACTCCCTTCCATTTTTGTTTTGTCAGCTTTTGCATCTTGCCTACCAGTTAACTCTATGCAGGTGCCTCAACCTGAAGCCCCAAATGGGTAATGCTCCTACTTAGCTACAATGTTCATTCTGCATCTATAGATAAACATACAACCCCCTGACCTCAGAAGTAGAAGACAAAACTTAAACTTAAATATTAGATAAGACATTAAAGGCCATAACTAATGCTCTCTGACCTTCCCCTTAATCTTTCCCCTCCCTGTGTCAGCTGTTTTTTTTTTTTTTTTTTTTTTGCCCTGACAATTCTGTTCCTGAAGATAATGGTTTTTCTACATCCTTTCTCTGTGGGAACCTGTTTCTCCTCACCAGAGCAAGGACTCCCAGATGTGTTAAGTTACAGGCTGTCACTACTTGAGTAAGTGCTTTTGTTTTGCTTTTATAGTTTCTATACAAAAGGAGTAACAACTTCATCTCAGGGCTCAGAATTTGGAGTGCTTAACTCCTCTGGGCCAGCCAGCTTAATAAAGCTTGGTTCCCTTCACTTCTCTGGAGTGCCACTCATGTATCCCATGCCACTGGTAAATCTAAAATTGCTACAACAGCTGTACAGTAATTTTGAAGGTTATGTAGAAAGAGATTATTTAGAATCTAAAAGAAATTCTCTAATAAGTCATTATACTTAATAAATCACTTTAGCCAAGATTATGATCTTACCTAAACTCTCAAATAATGAATCTCTGGAGGAATTCAAACAGGTCATTCTAAAGTAACGATATTTAGCTCTTTGCTTTGAAAAGGCTGCCTTCGTGCAGATAAACTCTGGCATTGTCGAAGAGGTTTCTTGGTGACATCATATGAGTGAAAGTGGATATTATTTAAGTTTCTCTGTGAAATTATTCATGATGAAAGAGACAAATTGATTAATATTTTAAATCACCATTGGTGGAGAAGTTTTCAAAAAGATAGCTAAGGGTATTTGGGGGCTATGCATTCCTGGTCAACAGCATAATCCTAAAAAATAAAAAAATAAAAAATTGTGAAGGTGGAAAATGGTCATAAAGTAGGGCCTCAAGAGCATTTAGGAAACCATCATATGATTTATCCACCTACCAGCAGTAAGCACTCTCCAGAGAAAGAAAATTGGAGACATAGATGCATATATGAACAGTGTACATTTTCTCAAATAATAATGGAAGCCAAGAAATCTCATAATATGGAAGATATAAGCTCGTTAAAAACAAAAGCACATGGTGTAACTCAGCCCAAGTGCAATGGCCTCAAAACTGGAATGTGAAGGTCAGAAAAAGTCCTAGTTCAAGTCCTACAGTCCAAAAGCCTGAGAATTGGAGCTCCTATCAGCCAAAGGTAGGAGAACATAGATGTCTATGAGAATAAATTCACTCTTCTCCCTCTTTGTTCTATTTGGACAGCTCCTTAATGCCTAGTTCCCACCTACCCTGAGGGGGTGGATCTTCTTTACTCAGGCTATTGATTTAAGTGCTATCTGCATATCCCTTATCCATAATCATTTTTACACATACAATTAACAACCATATCAACACTCCATCACATGTGAATGTGTTTAGTTATTGTATGTCTTTTATCAGGATGGGTTAAACATTCTATCTGTAAAAAAACTACAGCACTTCAAGCCTCTAAAAAGCTGCTTAATTTTGTGTCTGAAAATGAAACCTTTTAACTAAATTTTCAAAACACACACTTTACAGGAACTATTATACAAAAAAAAAATCTGCAAAGCACTCTCTCTTAATCAAAAACTTCACTTCACTTATAAACACAATCTTCTGAAAGGTTAAAAGGGTGAAAGAAATTTACAAAATTTTCTTAAATCCCTGGGCTCATTTAGCCAAAGCTTTTCTCATTCATCCTATGGTCATTAGGTCTATTCCTTTAGGGACAAATCATTTATCCTACTATAAATTGGTAACCTGAAAGCCCACATGCCCAAGGATTTCACCTGTAATACCAGATGTTGCTCCACTTCACACAGAGGTGGTGAAATATTGACAAGGAATTGTACACTATACATAGTCATACAACCTGCAGGTTAAATTCACCTTCCTAAAATATCTTCTTACAAAATCGATTCATAATATTTTATCAGGAGATTTTATCTATTGGAAGACATCATAGTGAAACTGTTCTTGATCTTCACTAGAAAAGGCCTTATCATCTAATCAAGTACTGATATTAAAATGTACAATAGTAAAAGCCTAGTAAGTCAACCCTTGGGTTCATGTTTCACAAATAAAAAAGCAATTCAAAATCTGACACATTTGGAAGACAATTCCAATAGAGAACCTCAAACTGACCATTCTCCAAAAGTACCTTATCTCTTAAAGCAGCTGATCTCCAGAAGTCCATATCTGATGAAACAATAGCTCGAGCCAAAAGTGGGTAGTGGACAGATTACACTCATCATGTCAGACCAGGACCACTACCTTATTCCTGTCTTTTAAAAATCTCTATATTTACACTTATCATTCTCATTTTCCTTGGACATCTTCCTTGCTACCAAATGTTATGTTTGCTTATAAATTTTCCCACCAAAACACATTAAAATTTACTTGCTTATGTGAAGTATTGGGAGATGATAGAGGGAGAACAGTTAAGAGGTGATCAGGTCATGATGACTCTAGTCTCACAAATGGATTAATCCATTTATAGATTAATGGATTAGTTGTTAATGGTTGATCTTAAAAACTAGGGTTGTCATAGGTCGTGTATCCTTGTCTCTTGCATGTGCTGTCTTGCCATATAATGCTTTGCACCAACATGGAACATTGTAGTAGCTATCAACAAGGATTTTCTTAGATGGTGCTCCTAGATCATGGACATTCCATGTTCCAAACTACAAGTTGAGTTATTCAGTCTGAGTTATTCAGTTAGAGCAAGAGAATACAGAGTAAGACATCCACCATAATGACTCTTGTTCTTTTTTCTGACCCTCTTTCCTTATTAGAACTGGTAGATCAAAACATTTTTGTACTCTTGTGAATTGCTGATTATGCCATCTATCACTAGACTCCATGACAAAAAATTCTGAACAATTCCAGTTTCCTCAATGGGACAACAGAGAGTTACAGTTGATGGTGTTTCTATTTGCAACTGTGTGGGCAACTGACCTTAAGTTGATAGTACTTCTCTCTCCCAGACCAAAAAAAAATATTACAATCTATGGATCAAGTTGGACATAATTTCAAATTCAAAACCTTTATGTTGTCATCAGATAAATAACACTAGTAGAGATCCTTTTGTCTCAAACTAATATCTCATGTATTTCAGAAGTAGTCTTCTGAGGGTTGTCTGTACCTAAAGACCCTAAGTGAAGGTCCATTGATCACTAACACTGAAAATTCCAGTGTAGACATGAGCTCAAATCTGAAGTTTCTCTTGGTTAGTGAAGCATATTCCCAGGGGTAATTACCTACTCATTGTTTATGAAACAAGAGTAATGTTCCCATAGGTGGACATCATACAAATAAAAAATTCTACAAAAAAGTATCAATAAGTGTGAGAGAAGTTATAAATGACACCATCTCTTCTCTAGATGAAATATATATCAATCTGAACTCATGAATGGTGATGGAGTGGTGATTGACAACTGCTTTGTTCTAGAGTTCTTGTCAGCTTGTTATATTGGTATTTGTGCCATTACTAATACTTGGTGTACTTTAATCAATGAAATAAGAAAGGTGAAATAGGCTATGCATTGTATTAAGGAGAAAAGCATTAATTGGTAATTTAAAAATATTTGATTAAGGCCTCTGGAATTTGTTCTTTTGACCTGAGTTAAAAATGATTGAAAGAATGATACAATTAATTGTCTTTGCTTCTGCCATAGTGTTCATGCTGCTGGTTTGTATCGTTTGATTCACAGTCTTAATACTTTAGTACAGTCACTCCTCATCAGACATTTACCATGAAGACACAACAACAAAAAGACTAAGACCTTTCTACAACACAGTTGGCTATGAAGATAACTAAAAAAATTCAGAGTAGTAAACACTTGAATTTCCAGTTTTCCTTTATTGTTCAACATTTTTTGAGAGATTGATTAAGAAAGGTAAAGAGAGACAGAATGTGAAAATGATCAATTAACAGCTATAACTTATAACAGAAATCTGACTCACAACCTGAAGCAGTTAGCCAAAGATGTTAACCTCCTATTTTTAACAATAGTAGTAGAAAATTGGCCAAAAACTAATCAGTTCAAAATGGCCAGGACTTGGTCAGTAACTGAGAGAATCCTTACTATTTGACCAACTGTCACTTTAAGACCTCTGAAAAAAGGGAAATATGCTCTTCAAAACAGTCATATCAGATCCTCTACTTCTAGTTAGCCTGGCTGTATCTTCCCCCTTTCTACAGTTGCCAATTATACCTAAAGCATTTTCATTTTATGGCTGTAAAGCTTTCTTACTCTTTTCTGTCTTTGAGTCTTTGGCAAAATGCAAAGTGATGGTGTCTGACTCCTTTGCTGTAGCAAACTCTGAATAAACATAGCTTTTGTTTCTTCTCATTTGAGTAGTCTTCATCTATTTTTTTCCACAGTGCTCAAAAAGCCTTTTTAATGTATTTTTTGGGTGCTGTGGTTTGGAAATAGTGTTTATTCCATTGTTTTGGAGAAGTCTCTGAGGTCATCACATATAGAGACAGCATGATATTATTTTTTAAAAGAAAACAAAAACAAGGAATGGCAGTCAGAAGACTTAAATTTCAGTCTTCTTTCTACTTTTTTTTTTGCCATCAATTTTTCTCCATGGACCTGAACTCCAAGGGTTCTTGATTTCATTAGAAGAGCAATGAGTTTGTTAGAATGAACAATTCTAAGCAATAAGTCAGTCTTGGGAGTAGTGCTGAACAGTGAAATGATTTCTAACCAGGAGCCTGCTGTGTAGCTAGCAAGCAAAGGCTCCTCCTACCTCTGACTCCTCCCACACCTAAAACATAGCTGGGTCTCACTCAGACTTGCCAGACATGTTTTCCTCCATTTTCCTTTGTTCTCAGTAGGGTTTCTGTGACTCCTGCTTCCCGCCCTATGTAAATAAAGTGAATCCTAGTGTACCTTTGAATCCAATTCTATAAGCTGAATGTATCTACCTCAACCAATGAACTTGCCACTGTATCCTCACCCTGCTTTTTCCAAATCTATATAAACCCCATTCACCAGCCAGACAGGAATGATCGCTTTGTGGCAAAATCCCCAATCAGTCTGCTAGCGAAATAAGCTTGCCTCCAGCTTTGAGGTGTGTGTTCAGTTCTTCTCAGCCTGACTCTGATTACCACCTAGAGCCACAACAGTGTGAGTTCAATTTGTGCTAGCTACAATAGTGCTAGCTGCAATATAACTCTCTTGATTTCTTTTTTTAATAAAAATGTATAACTTTATTATCATTCACTAAACACACATA
>NW_004624749.1:20792292-20803005 GCF_000247695.1 Heterocephalus glaber
AAACAGAATGCAGAAGATCATCAAGAAGATCATACACCCTGATCAAGTGGGATTCATCCCAAGAATGCAGGGATGGCTCAACATATACAAATCAATAAATGTAATACACTATATTAATAAAGCCAAGGACAAAAACCATATGATCATCTCAATAGATTCCTAAAAAAGCATTTGATATAATTCAACACCCATTCATGATAAAATATCCTACAGAAAATTGGAATAGATGGTCTAAATTTCAACCTGATAAAAGCCATCTATGAAAAACCAACAGCCAATATAAGACTAAATGGTCAAAAACTGAAATCATTCATGCTAAAATCAGGAACAAGTCAAGAATGTCCACTATCACCATATCTGTTCAGTATAGTTTTGGAAACATTAGCCACAACAATTAGGCTAAAGAAATAAAAGGAATAAGGAAAAGAGATGGAGATGTTAAACTGTCATTATTTGTGGGTGACATGATATTCTATATAGAAGACCACAAGAACTCCACCAAAAATCTTCTAAACTTAATAAATGAATTCAGTAGAGTAGCTGGATACAAGATCAACACACGAAAATCAATAGCCTTTCTGTGCATCGACAACATACTCACTGAGAGATGAACTAGAGAAACAACTCCTTTAACAATAACACCTCCTCAAAAAAAAGAAATACCTCAGAGTCAACCTAACAAAATATAATCAAAGACCTCTACTCTGCAAAACTACAGTACTCTGAAAAAAGAGATTGAAGAGGATATCAGAAAATAGACATCCCTTCCTTCTGGGTAGGAAGAACCAAAATAATGAAAATGGCCATATTTCCAAAACTGCTATATAGATTCAATGCAATACCAATTGAAAATCCAACAGCATATTTCACAGAACTAGAAAAAACAATCCAAAACCTCATTTGTAACAAGAAGAGACCTAGAATAGCAAAAGCAATTCTAGGCAATAAAGACAAGTAAGGGGATAGAATAATCCCCAACTTGAAACTATACTATAAAGCTATTGTGATAAAAACATCATGGTACTGATAAAGAAACAAACCCAAGGATCAGTGGAACAGATTGAAAGATGCAGAAACATTAAAAAGGCTATCTTTCCTCCAGGGAGGGTGTTTGGCTCCTCTGTCAAAGATAAGGTAGCTGACTAGCCTTTTTAATAAATGTTGTTGTAAAAATTGTTTTTGAGTGCCGGGGATTTATCTCAGTGGTTTTGCTGCCTCCTGTGCAAGCTCAAGGACCCCAGTTTGATCCCCAGCACCAAAAAAATTGGTTTTCAACTTGCCAAAGATTAAAACTAGACCTATATCTCTCACCATGCACTAAACTAAAATAAAAATGAATCAAAGATCTAAATATTAAAATGGAAACACTAAACCTGCTGGAACAGGAGTTAGGCAAAACTCTTGAAGACATTGGTTTAGGAAAAACATTTTATGAACAAAACTTCAGTCTTATATGAACTAACACAAAGAATCAAAAACTGGGATCTCATCTTATTAAAAAGCTTCTGCACAGCAAGAGAAACCACCAACAGCATGATGAGACCACCCACAACATAGGAAAAAATTTTTACCATGTCTTTCACAGACAAGGGTCTAGTATCTAGAATATATAAAGAACTTCATGACAGATCCCCATGTCAGACTCCCACCCAAGCAGACCCACTACCCACATCCACAGGAGCACAGAGATTAAAAAATCCACCTGCTGCCCTGCTCTCACCATTTCCCTGTTTATCAGCTAGCCCTAGGCCCATCTCCCATGGGACTCTAAAATTTTGTACCTTCTTGACGAGTGCTCCCTCTCCTACCTAAAATGCCCCATATCAATCATGAGCACTGTCCTCTCAGTGCTGATGGCCTTCTTACCCTTGACCCATCTGCACCCAGATGACAATGAACTCATAGCATGTTGCTCAGACTTTGCTTGGCTTGGTGGTCTCAATTGTGCCTTGGTTTGACCTTACATTTGGTGGCCTGTACAGGGTGGTCTGAGCTCTTCTCATAAAAGTGTCTGAGCTTCCTCCCCCAAACTCTGCCAAGCAGTTTGGGCCACCCCTGACATCCGACCTCTGGGCGCTTCCCACCATGGCTAGCTACTAGTCCAGGTCCTCTGTTCAGGTTGGGTAAGTGATTCTTTTACTCTCCATCTCACCCACTTCCTCCCAAACAAGGTCTACCTGGGGCCTCCCTCCCTTTGTCTGAGGTCCACGTGGATCTCACCCCCCATCACTCTTGGTGAGGTCTGTCTGAGATCTCACTCCAACTCGCCCTAGGTGTGTGAGGTCTGCCTGGGATCTCACTTCCTCTTGGCTTAGAGGAGGCTCACCTGGGATCTCACCCTCTCTCACCCATTGTGTTCTGTCTGACCCAGCACAGGTTCAAAGTGTGCTTGAAACCCAGTACTGGTCACACTTTTGGGAACCAGGTTCCCGTGATGGTGTCCCAATCTTGGGGACACCTAACTTGGTCAACTTTCCACTCTCTCAGCTTTGGGAAACTGAATGAAGACATTCTTTCCTTTTCCCAAAAGCCCCAGTTCCCAGTGTCAAATATCACTATGGGCAACCTCCCTTCCTCAGTTCCCCCTTCTTCTCCCTGGGCTTGTGTTCTTAAAACCTCAAACCTCTTCATCTCACTCCTGACCTGAAGCCAAAACATCTCATATTCTTTTATAAATTCAGCCTAGCCACAATACAAATTAGACAATGAATCACATTGGTCCCCAAATGGCACGTTCAACTTTTCAATTCTCTGAGAACTAGACAACTATTGCTACCAGCTGGAAAATGGTTAGAGGTCCCATATGTTCAGGCATCCCTTGCTATGTGCAGACTCCCTTCTCTCTGTGACTCTTGTGACCCCACTGAATTTCTCATCTCAACTCCTTTGTCAGCTCCCTCCCCTCCACTTTCCCTCTACCACTCCTCTCTGAGCACTGATCCTTCCTCCCTGGGTCTGCCTCCCCTGCCCCCCACCCGGATCTTAGCCCATTCCTAACTTGCCACAACCTCAATAGCCTCCCATTGTCCCTGCCTCCTACCTGCTCTCCCAAGCCCCTCCCATACCTGGTCTAATGTCCTTTTCACCTCCATTCCACCCCAGCCCTGTTCCCCCTCCAACTACAATGCCAAAGCTGCTTAGCTTCCTTCAGGACCTCCCTTTGTAACTTTCTCTGCTAGGATCCCTACTCTGTCCATTATCTGATACTTCTGACCCTCTTCCTTATCTTAACAAGACCATTCCAACCCCTTCTCACACAAGGTCTGGACTGCAATTTGATGTTTCTTCCCTACCCGCTGCACCTCAGTTTCTACTTCAGGAGGTAGGAGAGATGGAGAAAATAATCCAAGTCCCTTTTTCTCTGTCTGATCTTTCTTAGATAAATCAGTGTTTCATTTCCTTTTTCACAGACACCACTAAATAAGTTCAAGAATTTCAATATCTCACTCAATCTTATGACTTAACCTTACTTCTAGTGTCATCCTTACTTCTACATTCTTCTTCAAGTTGTGAGAGCAGACAGATTTAATCCCTGGGTCAATCCTGTGACAAACACAGATGGCTTGAGCCCAATTTAGAGGATGAAGCTACAGCCATCCCCAGGACTAGATCCCATGTGATAAAAATCCCATCCAGTTTGTCTTGCCTAGCCTCCATTCTCAGAAAGTTTACTGCTCTAAACCCTGAGAGTCCAGAGGACAACTTACTTAATGATGCATTGCATTACTCAATCTGCTCCAGATATTCACAGAAAGCTCCACAAATTTAAATCTAGCTTTCAGATTCCCATCAGAAATTTATCAAGCATTTCAATAATTGTGATATGACCACCTGCCAGCAGTATATTTCTGACCTACAATTGCTTGTATCCACTATAAGAAATCTACCAAAATGGCTGAAAGCCAATCAGGACCAAATAAACCTCTAGGAATCTAAAACAGGGGTCCATGATCCTGCCTTAAGGGTCAGCAGACTGGCCACTGGGCCAAAAATGGTCCCAACCTAGGACTGCCTCCCAAGCCATGCCCCACATATGTGCAAAAGCCCTCACTGGAAGGTGGATTGTACTGGGGTGGCCAAGTCCACTTCAGGCCCAGAGCCACTTGCCCAGGCTCAGTTTCCCTTGCTGAACTGATTAGTTGGACGTCAGATGGTTGACATGCCTTGGAAGTCTCAGATGGCCCTTGGACCATCACAGCCACCAAACTCTGGGTAAGTCTTGGAGTACAAGGTCAGACTATTTCATTCCTGATCAATACAGGGACAATCCATTTCACCTGCTCTTCATTCTCAGGAGAGCTAACTTTAGCCTCAATTACTGTTGTGTAAATTGACAGCACTGTATCCAGGCCTCTCAAAACCCCTCTGCTCTTATGACAGTTGGGAAACCAAATGTTTACTCATTTGTTTCCAGTCATTCCCACCTGTCCAATCCCACTCCTTGGATGAGATATTTTAACTAAACTCTCTGCCAGGCTCACTATTCCAGGCTCTGCTCCCCACCCTATCACCATCCTTCTCATACCTACTGCTACACCCTCCTCCTACCCCATATCTTCTCCCACCCTTAACCCATGCATTTGGGACATGTCAATCCCCTGTCACTCAACATCACCTACCCCTCCACATCACCCTAGTTCTTCCTCCTGACCACATACATTTAATTACTCAGATTCCAACCCTGAAATGGCACAAGAGCTCCTTTCCTTCTTGGAAATCATTGGCTATTTCCATCTTTGCATTCAAGGTTTTGTAATGTTCACAAAACCCCTTTATAAACTTACCCAAGGGGACCTCTCAAACCCCTTAGACAACAAGTCATGCCTCCACTCCTTATTCTCCCCTATTTCCATCAGACTGACCCAGATTCCAAAAGATATATAAATGCCTTGCTTTTGTGTGTCTTGTCACTTTATTTACTTCCTTCATTCAGTGTGCTTTAATTTTATATGGTCTCACCTTCATATTTCCACCCTCAAATCCTATCTTAACTATATAAAACATCTCTGTTTTCAGAGCACTCTGTGTAATTTCTCCCCAGAACAGACTAAACTGTTTTCCTTCCTTCTCACCCTCTTCCTGTTCAATAATCAATAAGAAAACCTAAACACCACCCTTTCTGTTCCCTACACAGTTTGACCCAGTTAACCTTCCTTTTCTTTCTCTCTACAAGCCCTGCCTTAGCACCCCAGCCACTAATGCCTGCTGTTCCCATTACCTTTACAAAACCTTGTAGTCAATGGTTGAACATGCACAATCCATCCTTAGTCAAAGACCAGCACGCACTCCCCTCAGGCTGAAATCCCTTCTGCCCTGGGCAGAACATCTTCTTTTCTCACCCCTAAAATGACTCCCCAGATTCAGACTCTACTCACTGGAGTCCCCATCCCCAGACTGACTCACTAGAGGTGCTCAACTACTGGCTAGAGGAACTGTCCTTATGGTCCCTTGCCCACTACCCCTCAGACAAAATACACCTACTGGACTTTTCTCCTATACCTCTCCACACTTCCCACCTAGGGACCACTCCACTCACTCATGTACTGCCATTTCCTCTTCCTACTTACCCATGTGAGACCAAAGCGACTCCATTTTGCTAAAATCCACTATTCCCCTAGTCTCTATTGTCCTCACAAATTAATGGTTAAAATGTGCTTGCTCTGGGACAAAAGAGACAATCTGTAACGAAGCAAAGTTCCTAAGTTAATTACTCAACCATCTGTTTGCCCAGGAAATGAACGTTCTGGGCCCACTATCTATAGAACAATCTGTCAATGTGCTGACCATCAGTACGTAACAGTCAACCACTAACCTTTGTCCCTCTTTTCCCCTATAAAACCTACATGCAACCGCCCCTCAAACCCCTGATGGGCCTTGCCAATCAGAAATATACACTTCATGCTTGCTAAATGCCAACCAATCATGTAACTGCTAAGTGGAAAATCTCCAAACCTTGCTGTAACCACAATAAAAACCCCGCTAATTTGAAATTCGGGGCTCTCAATTCTGATCCGCTGTGTCGGTGACGGTTGGGAGCCCCTGCTCGAGCTTGAATAAACGGCCCTCGTGTACTTATATCGGAATCGGCTTCCTGGTGGTCTTTGGGACTTCGTGATCTGGGCACAACAACCCACATACCCTTGGCCCTCATATCTGTTGCCAGGTTAGTTTCAGCAGCCCCCCAGGCACAGAAAACAGGCAAAAGGTGATCCTGGCAATGGTTAAGGAAGTCTTTTCCAAGCAGGCTAGATGTACTGGCTTCTCCACATGTTAGGGCCCCTAGTCCCACTCTTTCTACTATTACTGATTAGACCCTACATAATAAAGTTTTTGACAGATTTTATCCAGGAACAGATACTATTCATGATATCCAGACAAGTCTGCCTGACTGCCCACTACACTGCTGTCCCACGAGAGCCTCCAGCTGACCCCTGAAAAAGGCCAGAAGGTCATCACACTCCTGACACCTCCCCTACTGTCTCACTCTGGAACTGACCCCCCAGCCACACACACACACACACACACACACACACACACACATGCTTCTCTCTTCTCTTTCCTCACAGGATGCCCATGCTGTCCCCAGTCACACTGGAAGAAGTCATGAGAAACTACACATCCTACCCTTTTATTCTTCTTCTTCTTTATAATAACACAACAGGCAAGGATGACAGGTCAGACCGCTGACCAAGAGAACGAGCTGCCCCATCCATGGGAGCACAGAGGTAACAAAAAACTGGCAGCTGCCCTGCTGCTGTCACCACCACCCTGTTTATCAGCCAGCCCCAGGCCCATCACCCATGGGACTCTAAAATTTTTCACCCTCTTGACCAGTGCTCCCTTCCCCTACCTAAAATGCCCCATACCAACCACAAGCACTCTCCACTCAGAGCCAATAGCCTTCTATTACTCAGATGGCAATAAACTCTGCATGTTGTTTCGACTTTACCTGACTCAGTGATATCAATCATGCCTTGGTCTGACCTTACACTTACAAAAATCAAACCTACCAAATTTAAAGACCCAATTCAAAAATGTGCAACTGAAATGAACAGACATTTCTCAGACAAAGAAGTAGAAATAGCAAATAAACATATGAAAAAAGGTTCAACATCACTGGTCTTTTGAGAGATGCAAATGAAAACAACCCTGAGATTCCACCTCACCCCAGAAAGAATGTCTGCTATCAAGAAATCAACCAATAACTAATGCTGGCAGGGTTGTAGTGGAAAAGGAACACTGCTCCACTGTTAGTAGATGTGTAGACTGGTGGAACCTCTGTGGATATCAGTATGGAGATACCTCAAAAAACTAGGATTAGATGTCCCATTTGACCCAGCTATTCCCCTACTGGGTATTTCCCCAAAAGAATTAAAAGAATCATACCACATGGATGTGCACCCATGTTCTTAGCAGTATAGTTTGTCATAGCTAAAAGTTGGAAGAAGCTCAACTGCCCATCAACTAGAGACTGGATAAAGAAAATGTATGTGGGTTTTCTTTTTCTTTTTTTTTTTTTAACTCAGCCATAAAGAATGAAAAACTAAACATTTATAGCTAAATGGATGCACACTGAGTCCATACTCTTAAGTGAAATAAATAGGACACACGTGTAAATACCGAGTAGTTTCTCTGGTGTGAGAAACTGAAAGTGTAAATAAGGATCAAAATTATGAGATCATGTGAAATAGGAAGAAAAGGTCCAAAGGGGAAGGGGAAGGGGAAGGGGAAGGGTAGGGGAAAGGAAAGAAGGAAAAGGAATAAATACCAGAAAAGGAAAAAATGGAAACAAATTCTTTGTAAATAGGGACGGGTGGAGGGGTTTAAGGGAGGGCAGAGGAATGGGGAAAAATGTAAACATACAAATTCCCAATGATGAATCTCATCATATTGTATACCTAAAATATACCAATAAAATTAATGAATAAAATATATTTAAAGAAATTCAACTACTGTATAAGCCAGCAATCCCAATGCTGGTATTTACCCAGAGGAAATAAAATCAGTTATGTTGAAGGAACATTTGAACTCCAAGTACATTGTGACACAATTCACAATAGCCAAGAAATGCTAAGGGTCCATCAACTGGTGAATAGATAAAGAAAATATGGTACACACACAATATATAATATTATTCATCCATAAAAAATGGAAAGCTCACTTTTGAAACACATGGATGAGACTGGAGTTCACTGTGTAAATTTTGAAAAACCAGAAACTGAAAGACAATCACTACTTGTCACTCATATGTAAAATTTTTAAAAGTACTTCTCATAAAAGTTGTTGAGTCAAATAGCTTTTTACCATAGCCTTGGAACCGTAGGAGTGAAGGAGGGATGGTAAGAGTTTTACCAGTGAGTAGTACAGTTAAATAAGAGTAAGAAGCTCTGATGTGCTTGTGTATAGTAGAGTGACTAGAGATAATACACTGTATATTTCAATAAGCTAGAAAACAGGATTTTAATAGCTTTTATTATAAAAAATGATATATGTTCTAGAAGTATGGGAAATTTCATATATGTATTTTATCATTACATGGTAACCAATGGATGTACATAAATTTTATGTTGTTAAATAGTGCTCATCAATTTATCATCACTAAAATACCAGATGTAATCACCTTATGAGGAGGATAGGGTTACTTTATTTCACATTATCAAAGATATTGGTCCATGTGCAGCAGTATATCATGGTAGGAGGAAGTGATGGAAGATTCTGCTCTTCTCATGGTGACTGGCAAGCAAAAAAACAGGAGGGTGTCAGTGTGATGACAAACCCTCCAAGAACATACTTCCAGTAGTTTGACTTCTTTCCACTAGGCCCCAGATGTTAAACGTTCTGCCACTTCCCCACAGTACCACAAGCCAGGGACTACACCTTTACCACATGTGCCTTTGGGTAATGTTCCGGATCCAGACTACAACATATGTATTAGTTTAAGAAAGAAATTTAATTAAGAAATATTTTGTATGTATATTTCTTGTTTTAAACTTTTTGTTGCTTATTTTGTTATATCAAATAGGATGGTCAGAAATAGCAACACATACTTTAATAAGTTAACTAACATTTTTGTTTTTTTGTTTTTTGGGGTTTTTTTTGGTACCAGGGATCGAACTTGGGTCCTTGCGCTTGTGCAGCAGGCTGCGAAACCACTGAGCTAAATCCCCAGCCCGATTTTTAATAATATAATCCTTGTTTATCTGTCCTTTACACTCATTTAAGCAGGTCATTATCAAAATTTCCATCTTTAAATCTGATAATTGTGATTTTTGAAGTTTCAATGTTGAGCTTGAAACCTAAGCTCTTATAGCACACACTGTTGGAAATTTTGTGAGATTTGTTGACCTCATATTCAAAGTCCACTTATATGCCACAAATGCATAATAACTTATTGCAAAAAAGCAAAATTGGAAGGAATTTCTCCTAATGGCTTCCTGAAGAGATGTGTAAAAATTAAGATTCTCAGAATAAGGTTGTTTTCTGTGTTATCTACTTTTTCTTAGCATAATTCATTAAACTCTTGGTGGAAATGGACAATATATTTTCAGAAGACCCAACTCAACTCAATTTTATCAAGAACAAATGCCCAGTTTTATTTTTTACTAACATGATAAACGTGCATAGTAATTTCACACACAAAAAATAAGGGAACAAAGAAAATAGTCTCTTTTCCACAATGAGAACTCAAATTCTCTAGTATGCATAAATGCCGTGAATGTTTACTTTCCTAAATTATTAAATTTAAATGACTTCTGTAAAGTATAACTCAAATCAACTTTTAAATATTTCCTAAAAACTGACTGTGGAATATTTTTGAAAGTTGGTTTAATTCAGGAAGAGTATTGGTTTGCTCTGTTATCAGAATTAAAAATATATACTAAACTCCTAGTTTCTGTTTCCTAAAATACTGTCTCACATCTTCATTTTAAACTGATATTTAAAGAAAATAGGCTTTTTCACTAGGCACAATGTTCATATGAATTATTGACCCCTCTAATTTATTTCTTTAAAAAACTAGTATTTTCTTAATTAAGAGAGTTACACTAGTTTTCATAAAAATTCATATTTCTCAATGTCAAATAGATCTCTACATTTATTTTATGCCACTAAATGTACAACTATCATTTGAAGCAACCATGTCTGAACATAGAAACGTCTGATGCCCCAAATGGCCTTGGGGCTTGCCATCACTTCTGGCTATCCCTGTAACTTCCAAGGTTACAGTCTCCTTTGATTTATGCATACCCAAGGTGATTCCACTGTTATGGCCCCATTATCAAATGATATATTTTACCTTATCTGCCAGTCATTAGACAGAGCCTAGGTTCCTATATATATATGATCAAGTTCTAATTTTTAAAATCTATTTTCCTTTAAAGCAAATAATAAAACTATACATAGAGAGGACCTGTGTCAAGAAAAACAAAACCAATGTTTTTTACTCTTTACAAGATCTTTACTTAATTCTAACCCACATGCTACTAGCCTGCCTTGGACAGTTCCTTGGCTTTATTAAACCCTCCCCCAAAACTGTTTGTTTTGTTTCTATATTTGTTTTTTATTGGGAAGGTGCTTTGCTTTTTTTTTTTGTTTTGGTTTGTGAGCAGTTTTGTCTAAAGTGAAGGGACATTGTTATTATTTAGGAAGGATGTAGCTGGTAATAACATAGATTTAGGAAACTACATAATTCAATCTCAATTGCTATATATATGT
>NW_004624749.1:20803105-20820806 GCF_000247695.1 Heterocephalus glaber
TATATATATATATTGTTCTTCTATATTTTATATCCTGAAAATAGGATACAGAGTAGATAGAATGGAAAATTCATTTAGTGTGATATGAATATCAAATCAATGGCTGTGAAACATAGAAAGCAGAATAAATGTTTGCCCTGCAGCACAAAACCACTTGACTTCAAATCCTAGTGATGTTTTTCTATTGATTATATTATCTAGGGACAATTATAAACTCTATTTCCCAGAGTTTGTACTAAATTAAATGAGAAATAATAATAGTATCTAGAGCAGAATACTCAAAAATAGCCATAATATCAGAATTATACTTTTTAAATACCAATGCATTATTCAATTAATATATATATTTCATAAAATTACCATACAACTACTTTAAAGGTCTATGTTCACTCATACTGTCACCTGTGATTGGTAAGTAAATGTCAAACAAAAGACCTAGATTGTTGATTCAGCCTCAATTTATAGAAAATATAGTTGATAGAAGGGCATGTTGAACTCCACCATGAGGATATATAATTGAAATCCAATGGTGAATATGTTAACAAGACAATCAAATTTCCTATAAAGGCAAATTACAGTGAGCAAGGGAGAAAGAAAGGGAGAGAAGAAGAGAGAGAGGGACAGACAGAGAGAGGGAGAGGCAAAGAGACAGAGAAAGAGAGAGGAGAGAGAGAGAAAGAGAGAGAGAGAGAAAACAAGAGCAGATTCTATAACCCATTGACCTCTAGAAGAATTACTACTACAAGATAAGCTTTATCCATCACAAAAACAAGTGGGAAACCTTCAGCAAAGAGACAGAGGAATTTTCTAAAAGATGAAAAACATATGATGACTAAAGAAACATGGGAAAAAACAATGGACTAATGGACAAACTAAAGGCTAGCAAACAATTGCATGTTGTGACAAAGTAGAAATAATGTAAATAAAATAGGAATGTAAACAAGTGAAGAAAAGGGAAAATAAAATAAGTTCATAATATTAGAAATAGTTGTTAAAGACAAGTGACAAAAAGTAATAAAACAGCGAAGAAATAAATAAAAAACAAGGCTCAAATATTTAAATCTATGAGAATCTATGTAGTTACCAGAGACTACTAAGAAGTATCAAATTCAGCTAGAAAAAAGTAAGATGTTCTGCTCTACTATTGAGCAGAAATTTAGGGTGACTAAAGATAACAATAATGTAGAGTATATTTCAAAAATCTAGAAGAACTGATTTGAATGTTTTTATCTGAAAAGATAATTATTTAAGAAAATAAATATGTTTAATCAGATTTAAATATTTCACAATGTATAAATGTATTGACAAGTATATGGAAGGGGCTGGGATTTAGCTAAATGGTTCTGCTGCATGCCTTGCAAGCACAAGGACCCGAGTTCAATCCCCCGTACCAAAAAAAAAAGTATATGGAACCCCATTAATATGTATAGTTCTCTTTTTTATCAACTAAAATAAATTTGAATAAAAATAAAAATATATCTATAAATGAAAAAAATATAAACCTAATATAATAATACAATCTAAAGATTCAGTGCAATGTAATTAAATTCCAATGTCATGTGGCATGATGCTCCACCGGACCATGCAGCACAGATGCTGTAGCATGCGGCATCTGAATCTGCATAGCAGAGTCACCAGGGACAACATAAAGGGCATGGTTATGAGGCCAAGAATATAGAGCAGAAGTGAATAACAGAGAGGGCCTTTCTGCTGCTCCTTAATGAAAATTGAAGCCCACTGGGAAAGTGAAGGAAAACTCTTCAATAAAAGCACCCTGGACCATCCTGGTTGGTAAGTTGGTGGGATCAGCACCTCCCATTAAAACCCTGACTCACATAGGAGAGAGGACAGCTGGAACCTGTGATAGAACCTTGCAGAGTTTAATCCTTCAGGAGGTCAGGGACCTCAACTTGGACTTGGCAGCTAGAAATCAGCCTGAATCTCAGTAGACTACAGCTGCCTTGCTGAAGCTAATCAATTTAGACCTGCACACTGCTGCCCACATTGCCTACCAGGACAGCAGAGACATATCCTGAGGGAGACCTTTTGTTTGTTTGTTTTGTTTTGTTTTGTTTTTCTTTTCTTTTTTCTTTTCTTTTTTTTTTCTCTCTCTATCCCTTCTGGCTCTATATTTCTCTCCCTCTTTGTTCCTGTTCCTGTCCCATTCTGAATTTATTATCTCTCTCTGTCCTCTCAACTGTCACATTTATAGGAAGGTGAGTACAATTTCTAGCTTCCCTATTGTTGTCAGTTTGTTCTGTACTTGTCTCTGTTCTTTTGCTCTGTCCTTTCCTCCTGTCTTCAACAGATCCCCACAATTTGCTTGATCTTCCCATATCCTCTAGCCTCTCCTCTAACTTTTCCCTTTCCTTCTATCTTTCTACCCCTCCTTCCCCAACTCCTGCTAAAACCTTATTGCAAAGGGTAAATTTGCCATATTGAAGGGTTTACTTACTACAAACATATTTTGGGCTGGCCCTAGATTTTGATCTAGCTTGATTGGTTAAAGGTGAGAGATTAACTGCTACCACAAATTGTCATTTTCTAAGCTGTATTTGATACAGATTGAGTGAATTGGGCTAAGGTGTTGTGATTTATCTAATCAGTTGTCCTCTCTGATATACTGAAAACAAGATTGCCAAAGGTCATTAGACACTCAAAATTTAAAAAGTGAGCTATACCTGCAAGATATCTCTGAGAAGCAGTCACTCCATAGGGGCTTTAAACACCAGTAATAAAGATACTCAAAATAAGAAATATTGGAATATGAGCCCAGGAATTAAAGCAAAAAACAGCACCAACAACAGAATTAAAAATGTGAAGACACCTCAGCAGGACACAAACACAGACTCCCAGCTCACCAAAGGCAAATTCTGGGGGAAACAAGGTGGAAAAATATGATAATCAACCACCTGGACACCCTGAACTGATAGCACAAGAAGTAACCAAACAGATGAATGAGGCTCTAGAAAAATTCAAAACAGAAATAATTTCCCAGATAACTACAGGGATGGTGAGCAGAGTGAAAGACATGATTAGAGGCTCTAGAACAGAAACAGATTAAAAAAAAATAGATGAGCTCAGAACCATGCTGGAAGCCATGAATGCCCAGCATAAGAAAGAAATACAAACCATGAAACAGATTTGAACAGATATCCAGGAGATTACAAATTCCATTGAAAGTATTCACAGCAGACTGAGTGAATGTGAAGATAGAATATCAGATATAGAAGACAGGATTTCCATTAGTGACCATGAAAACAGAGATTTCTTAAAAATAGTAAGGGAATATGAGATATCAATCCAGCAGCTGATAGATGATGCAAAGAAGAATAACATAAGACTGATAGTCCAAGAAAGAACAGGAGAAAGTACAAATGACATAAAAAAATCTGTTCACAGAAGTAATAGTAGAAATCTTCTCAGACAGAGGTAGAGAATTTGATGTACAGATAAGTGAGGCATATAGAACTCCAACTAGCTGTGATTAAAAAAAAAAAGCTACACCTACACATAATATAGTGAGGATCCCAGATATGCAACAGAAGAACAAAATCCTACAAGCAGTTAGAGTAAAGAAACAAATCACCTACAAAGGAAAGCCCATCAGAATCACAGCAGACTTCTCAACACAAAAACCTCAAGTTAAGGAGGGCCTGGAAGGAAGTATTTCAAGCCCTAAAAGAAAATAACTTCCAACCTAGACTGTTGTATCCTGCAAAATTATCTTTCAAAATCGATGGGGAAATTAGATACTTCCATGACAAAGAACACATGAGAAATTTCGTGAAAACCAAATGAGCACTCCAAACCATTCTAAACAATATCCTAGAAAAAGACAATGAAGGTAACAATTCGATGAGTCCCAACAGAGTGAAGCCACCAGGCAAGGCAAGAAACTAAAGGGAAAGGGGGAAAATAAAAATTGAAGGACCCAACAACAGTAAAACATCATGACGGGAATGAATCAATATATAGCAATTATTACCATCAATGTTAATGGGCTCAATTCATCAATCAAAAGAAAATAGACTGGCAGAATGAATTAAGAAGCAAAATCCAACATTATGCTGTATAACAAGAAACATACCTAATTCAAAAAGATGTTCACAGACCGAAAGTAAAAGAATGGAAAACAGTTCTCCATGCAACAGGAACCTGGAAAAAAGCATCAGTAGCAATCTTATTTGCAAAGTAGATTTCAAAGGAAAAGTAACTAAGAGAGACAAAGATGGTCACTGTATCCTTGTGAAGGGAACAATACAAGAAGAAGAGATGACAATCATAAATGTATATGCACCAACTACAAATGACCCCAACTATACAAAACAAATATTAATGGACACAAAAAAACAAATAAGCACTAATACAATTGTAGTGGGAGACCTCAATATCCCACAGTCACAAATACACAGATCATCCAGACAAAAAAATCAAAAATGAAATTCTCGAATTGAACCAAGATTTTGAACAAATGGACTTAATAGATGTCTATAAAGTGTTCCATCCCCAAAAATCAGAACATACATTCTTTTCAGCTGTACACAGGTCATTCTCCAAATTAGGACACATGCTAGCTCATAGGGCATGTTTAAGTAAATGCAAAAGAATTGAAGTTATTCCCTCTATATTATCAGGCAGCCCACAGTGCAATAAAGTTGGAGATCAATAGCATAAGAAACCACAAAACGCCCACAAACACATGGAAATTGAATAACACTCTCCTGAACAACCAGTGGGTCACAGAGGAAATTAAAGAAGAAATTAGACAGTTTCTACAAGTAAATGATAATGCCAATACAATGCACAGGAATCTGTGGGACACAATGAATGCAGTTCTATGTGGGAAATTCATAGCACTGAATGCCCATATTAGGAAAACAGAGAGTGCTCAAATGAATGAACTAATGCTAAACATCAAGCTCCTAGAAAAAGGAGAGCATGACAAATCCAAAGCTTGTACAAGAGAGGAAATTATAAAGATCAGAGCAGAAATCAATGCAATGGAGACTAGGAGAAAGACACAAAAACTCAATGAATCAAAGAGTTGGTTTTTCAAAAGAATAAATAAAATCAATAAACCCTTAGTCAAACAGATGAAAAAAAAGGAAAGAAAAGGCTCAAATCCATGCAATTGAGAACAAAAAAGGTGAAGTCAGAACAGATCCAGCAGAAATCCAGAAGATCATCAATACCTACTTTGAAAACTTGTACTCTAATAAAATGGAAAACACAAAAGAAATGGACAGATTCCTACATACATATGAATTGCCAAAGTTAAATGAAGAAGATATAAAAATTCTAAACACTCTAATTACAACCAGTGAAATTGAAAATGTAATTAAATATTTACCAATACAGAAAAGCCCAGGTTCTGATGGACTCATTGCTGAATTCTACAAGATATTTAGAGAAAAACTATCATCATTATTCTTTAAACTCTTCAATTAAACTGAAAAGAAAGGAATTCTTCCAAATTCATTCCTGGAAGCAAGTGTTACTTTGATTCCAAAACCAGGGAAAGACCCAACCCAAAAAGAGAACTACAGGCCAACCTCCTTAATGAACATAGATGCAAAAATCCTCAACAAGATACTGTAAAACAGAATACAGAGGGTCATCAAGAAGATCATACACCCTGACCAAGTCAAATTTATCCCAGGGATGCAAAGATGGTTCAACATATGTAAATCAATAAATGTAATACACTATATTAACAGAGCCATGGACAAAAACCATATGATCATTTCAATAGATGCAGAAAAGGCATTCAATAAAATTCAACACCCATTCATTATAAGAACTATGGAGAAAATTGGAATAGGTCTTTATCCCAACCTGATTAAGGCTATCTATGAAAAACCAACAGCCAACATCATACTAAATGGTCAAAAACTGAACTTTCTCCCCCTTCGCTTTTAATTTCTTATTGTGCCCAGTGGATTCATTCTGCTGGGCTTCCTGGGGTTGTGATCCTCATTGTCTTTTCCTAGGATTTTGACTAAAATTTTTTGGAGTGCTGGTTTGGTATTTATTAAGTTCCTGAGATGCTCTTTGTCATAAAAGTGTCTTATTTATCCATCAATTTTGAAAGATAGTTTTGCAGGGTACATCAATCTGGCTTGGAGACTGTTTTCCTTTAGGGCTTGGAATATGTCACTCCAAGCTCTTTTTGCCTTGAGAGTTTGCATTGAGAAGTCTGCTATAATTCTGATGGGCATTCCTTGGTATGGGATTTGTTTCTTTTCTCTAACTGCTTGTAGAACTTTGTGCTTCTGTTGGCTTTCTGGAATCTTAACAATTATATGCCTATGTGTACATTTTTTTTTGATCAAGCCTTGTCGGAATCCTATATGCCTCACTTATGTGTATGTCAAGTTCTTTTCCCCTCCTTGGGAAGTTTTCTGCCATCACTTCTGTGAACATTTTTTTAATGTCATCTGAACTCTCTCCTGTTTCTTTGTTGATTCCAATCAGTCTTATGTTATTCTTCTTTGCATTTTCTAGTAGTTGCTGGATTGAGTTCTCTTGTTCCCTTACAATTTTAAAGCATTTTTTTCTTTTCCTGGTCACTAACTGCAATCTTATCTTCTATATCTTAAATTCTACCTTCACATTATCTTATTCCACTGCATAGACTTTCAATGGAGTTTTTAATCTCCTGGAAATCTGTTCCTGTCTGTTTTATGGATTCCATTTGTTTCCAATGTTGGGATTCCAACATGATCCTCAGCTCCTCTATTTTTTTAACTGTGTCTCTCTAGATTTATTAATCATGCCTTGCACTATGGTCACAATCTCTGCTCTTATTTGAGAAATTATTTCTGATTTCATTTTTTCCAGATCCTCTTTTATTTCTAGTTAAAGGAGTCCAGGTTGTTGAGTATCAGAGTGTTCCATCTTGTTTTCCTTTGGGGTTGCTGTAGGTGATCTGGAAGTCTGTTTCTGAATCTTGTTTATGTGTCTTCTCATTTCAGTGGGGGTGGGGTGGGGGTGGTGCTGGTGCCCATGCGGCTCACCTCCTCTGTGCTGGGAGTAGTGGTATGTTGGACCAGAAGCCTCCTACTCTGCACTGGGAGCTGTGCCACATTGACCTGGAAGCCTCCTCTGTGCTGGCAGCTGTGGCACATTGACCTGGAAGCCTCCTCTGTGTTTGGAGCTTTTGCACGTTTACCTGGAAGCCTCCTCTGCATTGGGAGTTGTGGCATGTTGACCCAGAAGCCTCCTCTGTGCTGGGAGCTGTCAATATTGATAAATTCAAAGTGTGAAAATAGTAATTTTTCAGTGGAGGAAACTGGCAGACATCAACTTAAATGATGAAAGCTATCAGCACTAGGGATAAGACATATCAACCTCAGCTACTCCCTGATATCTTGAGCTAAGAAGAGCATATAACTTCTGTGATATTTTTGCCCCAAAATTAATAATCTTCATCTAATTATGGGAAAGCATTAGGCAAACACAAATTGAGGGACATTTTCCAAAATAATTGCCTGTATCCTTTGTACGTGCTATGGCCTTAAAAAGGAAGAAAATGTGAACATGTTAAGGATTTAGAAGACTGTAGTAGCATATATACTACCACAATGTGTGATCCTGGCATAGATCCTGGAACACAAATAATGCATGGTAGCACTGTGTGAAACCTAAACCAAATCTGGAGGTTGGCTAATGACATTGTACCAATTTTAATTTTCTTGTTGTAGCATTAGGGCTAGCGTGATGCAAGCTAGGAGTGTGACAGAAACAACCTAAACTACTATTTTTGCAAATTTTCTTGACTTTTAGCTCAGATTTAGCCACCTGCCTGGCTAGCTCAAGGTCCTGAGTTCAATCCCTGGTACCAAAAAAATGAAAAATAAAAATCACCAACAACTTTGATACAATGCTTTCAAAAGGTTAAGTGAAATAGGAAATAAAATTTTAACAACTCAAAAAAAAGGAAAATAAAAAATACTATACACCATCTATTCAAAATAAATTTAGCACTTACCTGAAAGGGTAATAGTTATAAATAAGTCATTTAAAAGTAAAGAAATAATACAAACAAATCAAAAATAAATAAAATATCAAAAGAGTTGTAGCAATTAAATAAAATCCAATGAATTCTATTTTTATAATAATTAAAATATATGTATATCAACAAACTAGCCAAGAGTAACATACAATAAATTCAATAATACATAATATATCCATAGCATTTAATAATACATACAATACATATTATATTTAAAAATAAATACTACATATATACATTCAGGAAGGGAATGATTATTTAACTACTATTAAATTATGAAGTAAATTTAAAAATTATCATACACTATAAAAATTCAGATTAAATATACTTTATAAAGAAAATATAAATAAGCAACTGACTCAACTGCATAAATCATTTATTGATTAATAAACATGAGGAAGCAAGCCATGAATTTAAATTTAAATTTTAAAATTAAAATTTAAATCTTTAAAATGTTCTAGGCTATTGGATTTATTGATTAGGCCTGTGAATAATCCAGTAAATAGAATATTATTATATTTTACAAAAGATTTGATATTACTTATGTATGTAGCATAATCTAACTCTCAAAGATTCCAAAAAATATGATGTATACATATGTACACAAATACATAAATTTCCATACACCAAGATTGGCAAATTGATGGGCAGCTAGCTGGTTAACTTAGTCCAGCCTATTGTCTACTTTACTTTATTGAGAATAGGGGATGCCTATTTATTTACAAGGAGAGATAAGTATTTACAACTAAGACTTGATAACTCATAAAATCTAAAGTATCTAGTGTGTGACCTTTTATAGAAGAAACTTTCCTGACCTCTGCTATAAACAAATCTTATTTGCAAATCCATATATAAAAATATCAACTGATGTACCAACACATCAAATTTATGGTGTTAAATATAATAGAAATTAAATATAGAGGATATGAATATAAAGATCTTCAAAGTCTTGCAATTTGAACATGAGAACACAACTCTTTCCTCCCCTCTTGCTACTGAAATATTAGCTTAATATTGATGTGAATTAAAATAGGTGGTATGACCTGACCTAGTGTAAAATTATTTTCCCCAAACTTCCATGCTTTTAACTCTTCTCCCACAGAATCTCTACCTCCTCCACTCTTCCAGAAGGGAATACATTTGCCTAGACAAACTTAGAGCATGTGTGTGCTTACAAATGGAGTTCTTTAAAAGAGGCCAATGAAGGGTCTCCCACATTCTTGTCCAGTAGTTTCTATCAATCTTACAAATTCTGTAAATCACTGTCCTCTGTCTCATAGAATTAAGAATTTTATTATGGTCAAGTTCCAGCTTTATGCAAAATGATAAAATGAGGATAGAGAGAAAGGCTTTTTGTGTACTTATAAGAAATGTGTAATGTAATTACTATTCATAATTTTTAAAAGAATTCCAATGACCTCAGTAAGTGACAAAGCAATTCTATAAAACTTGAGGAGACATTTAAAAATTCTGAAGTCTTTTTAAACTTACAAACAGAAAAGAAAACCTAAAATCTGCAAATAATTAGGTTAAATGGTGATAATCTTGTGCATTATTTCTCAAAGTGTGCTACATGGAAAATAATTACTGAAGTAAAACAAACTTGTTTTTTAAAAAATTTTATATTCATTACACTACTTTGCAAATGCTAAATGGGAAAGTTTCCATTTTGTATCAATAAAATGCATACATAAATGTTTCTATTTTTGTATCTATAGAGTAATAAAATAAAGAAACATATTAATAATTAATTATAATTGTACAATTAATTAATATTAATTACAATTGCAAAGTACATCTGAAAAAATATGTACATTTCTACAGATAGAATCAAGAGAATATTTAACATAGAAGCTGCCATTTCATTTTTATGAATAGTAATATTTACTTTAATGTGTCAGTATTCTCCATGTTACTTTATAAATATGTTTCATTCTCTTCCAAGTGAGGTAGAGAACATACAATGAGTATTTTCAGACTTCTTATAACTTTCTCTGGAGGTTGAAGGGGTTGAATAAATGTGTAAGAACTATCAAGAATTGCACAATGAAGAAGAGGTACAAGATAGGAACACTTTTTAAAAACATAGTGAAACATGAAAGAACCTTGTAATCATCTAATTTCAGCTGCTCACAAACCTTGAAAACATTTGGCTTTCAATCATTTCTTGAGCTCTGGACTAAAAAACAAAAATGGGGAGATCAACTCTATGTAAAAGAGAAATGTCTGATACCAGTTAATAAAGGAGAAAATTTTAAAGTATGTAGAGGAAAAAATAATATATATATAGTGTGTTATATACAGAGAAACAACAATATTAAATACTGCTGTTAGATTCAAGACAATAGATAGAAATTTATAAGATGCTGAGAGAAGAAAATGAAATAAAGTTAATCTAAAAACCTATATGCAGCAAAATCATCCTTCAGTTACAAAGTCTGGTCCAAGGATTTTCCAAAAAACAAAAATTGTCCTCTTAATGAATGATATTTTCTAGGATAAATACTTAAGAAATTTCTTTCTACAGATGGTACAAGAAATGGTAAATATAGGGTGATTTTGGAAAAGAATGTTTTTCCTGATAATTTCTGAGGAAGAGAGATGACTGCTAGAGACTGATTTAAACAGATGCCTGCAATGGCTTTGACTACTTTAGCTGGAGGATGCACCCAGGAGGAATAGTGGAAGTCAGATGCCATGTATTTGACTTATCAGATTGCCTGGTAAATAAACTAAAGACATTTGCTGGAAAACAAATTTCTCATTAGATGATCAGAATTATTGTTGTTAATATGAGGCTGGAGGTGAAGAAAGATACAAGGAAAGAAAGAAAAAGATGAATGGAAAGAAAAGGATGAGAATTAGAAAGAGGAAAGAAAGAAGAAAAGAATTTATTTGTAAAGAAAGTGGCATAAAATATGCAAGTCTCTGAGATACAGGAATAAGATTTTAATAAATAACATTCCTTTGTTGAAAACAGCACGGGAGAATCATCTACGTGATTGGGAACAAATACAGTATATCCAACATATGAGACATGATGCGGAAAGAGAAAGGGTTATAGGGGTGGATATGGGCAAAATGCAGCTTAGCATGAGTCAAGGGTTGACTATTTTTGAAATTAGTGAAACTTCCTACTGCTGCCGTTAGAGAGACTGGTTTGACAATGGAACTTTTCATATGAGCACAACTGCATACAGCAAAAATGATATTCGTGTTTATGACAAAGCAGTAAAATATTTAGTGAAAATTACAGAAAGAATAAAGGGTAGTAAGATGAATATACTGTTGTAATTTATTTTTCATCATAAGTGAAGTATTTGGGATTCAAAGTAAATGGTTATAAGTTAGGGATGCTTAAGGTAATACCAAAGCAATGAGCAAAAATTAAACAAAGAGGAGCAGCCAAAAGAAATGAAATGTAACATGCATAATTTTATGTAAACTTGCAATTGAAAGGAATGCACGGAAGGAAAGAGAAAATATAGAAGAGTCAAATAGAAAACAAAATCAAATACATTTAAACAATCAAATAAGTTATATATTACATTTAAAACAGATATTATATGAAATGATAAAGAAAGCAAGACTCAACTTTATCCCTCCCAAGATTCACAGTGTAAATGTAAAAGTACATATAAACTTATTTTAAAATTAAAAATAAAAAGAAGCTATAAGAAAAAAGAAAGAACACTGAAAAGTATATGTACAATGGGCCACATTAAGTTCAATTCAAATAATGTGTATTTATACAGCAATAAGCAATTAGAATAATTCAATAAAAGGGCCATAGGTTTAGCACAGTGGTGCCAGTGCCTGCCTGCCAAGAGCAAGGTCCTGAGTTCAATCCTGGTTTTGGAAAAAAAAGAGAATATTTTAATAACAATAAAACCATTAGATAAAAAATTATATTCTTAAAAGGCATATATAAAATCTATGTAGAAAATATTGCTGAAGAATAAAAAATAAGATAAAAATTGAAGCAATTTGTCATTTTCATGGGTTAGAAGAATCAATATTGTTTGAAAAATCCATTATTCTCAATTTAATAGACAAATTATTTATCAAATTAATAGACAACCAACATGTATATTATATCATGCAAACAAGTATATTTTATGTACATATACTATACATATGTGTATGTAATTAAATGTCTATTCTAAACATTATACAGAAATATGGAGCCAAAAATAATCTTGCAAAACCACAATGTTCTTAGACTTAAAAAATAAAATGTAAATATTAGTCAATATACTGTTCTTGGTTTAGGTGGGAATATAAACCAAGGGAACACAACAGAGGGTCCCAAAATAAAATAACATTTAACAAGTCAACTGCTTTTTAAGAAACACTTCAACAATTAAATGTAGCTATGAAAAGCAGTTTTACAACAACTGAATTAACTGGGTAAGTATATGGAAAATTTGAAGATCATAAACCACTTCATAACATGCATGGGAAGCCCAATAATTACCCAATTTTATTGTTCAAATTTCTGAGTCAGATGGAGGGGATGATTCTGTCTCTATCTCATTGCCTCTTTTGTATTTTTTCCTTTCCCTTCCTTCCCTTTTCTTTAAATCCTGTTACTCTTTCTCTCCCTTTCCTCTTTCATTCATTTTCTTTCCCATGCTTTTCATTCCTTCTTCTACCTCCTTTCCTACCTTTTGTTTTCTACAATTTTTATGTTCCATATGTTATACACTTTTACATTTTACAGTGACCATGAAACACTGAATTTTATAACAAATTTAGGTAACAAATTTTCTGGGGTTTTTTTTCATATTGGGCATTCTTCAAGATAATTGTAGATGTGAAACATACAAAGAAATATTTCAGATTTGCTATTATAACATTATGTTATCATTCTCTTAACCAAATGTTTAGTCTAGGACAATGTCTAAACCTGATAAAGAAAGAGAATATTAATGCAATTTGATTTTCATTTGTACAAATTCTAACAGATATTTAATTGCCCAACTATTCTTTTATAAGATCTAAATTAAATAGTATTAAAATAATCATGCAAAAGTTGTAGGATCAGATCAACGTCCTTGTTTAAAATTTAGAGGCACAATTTAACAATTAGTGTTGTTCTACCGAAATCATTTCAAAGAGCGAGTATTTCCTGAAGTTGTTCTATTTTATTTTTACCTATCCTTAAGTTTCTCACCTATCTAAACAAATTTTATGTTATATAGTGCATTTTGCAGTGTGGGATCAAAGATTAAAATAGACAAAAAATATGAAAATTTAAAAAAAAATAATAATTTTCCTAGTTCTCCAGTTTACTTTTATACTTGAATAAATCTTTGCAGTTTAGACATAATTGCATGTTAGGTAATTGTCACAATGTTAAGTCTATGGTTTATTCTATATTAGCTCTTAGGAAACATCCTTAAAATTTAAATATTTTATCACACCAAAATACCATGAATTGGCAAGAACGTTACCAAGCCAAAAAAAAAAAATTACCGTCTTATCTTCACGCTCCCTTCTTGGTTTGGATTCCTTGATTTTAAATCGTTTTCTTATACCTTTTGGCCCTCTTTGGTAAAAATTCATAGTGTGACTCTCAAATAGGTTTGATCCACTAAGTATAGGAGCAATGCAGCATTTTAAACTAACACTTCTGTATCAGTTAGGGTTTTCTGGAGGCACAGTTCAATAGAAAATATATGTGTGAGTTTTTAAGAGATTTATCAGGTAGTCTCATAGGATCAGAAATAGTAGAGCCTGAAATGTCCATATGTGCCCTGGAGAGCTGGAGGACTCAGTAGCTGCTTGACCAAAAAGATGGAAGCCACAGAACAAGAGAGACCAAGGATGCAGCACCAGTCCAAAGTCAGTGGCCTGGAAGCTCATCAGAGAGTTGTCCATACACTTATAGGTTAGACAGTGGAAGAAACCTGGAGACAGACGGATGTCCAAAGGCAACAGCAACAAAGTACAGACCGGCTCAGGAAGACTAAACCTCTTCAATATGGGCCCACTTCCTTGTTTCCGTTTTCATTGTGTCCAGGCTAGAAGCCTATTTGTTCGTGCCACCCACATCTGAGGTGGGTGTTTCCCCTTCAGACTGCTGAATGATTGCAAGAGTGCTACATGTCAATCATCCACAGACACATCCAGAGCTGTGCTTCACTGATCAGCTAGGAGTTTCTTAATCCATTCAATTGGACATATTATGATTAACATTTGCACCCTCCAAAAATAAAAGGTTCATAGTACATATATATTTGACTTTTAGAGACTATAGTGAGAAAAGGGAGTTATTAGCTATTAAGGTGACCTATCTCCGCAGCAAATGAAAAACAAACATTCTTTTCAGCATGAAAATTGTGTTTCTTTTGATGTAGGCAATCATATTTTTACACAGGAGAAAGCATAGAAATACATTCTTATCAAGTTTTGTAACTAGCTATATTCTTGTTTCATTAAAATAAAATTACTCCATGCTAAAAATAGAATCACTATTTTAATGCTTTATTACAGTAGAATCACTATATAATTTTACATTTATTGTCAAACAAAATCTCATAATTTTGTTTATCTGTTTCTCTAATCATTTGTGTTTACATCTATCATCTCAATAATCAGTCTCCGGGTACTAGGACTCTGTTTTTTAGGGTTTATCTCACTCGGATCAAACACAGCTCCATCCCAAACCCTGGATTCAGATCCAGTAGAATTTAGGCAGAAGTTCCATATATACCAGTTTATGATAACTGTCCCACTGTAAGCTCATAATCTGATGTAATTATGCATAAAGTCTCTTTTGAGTTTTAGGACCAAAATATCAACAGTAGATTCAAATAGCAAAATCATACTTCCTCATTCTGACTTTGGCTCTTTTTTCTATGTTTAAGCTTTATATATTTCCCTAGATTATCCTTTAATCCCTATTTGAGCAACTACACATATTGTATATTCTCACTTCTAGCAGTTCTAGGCTTTTTTTCTTCATTTTGCATCTAATATATCAGTTTGTATAAAATTAAGCCTGTTTTTTGTTAGGATATTCCTTCCCATCAACTGGATTTCTGCTCCCAAAAAACAATCCATTGGTTAGAAATTCACAACACAGTAAGGAGCTTTCCTGAGGCACACTCTCTTTGCTTTTAATATTCTTCACTGAGTGGCCCAGGTTCACATTAAATAATTGTAATACCATAGGTACACATCTACTGGATGCTCACAGCTCTCATGGAATAGCAGTTATTGTAGTCTTTATTTTTCTAACATAACTAGAGTCTTTACAGAAAATACCCATATAGTCAATTTCATGGTATTTACTTTAATGTACATGTTTCCTTCAGTCTTACTACTTTTGAGTTAATTTTTTGTCTGAAGATATGAAAACGACTGATTAAGAAAAGAAATTGAGGTTAGCAAGAGTATTTTTGAAAAAGAATAGACAGTCATGTCAGTACACTTTTTATTGAACTTCTTTCCAGGAGAATAATTGCTCTTGGAATATCTATTATTTTCACTAATAATGCTAGATTCTTTACTTACATTATTTCTTTTCTTTTTTTCATAACCATGCTATCCAGTAAATTATATTCAATTTTTATCTGACAGAATTGAATTGTTGAAAGATTAATATTAGCCACATTGTAAGTGGCAAAACCATGATTGGAAGACAGCATTTATTCCTCTCTCTGATGTTGCCTTTAAGCAAAGATAAAAATCCTATCCTTTCCTTCAGCACTTTTAACTAATTGCTTCTGCTTTCTTTAAGTTATCTCACTTCTTCATCATTTTCCTATCAATCTCTACATGCTGTATCATCTAATATGATATTTAATCAGATAATTGCCTTTCATTGGTAGATATATATATATATATATAATTTCTTCACAATTTTACTGTAAGCTCTGTGAGGACAAAATTCTATCTTTCACTATTATTTTATTTTATGTGGCAACTAGTACAATGCAAATACATCTAGTAAACTCATGCTGAACTGAATTTTGAAAAATGCAATTGAGTTCTTTGGGGAAAAGTCTCTATGCAAATCAGAGCACCTTTATGAATATTCAATACCTATTTTCACCGTGAATGTCAAGTACTTCTTGTATTTCCAGATAATTGCAGTACAAAGACAGACAATATAATCCACCCTTCTTTCTCTTTTTTTGGGATTAAACATGGAATCCAATTTATGGAGAAGCTAATTTTACTCATTCAAAATATATAGGTATAATATAGGAAGCAAGTGCTAAAATTTCAATAGTAAATAATCAGTGATTAAAAATTCAAGTTGTATTCCTAATTGTAGATTTTTTTAACCAAGAGCATATCATGCTTTGACTGTAAAAGTTTAGCTATGAATTATAAAATATATTATTCAGGAATTTTTACAAATGTAAATAAACATATTTCAGATTAGTCAACTCTTCACACATAAATCTTTCACGATATCCACTTTGCTTTTCAAAAACATCAAATATATCATTAAATTTCTTATTATTTCTATAGTGATGGATAAAATATGTGGCAAGAGAAATATAGAAAAAATATGCTTAATGAAAACCCTCTAGAATCAGTAGATACATCAGTGAGAGTGATTTTAAAAAGCAAATATTCACAAAAATACAAATTTTTATAAAGTTTACACATTAATATATTTTATAATTATTTAAACATAGTACTTATCATAGCAGGTTCCAGATACTGATGGTATGAGTATTAATATCCTTTATTAAATATATATAAACTAAGCTCTCTGTTAAACTATGGAAAATCACAGAACCTGTATTTCAGACTTCTTTTGATTTCCTGAGAGTGTCAGTGTTACAGGACTTACTGGACACTTACCTTTCTAACATGAACTGTGAATAATGGAAAGACAAGACAACAAAATGCTTTGTTTAATTTATTAGCTAAGTGTAATAAATCAGAAGGCAGTCTTTAGTCGACTAAGGGATGTTCCTGTTCTACTAGCTGTTCTTTGGTTTTAACTTTGATCATAATTAAAGTTTAGATATGTCTTCTTCAATTTAAATCACCAGAGGTGGGTGTTGTTTCAAGAAGGCCAGGTTTTTGACTCCTCAGCCATTAGTAATTAGGCATATTCATCCGGCTATTATTCTCTCTGTGTTTCCTTTAGATATATACTGAGAGGTACCATTTAGAAGATAACCACTCTTCCCTTGGTCCCAGGAATTTGCGAATCAACCCTATTTAGAAATCTTGTTAATGTGTGAAATGAGTTTGACAGATTTGATCTGAGCAACTATAAATATTGTCATTTTCTTCACAGAATCAATATTATTTTCTGTACACTGTTCTCCAGTGATGGTGTTGAGAATGTTAGAATGAAGATTCATGTTTGACTGAATACTCCAGAGAGTAAGCAAATACAATGTTCTATTAGGAATGAAAATTACCCCTCCACAGATGCACACAAAGTAGAATATATCCTAAGGAAAAGAACAAGAAAAACACTTTCAAAACCTTAATTATATGACGTTTACATGTTTGGTCAAAAATTTTTATATATTTCCATTACATTTAGAGTAAAAATCAAGCTCCAACCCTTTAAAGAAACAACAATGTACAAAACTCGGCATTATCTGGTCCGTGTTTTCTTTGATGACTTCAACTTTTCACCCTCTTTGGCTTTCAGAATTGTATTCCTAATTGTAGAGTTCTTCTTCTTCTTTTTTTTTTTTT
>NW_004624749.1:20846469-20857834 GCF_000247695.1 Heterocephalus glaber
CTAAGAAATTTATTCTCCTTGAGGTGAATTCCTTAGTTTTTTTTTTCCTGGTACTGGCTATGGAAATCAGGACCTTGGCTTGCAAGGCAGGTTTGGTGCCACTGAACTAAATCCTCCACTGAGCTAAATCCCTAGCCCAATTTCTGTAGTTTTTAAAGGGAGGGCTGAAGCCTAAACTCTAATGTAGGAGATTCTCCAACACTATCCCCACCACCACTATAAACACTCTGAGTATCCTTTCCCTTGGGAGATTTATTTGAAAAACAACAGATTAGAGCAAGGTCCTTCAGGGTTATCTCCTTATAGGCCATCTCAAAAGCAAAGTGGGGGAAATGTTCCTCTTTCCATTTAATAGTGGAGAAAATACATGTTCTCTCCCCTTACTCAAGCAATAAGTATGATGAGCTTTTCTCTCTGGCTCTCCTTTTATAACTCAGGGAAGGTGCTGTTCATTGGGAGTCAGCACTCCAAAATAATGTGATAATTGTGCTATGAGTATAAGAAATCTCTCTCTAACACAAAAATGTGTACATGTATTGAGCATAAATTAATAAGAAAAAGACATTAAAAACAAGAATTAGTTGTAAAAATTTGAAGAAGCAAAGGAGTCACAGTAAGTAGAGAAACAGGAATCAGAGAAAACATTGTGTTCAACTCAGTTGTACAGAAGTAAAAAGACATCAGTCAATGAAAGATTTTGTAAGCCATCTTTAAATTCTCTTGTTTATTTCCTCAAAATCATAGGAATGTGGTAGAAAGGTATTAATGGTGTACATATTTAATAAATTTTACCATAGGTAGGGATACAGGAAGGATAATTAGGAAACTGTTTCAGTAATAAATAGAAGAAGAGAAGATTCAAATTAATAAGAATTAAAACTAAGGATGGTAATATTGTCAGAATATGATAATATATGGGATATGAAGATTAAGTATAAGAATACTATTCAAGATGACTTAGTTTTCTGCTTTGTTCAATTGGATTAAGAGTTCTATCAATTACTATTAAGGAAAAGAAAGGAAAGATCAACATACAAGGTAAATAATCTAAATTAATATAGAATTTGTGGTTCTCAGCCTAGGCTGCAGCTCAGAGGAGAGGCCTAAAGTGGCGATTCATATTTGTGACTAATCTTTATTGTTTCATAAAAGATTGTTCTTGGGAGATTTTTATATGATAAATTGAAGAAAATACCTAATATGTTATAAGTATTCATGTAGAAAGACCAAAGAGCATCAACCAAGGAAAATTCAGCAAGTTTTCACATGAAAGATGATAGGTCTCCCACTACCTAAGCAGCTGTTATGTGTAGCAGCTGCCCTCTTCCTAACGTGCCTCACCCCCTCCCCTCTGTGACATCATGCCAAGATGGTTGCTCCCACCAAAGAACAAACCCTTCTTCCTAGCATGCCCCTGTTCCCGCCTAGAGAGTAACCTAATACTCGCTCACCTCCTACCACCTGGTGACATCACCTGCTCCTCCATTCCCTAGTCACTGCCTCATTCAACCCTGCCTCAGCCCCTACAAACCCCACTCCAGTCTCTATAAGACTCTCCCTGCCCCGGCCATGTTGTTTTTGTCTCTCCTTTGTTCAGAGACAGCCCGGCAGATCTATTCCCCTAAAAAAGGCTTTTGGTGGCCTGGTCTGGTCTTAGTCTTTGGCCTTTTACCTAACAAAAGATAGTTAGAAAATTCAAAAAAAATCTGTCTAAACTGACAGTAATATACTAAACCTAAAATTAAACATGGTGCCATTAAGCATAGTAGCAAGAATTTTAAATTACATAGAAGTAGATTAACCAAGAATTTACAAGATCTCTGTTTTCATTTGATTGGGGTAGTATAACAAAATTATGTAAACTGTGTTAGATTTCCTTCAATTTAAAATGGCTGCTACATAAAATGGTAGCCTTCTCCTTCCCATAATATCCACTTAAAAATATGGCTTCACCCTCCAAAAGACAACCTTCATCTTCCCAACATGCCCCTCTTCTGGCCAAAAGAATAACCTGATACTTGCTACCTCCTAGCAACTAGTGACGTCACAGCTCCTCTAATCCCTAGCCACTACATCACTCAACCACACCCCAGCTCCTACAAGCCCCACCCCAGCTCCTATAAGAAGCGCTCCCTGTCCTGGCCATATTGTTCTCTCTCCTTTGTTTGGAGACAGCCAGACAGATAGTCCCTACAATAAAGGCTTGTTGTGGTTCTGGTCTGGTCTTGATTTTTTGGCTCTTTTACCTGACACACTGAACATACTTACAAACAACAAAAATTTATTTTTCACATATTGCAGACTGAGAAGTTCAACATAAACCAGCTGGTAGATTCAGTGTCTAATGTGGGCCAGGTTTCTGGTGCAAAGACAGCATTTTCAGCTGTGTTTGTGAAGAGTGGAAAGACAGGACATCCCCAGGCTTCTGTTATAAAGGCACTAATCCTATTCATGAGGGAGTCTGACCACAACTTGACAATTTATCAAAGGCAGCACCTCTATCTAACACCATTACATGTGGAGTTATGGAGGCACAAACATCCCGATGATAAGCAAACATTATTGAAGAAAAAATTTACTTTGCCAAGGCTGAAACTTGAACCCAGGGTCTTCCTATTGACTCATATCCCCAACTTGTTTTGTTTATTTTTTTGAATTTTTAGACAAGGTTTTAATAAGTCAATACTTTGCAGGGGCTGGGCTTACAGTTGTCATCCACTGGACTCAGACTTCCAGAGTGCTGAGATAAGAGGCATGTACCACTAAGCCCAGGGTGGAGGTTAGGATGGACTTTCAACTACATCTTCTGGCACTCTTGCCTTGCTTTTCTTCCTGGTTGTCTTGAACTAAGCAGCTTTGTTCCACCACACAATTCCATCATGGTGTCTATGCCCTAAAGCAGAGGATCATAGGTTGAAACCATAAGCAAATTAAATATCTTTGCCTTTAAAATGTAAGTGTTGGGATTTGTGTCTGAAAGACAAGAAAGCTGACTAACTCAGAAGACTGGTACCAGAGAAGTTGGACCATTGCTCTGACTGCACCTGATTATTTGGTTCCAAAACTTTTGGAACAGTTGTGTTGGAGAATTTTGGAAGGGTAATGCTGTAAGAAAATCCTGATGTATGATTCTGGTCAGAATGCAGAAGATCAGAATGCTGACAGGAATGTGGATGGTAGAATCCAGGATGAGGAGTTTTCAGTTGAGAACAAGGCCTCCATTAGCATTTGAACGAGAGGTCATGGATGTTACATTCTGGCAGAAAATTTATCTACACTTTACTCATATCCGGAAGTTTTACAGCAGACTGAGATTAAGGGTAGTGGATTAATTAATCCGGCTAAAGAAATTTCAAGACAGACAAACATTCAGGCTGTGGCATGAATAGTGCTGGGTGCTTTTACTCAGGTTTAAAATGAATATAAGGGGTGAAAGGCAGAGTAGAAACATTTGCAAACTTAAATTTTGTCCAAGAAGAAACTATGTGTAAAGGTAGGGCTCCAAGGGGCACTACTGCTAAAGAGACTAGGGCTCTTTATTAAAACACCAAGTAGGGCCAGGGATTTAGCTAAGTGTTGCCTTTGCCTGCCTTGCAGGTGTAAGGTCCCAAGTTGGATCCCTGTAGCAAAAATGAAAACAAAAACACCAACTACTTTAAAAGGGCCAAGAATGATGCCTTGAGGGCATCACAGGCATCAGCAAGAAGCACTCCCCTCCAGCTCAAGGTGCAGAAGAATCAACCTTTCATTTTAGATGAGGTCCCTAGGACAGATGCTCAAGAAGGGCCTCTGAGGGTAATAGCTCCAAAGGATTCATTTAATCCTGCTCAGCCATCTACCATTCATAAGCCAAATCTAGCCATGGTCCAAGGGGCCATGGCCTGTTTGCTTCAGCAAACAGGAAACTTTGGTGTCACCCATGTGTGGCTGATTTTACTGACATGCAGAATGAAACAGTTGTGGGGTTGGTGAGGTTTTCTTCCAGATTTCAAAGGAAAGACTTAGATGCCAAGCAAGGAGCCTCTAATGGTGCAATGCATAAAGCTGTGAGAATGAAGTCAAAGTTGCAGCTAAACCATAGGAAGTCAAAGACAAAAGGAATGTGAGATGTCAGCTAAGGAAACCTGTAGCTCTTGAGAGAGCCACCCAAGAGAGAACATATGAACTACAAGTGGAAAATCTGGAACTGTGGAGACTTTGGGGAAGCTTGTTTCTAGTTTGTACTAGGAAAAATTGTTGTGTTATCCATAATTATAAAGTTGTTACTGTATTTATTTAGAAATTAAGAAAGGCTTACAGAGATGTGTTTGAGTAGGAAAGGGGTATGATGTAGCAGGTTGGACTTTCTACTTGATTAGCTTTGGAATTCACCTGGAGGACAGGAGGACTGGTGGAGAATAATTATGGCTGTCTGAGTAGGTCATAAAGGTGGTCCCTTAGCTCATCCTTTCTGACACTCTTCCCATGTTTTGCTTTGCAACTGCCAAGAACTAAGCATCTTTGCTCTATCATATACTTCTACCATAATATTTCTGCCTTGGAACCAGCTTATCATGGACTAAAATCACGAGTAAATTAAACTTTTTTCAATTTGTGGATGTTGAGTATTGTACCTCAGTGACAAGAAAGCAGGCTAATACATGCATCTGAAGAAAACTTTAAAACTTGAATAGGGGCATTAAAGATATAAGAAAATAGGAATATGTTCCATATGTAATAGGGCCACACTCTGAATTAAATGGAATCCTTTATTATCGTAGCCAGCTGATCCAGAGTGGTTCATGCCAAAGAGACTCTGGATAAAGGAAAGGCAGTTTGCAAGGTCTTTTTACTGGCTCTTCTATTTGAGGAGGTCTCAGGGAGTAGGGGAGTACAAGAGGAACTTCCCAGGAGCAGAATTTTGCTAAACTAGTCTGAGTGGGGAAGTTTCACACAGTTTAGTTAAAACAAAGTATCACATAGGTGCAGGAGTTGGAGTCTTCTGTTTACAAAGCAGTAAAGATAACATAGTTGCAGACTCACACAGGATGCCCTGGTTGGTCTGTTATGCATTAACTGAGAGGACTCCCAACAGGGAAGGTGAAGGCGACCACCCGGAATCACTCAACTTTACATAAATAGAGTCAGGTTGGCTATCACACACACATTTTTCATGGAAGACTAAATATTGTGATGATATCTATTACTTTCATTTTTATTTAGAAAATTTTACCGGTGCCAGTGAATAGAGTTCTGTACAACTGAGATGAATGTACTGTATAATAAGTAGTACTTTGAAAGCTGGTCTAGTAGTTGATGATAAATAAACCTAAAATTTTGCCTAAAACTGCTTATAAAAATATACCTCAACAGGATTAGAAATATTGAGGGCATAGTGATTTAAATTTGAGGAAATCTTCTTAAATAAAATATAGAATTGGTGAACTAAATGGTAAAAAAGATAAACTTTATGACATAAAAATATAAAGAGTTTTATTGAACAGATAAAACCTTGGAAAAAGTAAACATATAATTGACAGGATGGAATAAACTACTCGGAAAACCTAAAATAAAAATGGAATTAAAATCTAAAGAGAAACCAAACACCAAAAAGGCTAAAACTATAGAAAAATTCTAATTCTAACTTAAAAGAAAAAGACAAATGCAAATTAGAATCATAGCAGGTCTAGACTCCCAAAAGGCTAAGCAATTAGTTAAATGCTCATTAAAACAAAATATTATATCATTTTATAACTGAAGGCCAATTTTTCCTTACCTTTATTGCTTGAAACCTGTATTTCTGAAATGGGATATTTTAAGATTTTGAAAGTTTGCATACACACATAACTTGAGCATGGAACTCGAACCTAAAGATAAATTTCAGCTATGTTTCCTTTGCATATTATAAATTTTTATGCAATATTTTTAGTGTGCCTGTATTTTAAATGAGTCTGGGTCTAGAATTTTCTTCTTAGGATGTCCTTTTGGGAATGAGAAAATTTTGGAACAGTTTGAATTTCAGGTTTCTGGATTAAGTACTGTTAACCTATAATAAATGACAAATATGTGAAAGCTAAATAATACTAAATTTGTATAGGGAAATTGTGAAAGATCTCAAGGATAGGAGGAGAGAAGGAGACTGCCTTTTGGTAGACTAATTTTGTAGGCTACCTAGTTCAGATCAGTGTCAGGATACTACCCAACCCAACACTTTTTCTAGAGTTTATCACACACACACAAAGAGGCGTGGGTAGAATTGGGTAGAGATGTTCAGAAGGTTTCATTTGTGGTTGCCAGAATTTAACAGAAATCTGGGATTTTCATCAGGATTGCAAAGAGATAAAACACAGATTACAGAGTGCACTGGAGACTTAAAGGAAGATAGAGAACTATGAAACAAATACATTTTTTTTGTTTGTTTTGGGGGGTTTTTTTTGGTTTTTTTTTTTTGGTCACTGGGGATCAAATTCAGGACCTTGCACTTGTGAGGCAGGGGCAGTGACACTGAGCTAAATCCCAGCCCAGAAATACAGGTTTGACATGTACATAGAGTGACCCAAATCTAGGGACATCATTTGAATGAAACACAAAAATTATGCCTAGAACATATCATCACTTAGATAAAGTGAAAGCTATTCACACAGATTTAAAAATATACATTTTGTGACAAAACACGCACATTAAACACTGAATCAAAACACTGACTATTTAAATAGAAATTATGCACAGAAAAGGTTATGACCCCCATAGAAAAATTCTCATCCTAAAAAGACTAATGAATGTTAGAATCACAACAGGTCTAGATTCCTAAAAGGCTAACTAATGTATCACACAAGTAATGAGGAAGGAGGAAAGAATAATGTCAGATTAAGATGAAAAGAATGTAAAAATGATAAATCAAGGAATAGTGATGATAGTATGCCATGGAAAGAAAAGTATAATTTAATTCAACCCTCTGCATGTAGAAGAGAGGAGGTACATATGAATCCATAAATAGTGAAATTTATCATCAAAATGTATTAATTGCTTGCCTTATTCCTTTAAAGCTTTTAAAACAGAAGAAAAAGATTTCTTAAAATGATAGATAAACATCTACTACCAAATATTATATATGATTTTAAATATATATAAATTTATTGAAAATTTCATTTTATGTATCATATTGTAATGTACTGCCTTCCTTGTAATATTGCAAATTTTGAGATAAGGTTTCTCCCATTAATGAACAATGCAATGTGAAAGATTGAGCTTCTGAACTAGTAAGATCCATCATCTGGGAGAGGTGGAGCTAAGAATAAATCTCTGGCCTTCCACCAAGATCTTTGAATTACACCTTGGTGAGAATGAGCATTGAATTTTTAATCTGTTACTACTTCCAGTTAACTTCAGTAATGGATCCCTAGTGCTTTCTGAAAAAAGGAAAAAAATGGGAATAGTGGGGAGGAAATTCTGCTAAGATATTCAGATAATCAAAATACTTTTTAAAAGGTCAATTTTCTTGATTCCAAGAGGATTTAAGAATCCTGACATGTGCCTTATTCTGCCAATCCCAAGAGATAGTCTTTTCAAAAGTCACTTGATTTACGGTATCTGGACAAACCTGTTTTATTTAATCAGATTTTATTATTTGTGTAAGACAAAATATGCTTAAGGAGACAAGACATTATGATTTATGATGTGTAATATTTGCTATTTTATAAAACAAATACCGGTAAAGAGAAAAGCCATTGCAAACAGCTTTGCCAAGGCTTTGAAAAGCACAATCACCTGCTGCTTTATTTCATTTTCAATTAGGCTCAAATAACCTCAAATGCAATGTTGACCAAGAAAAGAAGTGAAGTTGGCCCCACTGACAATGTTAAAAGTCATCCCACCAACATATGGTGGGGGGTTTTCAATACTATCAGTCACAGAAAATCACCATACACCTCTTGTGCTTATATGCACTTATTCATAAATTTATAACCTAGTAAATACATATAGTAGAACTACTTTTACTAGATAATGTGCTAATTTCTGTGGGTACGTTGACTGTGAAAACTAACATGGTTCTTTCCACCATGGAGTGTACACTCTCATGAAAGGAAAACAACAACATTAAAATGTAATGCATTTTTGAGACAAGTATAAAGTCATATATCTATTGGTAGTTATTATTTTGTTTATAAACTCTTTGATTAAACATAATTTTGTCCTGTTAGAAAGTATAAAGTTTACATGATCAATTGTACAAATAGAAATGTGATATAAATGAAAAAGAAAAGCCTCAGTTAAAAGTGGAGGAGAAAAATGCGGAGACCTGTTGGGTGAAGAGGATACAGGATGATATGTCAATAGGATCCATGTGCTTTTTTTCTTCGATATTATTGCTGGCCTCCTCTTGCATTTTTCTATCAGAGTGGATCTTTTATTATAATGAATTGCAACTTACATTTAACCTTGATATCAAACTCGACCCTAGCTTTTATCCACTTAATGTGTAGACAGTCCTATTGCTGATAATTACACTGGAGGATGCAATGGTTAGCTCCTTGAAAAATATTTTCAAGTTTCATAAATGATGACCATCTACGTTGGCTGTCAAACTTTCAGCAGAAAACAAAACTCCAAAGCTAAATTGGAGGTAAATTTACTTTTTCCATTTCTTCTAATAATGCTCTTGCTTCTTGTTATGAAATTTCTGATAAGAAAAATCATGAAATAACTGTGAAACATTTCACTAATAAATGTAGTTTTTAATTTATGTAACTGTTCTTCAAAATGTATCATTTGGAACATGTTGGAAGTATCATAAATAGGTATCATAGTATCTGGAAAATCTCCTCTGAATACATGAACTAAATTAGCAACTGCATTCTATATTACAGTACAAGAGCCAGAGGCTGTGCCTATAGAAATAGCAGTTCCAGAATCGAGGACAATGAAAATAATAGTTCAAATAAAAAATGAAACAAAAAAACACTTTGTGTTCTCACCTTCCCAAATCTCAGGCCTGTCACACTGCTTGGGAATTTTTATATAGAAATATCTTCATAGCATATTACACTCTGCCTTTCTTTCTTATGCCATAAATTTTAAGTGTGGTTTTTATTCTATATATGTTTGCAAATATATTTACATTTTCATTGATATTTGGGTGCCAGAAACATGAATTTATGGTAAATCTATTAAACAATAATTATATTACTGCACACTCCATTGTTCTTTCTATCATTCTTTTATTGTTGTATGGCACAGATTTGCTCTAATCTTTCTGTTGCTAATTCTCTTTGTCTGGAATTCCCTACTCAATGGGGTTTTCTCTTTTATCAAAACATTTCCTGATTAATCCAATTTGCAACAATGATTTCATTTTTAAAATATTTTAATATTTATTCTCTTGAATCCCTGATTATCACATAATTTTTTAATTATTCACAACTTTTCCTCTCAGTAATATTTACCTTTCTATGTATATTCCAAGCTTGATAAGAACAAGGTTCAATGGATTAGCTTTCTTTGTTATTGCCCATTATAATTTTAGTGCTGAAAATGTAATTTTGAACCAGTTAAATAGGGATCAACTGATGTTGTTAGACTTGAGCTATCTCAGAATCCTCCCAAAATGCAGATAATAGAATTATTCAGTAGAACATTATTCTCAAGTGATTCACATGAACATTTTACTTTGAAGTACTACCCTTAAATATACAAATAATATAAATATATATAAAGTATTTATAAATGTTCATTGAATAGCTGCTAGTTGATCAGTGTTATACTAGATTCCTATTAATGTCATAGCAGATAAACACAATGTAATTTGAAACAAATGAAATTTATCCTCTCACAGAAAAGGAAAATAGAAGTACAAAATTAAGTTGCATGAAAAGTTGGTTACTATTGTGGGCTCTGAGAGAAATCATCCTTTGCCTCCCATGGTTTCTGATCTCTTCTGTAAAGTGTTGGCATTTTTGGGTTCTATATGCATTTTCCAATCTTTGTCTCCATCTTCATATTGACTGTTGCTCTGTGTAAGAATATCAGACATTACATTTGGGGAATTGCTAAGTTCAGTATGAAATCTGATAGATCCTGAAGTACTGTTATTATATCTGTAACAATCCAATTTTCAAATAAAGTCGCATGCAGAGATTTCAGATGCACAGGACTTTTGGAGGACGCTGCACAACTCACTATAGCTACGTAAAATAAAAGTGTATGTCATTATTTTTTTTCATTGTAGATAAGGTGATAGCCTCCTTTATTAAATTTTCCAAACTCATAAATGGTGATGTGACTATTAAGATTCACTGACAAATTGACTGATTTGTGATCTGCCTAGGGGATTAGTAAAGCACCCTTCTCGATGTGTCTCCATGAGTCATGATGGCATGACCTTGGATACTATTTATGATTCTGGGCCTCTTCCTCTCAGACACTGTTCACTTTACCTACTTCCCATGAACTTGTTATACTATCTGACATGATGTTCCTGCCTTAGAGCCAGCAAACCTTGAACTGAATCCTCTGAAACTGTGAGCCAAATATTAACCCCAATCCTTAAATTTGTGGGTATTGGGTAATTTGTTCTGGCAATGGGAAATCTAATGTAGGTGAGTCTTTTGGGAGTAAGATGCTTAGTAAACTATGAAACCCATAATTGTTCTCTTATGCATCTTTTTATAGTCAGGAAAGGTAGTGTTACTTCTTGCATTTTCTGCATCTACAATATTCATTTTGTATTTCTACCATGGAAGTGACTGTAGATCAAAACAATTTTTCTATTGAAAAACAGTTTATCTTATAGGGCATAGCTGAATTATAAGCTGATGATGTTTTCTGTGAGTTGTTTACAGATATTTCCCTTAACGTTCAATTAATACCTCAACATTTTACAAGTTTTTTTTACTCTCAGAAAGTTACTTAATGGTACATGTTAATGCTCAGAAGCTTATGAGGTAACAGGAGCAATTATGAGAAAAGCAGAAATAAACATCTATAAATAAGTGTGCCACTTTATAAGTGATGATCTTGGAACTGATAAGTGTTGCTTACCTTTTTCCATTTGCTAAAATATATCTCATATGTGAACAACAGACAATTACAGAGCTGACTCCACTCAAAGTATATTACACAGATATGAGTACTTATTAAAAATTATAGGAATTTGGAGGGGTTGAAGAAAAAAAAGAACCAAGATACATCATGTAAAGGTACAAGTTCCCAAAGAGAAATGTAAATGTGTTGTATACCTAAAATGTACCAATAAAAGAAATTAAGAAAAAAATTATAGAAATTTACATATTATCTGAGCTCTTTAGTATGATTTCAGGTATAAAAATGAAGTTAAAATATTTATTGATCAATCTACGAGAAATTTTTAATATTCCTTGTATCTTTATAT
>NW_004624749.1:20911393-20921973 GCF_000247695.1 Heterocephalus glaber
TATCAGTGTAAGAAAAAATACTAAAATAATAAATCAAATGCTAGAAGTAATTTTTGAATAATTATTTTGATATGTGTCTGAATTTTTAGATTATGGACAAAAGTTTGAGATTTTTTGTGAATAATAAGAATACAAAATGATTTTTAAGTGTTTCTGCCTTGACACTTTTGCTATTTTTATTTGAATTCTGAACCTTAATTTTTTAAGATTTACAAAATGTTTAGATACTTTTTAAAAAGCGATATTGAATTCTGTTTGTCAATGCTTTATAAAATTCTTAAGTTCAAAAAGGTGAAAATACCAGAAATGCAGTGGTGATAAAAATAATCCATCAAAACTGATCTGTCTATGAGGGGGTCAAAGAATATCATTACAGTAAATAACATGTAATGATCCATAATACAATAGAATATTGAGACATGTGGTGTGCTATTTATTTCTTCTTCTAGGGGACACATGAAGATATATTGGAGAAAAGACACAGAAAGAGAAATATAAAAAATGATTCTATAAGAACATATTTTTGAATCTACAAGTTATTAAACCAAGTATATATTATAAATATTATATATTATACCATATATATGCATGCATACTTAATAGCCCTATCATCAAAACACAAAATCAAATTTAAATATCCTTAATGAATCAGTAATTTCAGAGAATCAATATTCAGATAAATATTTCCAGTTTGTTTCAATAGAGAGATTTGGCAAAAGTAACCTAAAAGTGAAAGGATTAGAACCCTGAGAGATTTATGTATCATGATGTTCAGCAACCTTTATCATTCTATGTAATGTCTTTTTAAAAATTGGAAAGGAAAAGGCTTGGAAGAAAGATAAGACAGAGGTAAACAGTGATGGATGTCATCTCCTTGTACTTCTAGGTAGCAAAACAGTCTCACCATTTCTTTATAAGAGCAAATCTCCTTTATGTCATTTCCCCACTGCTACTCAGAACATATCCTTTTATACAGTCCCACAGAGAAAAGACAACGCCATTTTCTTCAGAAGTGATTGCTATCGCTGTGCTACTTAACCCCTCACCCCATGACAGGAAATTGCATCAACAGTGACAGTTCTCAGCCCCTAAAAGGTGTAAACACTGATATTTAAATGCTCTTTGACATTTTCCTATTCAATTAACTTGTTTCAATAAGTGTGTTTCTGACTGTGTGGAGTCTGGTAGCACTCCAGCAAAAAGGTTGGAAACAGTCACATCCAGATGGAATTGGGACTAAATAAACTAAATTTGCAGTTCAATATTTTGATGTTATAAGGGGTTAATATTTAAAATCATCAAGCAAGGAGTCGTAGCAGTCAAGCTCATTTATCAGTTCTTACCCAAGGTCTCTGCCTGAGGGAGTCCCAAATGTTTTCTATAAAAATATGTCACCAAAAATATTTTCTCTGTTCTCAGTGTTAAATCCACCCTTATTTCTCTTAATCTCTTGTTACTTTATCTGTAAGTTGGTAAAATGGAGTTATTTATAGATATCTTCAATATATACTGAATTTACAGAAAAAGAACCTAAGTGTTATTATTCAATATTTTCTTAAAGATGATTAAATCACTTTACTTATTTTAATAAAGTGAATCAACATAATATGATGGACCAGATGGTGGTCTCAACCTTGGACTCTTGCTTCATAAAGGGATTATGTGGTGTCTCCCTCTGTCATGGTACTTACTGCAGCAACTTCCACTCCTTCACCTTGGTCTTCCACATCACTTCCATTGGTCATTGGGATGTTAGCAGATATAATACCTTTCTGAATTATGTTTGTGTGGTTGAGCTTCAGCTTTTTCCTGTCCAACACTATCAGAAAATGAATACACCTTAGCTACACAGCTGCTCCAAAGAGGATGTGTGAGTTACCCACAGAAGATTCCAGCCCAAATCAACAGATAAATGACTGACCAATAAAAGTGAAAATTAAATGCTTATTGTTAAATGCTATTAAGCATATTTGGTTGTTTGCTATATAGTGTGTCATTATTTTGGTAACAGTTGATGGAAACCTTTAGGGAATTAGGTGTTTACACAAAATCTGAAGGGCTGAAGGAGCTGAGTCTAGGTAAGCCTTTAGAGTAAATTTACAAGTCTGAACTGGCGTATCCACAAGGAAACTGTTCCTTTTTATACAACTCAATTGCCATAGGAACCAGTGATTCAAATATCACACCACCATAGCCTCATACAGAGACCAGAAAACTATAGCCACAATTGTTAGGATCCAAGATGTGAAGCCACACATAGAAATGGTGGCACCTGGACTATAGTCACAAAGTAAATGTTGCTATATTATTTTATAGCAACCCATTGACTTATGTTCTAAGCTCATGTCAAGTAAATCCTCCATCTCTTGGTTCTGGAACTCCAGCTAAAAGGAGTCTAGAAAACATAACTGGAGCTATTCAGCCTATGACTTACAACTAAGCATAGTAGGAAAAAAGGTGGATCAAGTGTTGAAGTAGTCATTCTAAATATAAGCCATATTTAGTACATTAAATATTATTAGAATCATACTTAGTGCTCTAAATTATGGTGATATGCATCACCTGTTTCAGCACATTCCTGTATCTGGATACCATGATTGATATTTATATTTCAGCATGATAGAATACGGCATAGGTGTAGGTTGTATACAGCAAAATTTCTAATGATCCATGACCATCCACTATGATATGAGGTAACTATGTAGAAAGAGAGTCCACCAATAGGGAAAGATACTGATATGAACTGAAGAGTAGGGGCAGTAGCAGGATTCTAGGATGTTTCAGACAAAATCACTTTTATTTAATGCTGGGGGTGGAGTGGGGTATAATCCAGAATCACAAGCTAGAGAAAGTTTTGATTCAGCTGACTGCTTATTATTAAAACAAAACAAAACAAAAAGTTTGAGAACAAACCCTAATGGCAATGTAAACTAAACTTACTTGAGTTTCATATATGATGCATGGGAGTAGCTAGTTAATAAAACAACTACTTAGGGTTGAGGAAAACATAACTATATAAACTTAAGCCTCACTTAATTTGATTCAAAGACTAAAAGAATCAAATTATTTAACAGGTGACATTCTTCCCTTCATTTGAGGATGCTTCACTACTTCACTGTAGCAATGTACCATCATCTCCAGGTGTCTTGGACATTCATTAAAATTTATAGATGTTTGAATTAAGCCATATTAAAAGCACTTTATGTAATACAACACAGACATACACATGCACAATGTGTGAACTTATATATTTATGTTTTACACAGCAAAAATATATAATCATAATTTTATCATAATATAATAATTTATCATCATAAATTTATATTTAAAAACTGCATGACTAATGAAAGAAGGTGGTACCATTTCTGCCATTTATTATCAGTGTGATATCAGCTAACATTTTACTTTAAGCCTCATTTACTTTATCTGCAAAGTGGGGGTAAGACCATTAGCACTGCCCACCTCACAAGATTTTCAGTGAGAATAACAACATGTAATTAATGTGTCCACTTGCTGTCATTACAGTACTATAGCCATAAGAATTATGCCACAATGATTACTTTTAACCTCATTTTGCAAAGTAAATGTCCTAGTTGTAAATATTTCTAAGACTACAAAGCCAACAGTGGATGGGCTAGATTCATTTGTTGCTATGGTGATACATTTCAGACACATGAATTTGGCTTAGAATTTTCATCAGCTGATTTCCTTTTGTCTAGGTTGATTTTCTTTTCATAATGTATGTGTCATTATAGAATTCTGTCTACATTAAAGATTTTAATTATCAATATGACAAAATTTTCACAAAACAAAAGGTTAATAAAACATTATTGGATTTTTAGTTAAATATTCCCATAAACAAGCTTTATATGAATACCAATACAATTGATTTTGTATTATTACTTTATTGATAATATATAACACCTCATATCAAGTTTCACTAAGGGCACTACTTATATATAAATTATATTTCCATTCATACAGTCTCCGTGAATACAAGTGAATTTTACTGTGGTATGTATAAAACATTAGACTCAATACTTCTTCTTACAATGATCTCCATTAGCATTATTATTTTACCTCTCATACATAGATATAATTCTTCTTATATATCCCTAACCTATGGTGAAATAAAACTATACAGGTGCTTATATATTAAACATATAGTTTTTATTCTCATAAAATAGAAATGTAAACATTGGCAAATATTTATGCATAACATACTGCCAGAGACTCCTGCAATAAGTCTCTAGTCTCCTCCTGCCTGATATGTGGAATAGGTCTGAGAAAAAAATACACTAAGAGACAGAACTAAGACAGAGAGAGAGCAGGGTGCCAGGACGACCAATGCTGGTGTAACTGACAAAGACACTAGACAGTCCCAGGCACTGACTTTTATTGGCAATTAATTAGGGTAAAGGCGAGTTGCAAGTGGTTTCTATGGAAATTAATGTAAATAAGGCTCATAAAGGACAAGGCAAAGTATTTGCAAATTAGGAACAGAATAGACAAAATATATGGTTGTAACTAGAACATTGTCCTTCTAGTCTGAAGGTTTTAGTTGTGGGAACTAAATTTGGGTACGAGTTACTCTGACCTTGGCACATAGGTTTCAGCCAGACTCACTTTTATAAACAAGCCAATTGTGGGGTTAACTCTTCACAGCCTGCCTTGAGCATAATCAATATTATGGTTCGTGGCATCTTCCCCTTCTCAGTTTGAAAATGGCAGCCGCATCAGGTCTGGTGATCTTTGTAGGTCTGAGGGCTATAGCATATGAAAGAATTCACTCAGATGCAGCCTTTGTGTGCCTTTCAGCAGGGGTGTCACATCATGCTGTGGTGAATCCATCATCTTGGTCCATGGTGGTACATTCTGGAATGATGGCCACAGCATCTTTTTATTTTCTGTTAAAAAATAAGCATGCCCTGACACGTATGTTATTAATTGCGTTCAGCCATTTATCTTTTAGTTAGGACATACTTTGACAACACTAGTGTTTAGGACATGTCTGTAGATCTATATTTGTATGTATTTACTTTTCTTAAGTGGACCTAAACAATTTAAAATGAAAGTAACAAGATCTAATTGAGTGTGTGGAGGTAGCTTTACCCCTCTTTTTGTTTATGTAATTGTGTTTTTAGGGGAAGGTGAGTATACTCAACAATAGTTTATGTCACAAAGACTTATAATGTGTCTAATGGACTTAGCAGTCTATAATAATTTCCTCCATAAAGAGCATCTCCAACTGAGGTTAGGGGAGAAAGGGTGTAGTTTCAATACAACTGCTTCAGACAGAGAAGGGTTAATGTAGGGAAGACCACAGTTAGGGGCTTTCTTCAGGGAGCTAATTTAATAGACCTTAAATAAAAATCATGTTGTAATTTAGCAATTATAAACTCTCTCTATAAAGTCAATCAGGGAGATCTTGGTTAAAAAAAATCTAGCACATTTGTTGTTGATTTTATCTATATGATCACTTGGAGTTTGGCGGCCTATAGGCAAGAATAAACAATTTTTTTTTTGGAAACTAGAGAATTATAATCAAAGTATAAGTACTGAAATAAAAAGGCAGGTTGGGGGAAAAGCCATGTTTAGAAACTGTTTTTAAGATCCTAAAATAGTGATTGCAACCTGCTGGCTCTTGGATCCTTTCATTAATGGAGGTTATCTATAAGTCCGATATCTTGTTATAATATTTCTTTTTAATTTTAGCTGTAAAAAGGTTGACAATTTAACAATTTTGAAAAACAATTTTAGCTAAAAAATTTAAAAACTCTTGTTGAGGTCTATACATTTTACTGTAATTTTTTCTATTGACTCACAACAGGGTTGAGTCACCAGTATAGTTGGAAACTACCAGTATAGGTCAGCAATTGGAGCCCCCCTTTTTTTGGCACTGGGGATCAAACTCAGGTCTTAGCACTTACAGGGCAGGCAGCAGAACCACTAAGCTAAATCCCTGGCCCTGGAACCCCTTTTAATATTCAGTTTTATTAATATGGTCTTGAATTTATATATCTTTGGGTTATACTTTTCTACTGGGTTTTTAAAAACAAGTTAAGGTGAGACCTATATTAATTAAAATAAACCTCTTGCTATCTTTCAAGGTAAATTAAGTCTCCACAAGCATTACTTTGAACTTTGTATAGAGCTTTTGAGCTCTTGTCAGTGTCAGCCATCAGGATGTGTCAAGGCCTTGTTTGACCATGTTGCTTTCTGTGAAAGCACAGGAGATTTCTCCCTGCAAGTGATACTCCTTTGGCATACTATTGATGCTTATCCTTTTGGTGTACAACAATCTCCCTGCACAGGAGGTTTGGTGATTTACCAAAGTTGTAGGATCTTGTAGAAAGGATTCTTCATGTCTTGGTTTGTTTGTAGACCTTGAAGCCCAGGGCCAAAATATTGGCTGTCTTCTTAGCCCAGTTACCTTTCTAGTTTTGGTCTTTAAACTGTATTTGTTGAACACCCAGAAGAGAAGATCAATAAAACTAGCATTGCAATGGGACTAGTGAAATTAATTATTATAATTTTACTTGGATATTTAGCACTTTCAAATATAAAATATACTTAAAATACTGTTATTATCAAGCATGGATGTTGTAGTAGTTGAATTCCTGTAAAATGATAACAGAAAAAAAGCTTCAAATCAAGAGCCACACATAATATTTTAGCATGACAATCATGATGACATTATCTTTGTAACACACTTAAATGTACAACTTAATATAAAATAGCCATTGTTAAACAGACTCGTTCTCCTCCAAAAACACAAAAAACTCTTACCCGTAATTGTTATCTTTTTTTTTTTTTGTACCAAGGATCGAACTAGGATCCTTGCTTTTGCTCAGCAGGTGGTGAAACCACTGAGCTAAATCCCCACCCCTCAAATTGTTATCTTTAGATAGATGCCATCTAAAGAAAATACATCAGCCTATAAATGTACTTGTTATCAAAAGTAGCTGAAGTATAAGAGAAAGGCAAATATCTGAATCAAATGGATGTTATTATCATAAACAATATATTAGAAAACCGTTATAGTCAGAAAAAATGAATTCACTTAGTACACCAGAAAATTAACAATAATAATTATCACAATTATATGTATGAAACCTTATGCCCTTTAATTTAGTTTGGTACCATAAGCATCTTTTCAATAAAACTTTCTTTTTTCCACAGAAAATTTAATCTTTTGAAGATGACCAGTGCAAACATATCACTATAACATATTTAGAACTTAACCTCTTGATGACAACCAATGTAAACATATTACAGTATCATATTTAAATAATATTCATTGATGTAAGTCTCTTATAAGGCTAGGAAAACTATTGGGGTCAGTCTGTTGTAAGAGTATGGAAACTGTTGAGGTTCCCCTAGTGAGCAAAGGCTGGAAAATATTTCCATGCAGCCACTCCTTTGTTCACCAAGCAGAGTACTGTTTAGCAGCCTCCTCAAATTTAAGGGTCACCATTTAATTACCTTGACAAAGCTATTTCATAACCTATAAAAACAAGACTGTGACAACTAATACATTATTTGTAACCAATTAAAGTTTTGGACTGATTATATTTAGACAACAATATGTATTACATTTTTAAAATCTGTTATCAACCTGGGGAAAAAAATGCATTTAAATTTAATAACCTTCATGTACAAGCCAATTTAAATTATAAGTAAATATCTTTAAAATTTTTTTAAAGGCATAAAAGGGGGAAAATTGTTGAGCTCAAACAAAATAAATGTATATTGGACAAACAGACAAACATATAAAACAATTTATAAAACTAGGGTGCACTTAAATATATTTAGCCTAACTGAATTACAATATCCTTTTGTAATATTAGGTTCATAATTGTAAATAAGACTAGTCAAAACATTTTGCATGTCAATTAACAGAGATCTCTTATAGAATTAGAATAAGAAGGAATGAAATCTCTTTATGCCTGTAAATGCAAACCTTTTATAACAAACTTGAAACCAACATGCAAACATACATATTTCCCTGATAAATCACTTCTACACACCTTCTCAACATACCTAGGCCTTCTGGTCTTGTATATCTCTGTTTATCTTTCTAACAAGATAAACATACATACTTTAATATCAAAATGAACATACTTCCATATCAGAAGTATACTCTTGTACTTATAGCCTTCTTAATCTTTTCCTCTGTCTCACTATAAATCTTCTATAACAGTTGTTAAAATTTTAAAGTGTCCCTTTTTTTCCTGTTCTCAGATTGTTACATTTTAAAATTTTACTGGCTGCCAATAGAACAGTGGTAACCTTGAGTTCTTCAACAAACTACAGAAAAGAACAAGTTAACCGTATAATTATAATTCAAGAATTTGTAATGCACAAGAAATGTTTTAAGCACACCGATTAAACATCAACTCAAATTGAAACAAAGATACATTTATCAATTAACTAAAATTTGTGACTTGATTTCTCTTGTAAAATCTCTTTATGTCTGGTATAACACAGTTGCAGTTCTCTGGCTCTGTTTTGGGTTCCAGACCTTTGCAGTCAGCATTAGACTGATAACAGAGTGCTGACCTTGGGGCTCTTAAAGCCAGGAATGTTTTTTTTCACTATTTTGCTTGATGCTCTTCAGAGCTTTCTTAGCTGTTTTTAACCCATTACTTATTTTCTCATTTTAGTTGTTTCCAATCTGAGTGTGAGTTTTGATGTTTTCTGAATCTGACCATGGCACTCCCATCTGCATCCCCTGGTGCACTAAAACCAAACAGTGCTCCTCATATTTTTGCCCCTACTTCTTCCACACCTGTGATCTTAGCAACTCAAAAAGAGGTGGAGGCAGCTCAACCTTCTCCAGAGAGTAAGCACTGGGATTTGCCCGTAATGATGTCACATTTTCTGAAACAGGCAAGTCCACAGTGTGAATAACAGCAGATCTGGCAAGCAGTTTTTCTAAAACCAAAACTAGATAGTTCTTACTAGTTGCTGATTGCTGCAGGGCAGAAGCTTGAGTGGCTCCCAGGCTCCATTGCTCGGGCCACAAAATACAGCACACAAGGCTCCAAGTTATCAAAGTCTCAGTTAAAGTCTCAAGGGAGGTAACTTTTCTTCTTTGTTGAGCTGTCTAGATGTTATTTTTGACACACTCCCTAACTTCTATATCTAAAGTTTTTGTTTGTGAAAAATGATGATTATATTTAACTATTTTTTGCAGCATTTATTTCAATACTGCAGGCCATCTTGGGCTAAAAATGATTACTCCGTGTTTTAGTCCTATCTGACTACCTTTATGACCTTCTTGCATCTGAAGCACCTACCTCTTTTTTGGGGGGGGGGGTTTAGTGCTTCATGTTTAGACCTCCTTATCTTGATGCAAGGTGCACTGCATCATGAATTTTTTTCCTTTTTCTTTCTTCCATTTTATTCAGAGTAGCCTCACTGAGCAGGTGATTGCTTGTGGTTTAAGCTTCCACGATAGGCATCAATTGCCAAAAACTCCTGCCATAAGTCTCTAGTCCCCACATGCCCAGTGTGCAAGCAGGCCTGAGAAAAAGATATACTAAGAGATGGAACTAAGAGAGAGAAGGTAGGGTGCCAGGATGACCAATGCTAGTAAAACCGACAAATGGACAAAGGCACTGGACAGTCCCAGGCACTGACTTTTATGGGCAAACAATTGGGTTAAAGGTGAGCTATGAGTGTTTCCTATGAAGTTAATGTAAACAAAGCTCATAATGGACAAGACAAAGCATTCTCAAATTAGGAACAGAATAGACAAAATATATGGTTCTAATTAGAACATTGTCCTTCTTTTCTGAAATTTTAGTTGTGGGAATGAAATTTGGGTGTGAGTTACTCTAATCTTGGCACATAGGTTTCGGCCAGACTCACTTCAATAAACAAGCCCAATTGTGGGGTTAACTATCTATTAAAACTCTCATTATTTGCAGATGACATGATACTCTCTATAGAAGACACCAACAACTGCTCTGAAAGTCTTCTTCTTCTTTTTTTTGGTGGGGGGGGTACCAGGGATCGAACTCCAGTCCTTGCATTTGCACAGCAGGCAGTGAAATCACTGAGCTAAATCCCTGGCCCTAAGTCTTTTTGACTTAATCACCAAATTCAGTAAAGGAACTGGATACAAGGTCAACACATAAAAATCAATAGATTTCCTGTACATAAACAACAGACTCACTGAGGGAGAAATGGGGCAAACAATTCCTTTCACAGTAGCATCCAAAAAACTGAAATACCTAAGAATCAACCTAACAAAAGAAATTGAAGACCTCTTCTCTGAACACTACAACACTCTGAAAAGAGAGATTGAAGACATTATCAGAAAATGGAAAGACATCCCTTGCTCCTGGGTAGGAAGAATCAACATAGTGAATTCCAGCAGCATACCTCATGGACTTTGAGAAAACAATCCAAAAATTCATTTGGAACAAGAAGAGACCTAGAATAGCAAAAAGAATTCTAGGTAACAGAGACATGGCAGGGGGTATCACAACTCTCAACTTGAAACTATACTACAAAACTACTGTGATAAAAGCAACATGGTACTGGCAAAGAAACAGACCTGAGGACCAGTG
>NW_004624749.1:20995533-21036155 GCF_000247695.1 Heterocephalus glaber
ACTCTCTCCTCTTTCTTCATTGACTCCAATCAGTCTTATGTTATTCTTCTTTGAATCATCTAACAGCTGTTGGATTAATTTCTCATGTTCCCTTACAATTTTAAAGCAAATTTTCTTTTCCTCCTCACTAATTCCAATCTTTTCTTCTATATCTGAAATTCTATCCTCACATTGGTTCATTCTGCTGCACAGCCTTTCGATGGAGTTTTTAATCTCCTGGAAATCTATTTGCATCTGTTTTATGGATTCCATTTGTTTCCTATTTTGTGATTCCCTCATGTTCTTCAGATCCTCTATTTTTTTATCTGTGTCTTCTCTAGACTTATTAATCATGTCTTGCACTATGAGCACAATCTTTGCTATTATCTGAATAATTATTTCTGATTTCATTTTTCCCAAATCCTCTTTTGTTGCCAGTTCAGAGAGTCCAGGTGGTTGAGTATCAGATTGTTTCATCTCTTTGCCCTTTGGGATTGTTGTAGGTGATCTGTAAATCTGCTTTTGAGGCTTGTTTATGTGTTTTCTCATTTTCACGGTTGGGGGGGTGCTCCTGGGGGGCTCACCTTCTCTGTCCTAGGAGCATGGGATGATGGTGGAGGAGCAGCTCAGCTTCTCTGCCCTGGTGAGGGCTTGTGTTATGGAGGTTTGGGGCCCAGTGTGGATGAGGTGATGGCACCCAAGGCGAGGACTGGGCTGTGTGATGGAGAGCAGAGGCGGGACCAGGTTGTATTTTAAGCATACTGGATAGTTGCAGCATGTTAGGCAGAAGTATGATCTAGTCATTGCTTTATTTGGAGATGAAGTATGGATTAAAAAGTTGCATATACTTGCCTAGTTAAGGAAGAGTGGTCTTGTAATATTTAAACTATATATATACTTGTTTCTGCAACAGAATGCCTGTATATTGGTCAAAATTTATTCTTCATGTTTACATGAGAGTGTTTTTGAATGAGATAAATATTCAAATCAGTGTACTTTGAGTAAAGCAGATTTATATCCATTTATGAGTAAGACTGATCCAATTTTGATCATGCCAAAAGCATGAAGCCTAAAGCTCCCTTTTCATACTTAAGATTCTTAATGCCCGTTAGGCTGAGAATTTACTCCAAAGTGAGAATGCACACAAGGGTCTGCCTTCATCTGAGATGCCCAGAGATTGAAGAAAAAAATGACTAACTAAAAAGAAGTAATTCTTGTGGAAAACAAGTACTGAAATTGATTAAGTTTTTTGTTACCTACAGGAGAAATCTAGATATATGAATGTAAATTGTTCCCTTTAAACAACAGAGTAACTCTTGCTTTGATTTTACTTTGTTATGCCCCTGGGAACCACAGATTAGTGTACCTAATTTGTATTTCTTTGCCTAATACTCTTCCTCCCTGTTAAAATTTGCCCTTTGCCATGTTATATGATTCTTTCTGGTGGTGCTGGAAGTCATGTAACTTTTCCTGTCTCCTAGGAACAAGTGTTGGGATAAAAGCTAAAAGCATCCAAATGGAAGTCCTCCCATTATGTTTTCTTCACTGATCTTGAAAAGGAGAGGAATTGGGCTGCCTGTGGGTACCTACCCCTCCTGGTTAGAGCCTGATCCATAAAGAGATAGGAGGAAACAGTAATGAATGGTAAGATGAGGCAGAGTCAGTATGCCAAAGTCACAAACAAGAAAGTTTGTAACATTGATTGGGACACTGGATTCATAGTGCATCCTGTTCCTCAGATAGCTCACTCATTCTATCACCCATAAATAAAACATCAAAAACGTATAGCAAAATATATTAACACACAATGAAATTCAGTTGCACCAAGAATAACAATATGGAATGAATAAAAAACAAAGTAAAACATAGACAATAGAAAATAGGGAGATAGAAATCTTTTGTAAAAGGGAACGGAACTGAGAAATGCAGAGAGCAGGAAGGGGTGAGGTTAAAGGAAACAAAAAGGTTTAAGATGTATTACATAAATATAGCAACTCCTCACAAAGAATATAATTATTGTGTACTGAAAACATGTAAAACAATAAAAACAGAAAAAAAGAAACAACACTGGAAAATCTCAACTCAAATTAGGTTCCCATTCCAATAGAGGAGAGAAAACAAAGATAAGCTGATGTTCCTGAAGATGAAATATCTTTGATTATCATGGACTTCTTGCTTTTTTAACCTAAGCAATAGGTAAGGGCTAGGGTGCAGAAGGTCAGATGAGTCTCTAAATAACCTAGAAAGATTATTCATAGCTACACTATAAGATGATATTCCTATCATTGACAAGTCTGTTTTATTTCAGCAATCAGATACATATCAGAGGCAAAAATTAATACATCAATTGTTGATTCAACTGCACTATTTTACAAAAATTCTCATTTCAGAGTGCCTTATTTTCATCTTGGATGCATTACATATCATATAGTGTAGGTGCAATTATCTTAGCCTCTCAGCCCATACTGTGGGTCCTTTATTTATCTTTGTGTGAACAAACAATGACAGTACAGAAAATCATTGCATAGTGAATCCAGGTGAAGCCTTTTTTAAAGACACATTTTATAATACATTACAACCTCTTCATTTACCCATTTTATAAAATAGTGCTGTGGATATGTACAAGCCATCTTTATAAAAAAATAATCAAAAGGGGCCATTTGTAAGTTGTCAACTAATGTTGACCTAAAAAAACAATATTATAATAATGATGATAATAAATATGTTAATAAATAAAGGATAACACATTTTTCTCCTGTAATTATGTTTGTTTTATTTTATTTATTAAATCAAAGTTTGCATAACTGAATGTTTTATATGGAGCTCAACCTCTGAACTGTTAGTAGCAAAATTAAGATAATTAATATTTGTTCATGAATTGAGTTAATCTTAAAAGGAGTACGTATTTTTCCTTAAATGACTGAAAATTTCTGTATTATTTTTAGTAAGAATAAAAGATTTAGAGAACTTTCATCTCTGATGAAGTTTCCAGGGTATTAGAAAAGCACATTTAAAGAAGTCTCTTTATGGTCATAGTTATGTATGACATTTTGCATATTTTATTTCTTTATTTTTTAATTGGAGAAAATGCCTTTATTCTTTTGTTTCCAGAAACCATGACTGGAAACAAAGATTACAAAGTTAATTCACTGATTTTGCTGGCAATTTAATTGGGTTAAAATGTCTTTGATATCAAAAAGACTTTGTGTTTAATCATCAAGACCAGATGTGCTCCAGGCAAGATTGTGGAGGAGATTAAGGATGCCTTTGACACCCATGGTCAGGCTCTACCTCCTTCCTGGTGCTTCCAGGCTCCTTTCTTATAACTAGTGCTGCTCAGGTTTGGGATCTGCTGTCAGAATTGTGCAGGACTCTGTGAAGGGCACTGACACTGGGTATCAGACTGATTCTACGACGTTCCCTATCTTCTTACCTGCCAGTCTTCTCAGATAAATCTCTGGTCTTTGAAGCTAGATTTGTTTTCCACTGACTGTCCCATCACAGCTGGGAAATCTATTTTTAGGCTTTGCAGTTTTGCTTGTCCTCTTGCAGTCAACTTAGATCCTACCTCTCAAGATCTGACATCTGTTTCCTCACTTTCCTGGTTTCCAAGTGACCATTAATTCTATATTCACAAATGATATTCTGTAATCCAGACTCCATCCTCTGCTCCTAAAGGCAAATCCAATTCACCCTCATTAAGAAGTACAGATAAATTAGCGTGTTTAATGTTAAGAGCTCAGTTTTTCTTCTATTCCACCAGTATTATTCACATAAAGGGGTTAAGTCAGAAAACCTTAGTTTTTCTATTATTTGAACTAATGATGTTTATTTTCACTATGAATTATAATGACCTTCATATTGGAAAGAAATTAAATATAAAATTTAAAACTTTTGGACTAGTATGAGGGAGAATTTTGGGGGAAATTATAGGAATTCTGGTACTTCTAATGTCCACTCATGTAAGTTAGCTCTTAATTATTTTCTTTAAAACAAAATTTGAGATTTTATTTTTTAATAATTTTGAAAAACATAGCAGTCTTACCTTAATTAAACAAATAATGAAAAATTTAAAAACTAATATCATTATTGCAAAAGGTAGTAAAGGAAAAACCTTAAAGTGTCAGTGAGTTTAAAATGTCACTGATTTGAAATTTGCTTATCATGGATTCATCCCATAATGGAGGAGATTCCTCTCCTCCTCTCTACAAAACTTCTGTTGTTTTCCTCTACCTTTTAGAAAATCCCTGTTGTAGAATCTGATGAAGAAGCCTGGAATGCTGGCCTTTATACTTTTTTTGATGCACTTTTTCTTTATTAGCAGTACATGTTTGCTCTACGTGAAGTTTACCTTCATTTTAGGAACCAGGTACCTGTACATAGCACACCTTGATTCTTTGTTAATCCCTTTCCTCTCCCCACCCACTGCCTTTATCTCCTGTCCCCATTATCATCATCATCATCATCATTATTATTTTTAGATCATGTTTATGACAATTAAAGTTTACATCCTTTGTGGGTACCTAGTAAAAGTACCTGACTTCTTAAATCTTTTTACTTACACTTTCCCTTACCCCATCCACTCACCTTTGGGCCAGGGGCCCTCTCCCATTTGCAAAATATCTATCTTCCTCTTTCTTTCTATCACTCCTTTGTTTTGCTCGATGAACTCAATATTGCTGTAGGTATCAGGTATGGATTTTGATATAAAAGATTCAATTTGACCACTAGTCAAATTTTCGTTCAGTGGCCCAAAATTATTTTCTTACCTCACCACAAATGGGTAATAATTTGTGTAATTTATTATGAAAAACGTACCTTTGTACCCCACACTGGTAGCATTATGTAAAAGACTCAGTGAGTAATCTATTTGGTTCAGTCTAGTGCTAGCTTGTCAGAATAATAAATGAAAAAGATAGCAGAATAAAACAGAACATATTTTCTCTTTTTGCTTGAATGTGAGACATTCTGCCCTACCCCCACAGTTCCTCAGAGGTTAAAAGAAAAGAAATAAAATTCTCAACACTAATACATTTTTGGTCAAGCAACCCTGAGGGGTACTTCCTGTTTTTCTGTGTGTGAATAATAGTCTGGTGCTGAGGGCAACTGGATTGTGTTTTATTTTATTGTATGGCTGTAAAGCAATTTTGGTCTCCAATTGAACATTTCATTTCTTCTTTATTAAATTTCACAATTGTTCTTTCACCTCGGGTACTTAGAGTAGTGGCACTTATATTTTGGAAAACACATTTTCTCCAATGTAAGTGTTTATTGTAAAGAATCTGGTGGTTTTGATGCTAGAAATCCAGGTAAGCTGGGAATGGGTGCTTAGTGCCTGGTGGCAGGCACCTCTAAAATGGAGAGGGAGGAAGGGGGAAGAGGGTGAAATGAGATAATCCATCACAGATCAGTGTGACACCTAACCAATGTGGCAAAAGGGTCAAACCTTTGTGGTTGAAATGTGATCGATAGTAGACCTCATGTCTGCAAATCCATTACAGGGAGAATACATGTGAACTTTGCTGAGGACCCAGAGGACACAAACTACAAGTGGACATAATAGACTTAAGGGCAAGTTCAAGTGTCACTTTTTCCATCAAGTCCTTTCTGACTACATCAGCCTTCATTGCTCTTCCTCATAAGTGAGCACATGCATTGTCTCCTTTAGTGATACACAATTGAGCACTTAACCATTTCTTCATATTACTAAATTTTCCTTTTATTCTTTTGAATACCTAATACCATTGGTTTAGAAGTGGCCATACCTTACTCCTTAACTAGCCTGCAAGACTTAAGGTTAGCAGCCATGTCCTCAATAAGATAAAGTGAGGTGGCAGAACGATGTTAATGTAAGCATACTAATTACATAAGGTGCAGCTGTCATAATATTTAAAACACACAATCTGTGTGTACATGAGTCTTTAAAATTTACCCAAATGCTTGTGTTAAAATTTAAACCCAGATCTATAAAACTCTGCAGCAAACACTTATTTTACCATACAAAGCACTGGAATTCTACTCAAGCTATCAGACAGAGCTCAATCCTGATCTCATTCCTTTCTACTTGTATAACTGTGGAAATTCACTTCCTTTTTATTAGTCCCCATTGCCTGGTCTATATTGTGGCTATAATAAGATCTCTCTAGGAAGCCTCTTAATATAGTTGAAGTTTCCATGAAATAATAACAAATGTGAAAAAATATCTCAATAAAAAAGCATTACATAAATTAATGTGACAGTTCAAACCTTCTTTTATGCTTACACCCAACCACAGTACCTAGTACAATATTGATATATAGGCCTCTTCAACTATTTTTAAGTTACTTTGATATAAACATAATGAAGTGTGAAAATAATATTCAGAAAGCAGGTTTATAGAAGATTTAATCAATTCTTATGTTGTTTTACTTTTGTGTAAATTTAATTTCAAGTGTATGTCTCTCTGTGTGTTTATTCTGTGTTGAGCAACTGGGATGGGATGGGTGGGAGAGGAGGAGTTTGATGTCCAGAAATAACCACATTAGCAGAGAATGCACCCAGGAGACCAATTAGTTCTGCAAAATTCGGCTTTTAATACATCAGGGAACAAAATTCAACTAAAGTTATTGATTTGGTCAATTAAAGCGGGACTTGGGCCTCAGAAGATAATTACTAGAAACCAATAACTTGGTTTAAAAAAAATTCTGAAACATTGCCTAATCCCTATTTCCCATGTACGCACTGCATCACACAGGGATAATAATTTAAATTTAATTTGTTAGAATTTGGTGTTTATTTGAAATCATAATTATGAGAGGCTGTTAAGCTGGTAGTTCCCTTTAGACCATGCCTTCTGGTTTTCAGGCATTTATGTAATCCATTCCTATGTTAATTCTGGGCTTGGCCACATAGTTTGCTTTGAATCATGGGAAATTATCAAGTATGGTGAAAATTATGCCATTGCATTCATCAGGAAGGTGTTTCTTCCTGGAACACATTTACCAAGCTTTTATGAATCTCAGGTGAGATTACCTGAAAATCAGCAAAGATACAGTGACTTTGAAGGATTAAGGTCAATTTGGAAATTTCAGTCTCATTAAATCTCAGCTAAGTGACATCAGTGAAACTTGTGGAGGGAAACTCTCACAAAGTGTGATAATTGGTCACTGGTTGAAGCTGCTAAGCTTTGGAAGTTTTTTGTTTCTCTTACTACCTGATTAATTTTTCTCTTCATGCATATGATGATTTGAAAACTGGAAGTTTAAACTCCCTAATAACAAGCACAACATTTATAGTGGAGTCAAATTACACTAGCATCTACTGCTGATTCCCCCACACTGAAAATGCTAATTATTATAAGAGTCATATGATAGAGTTGCTACTAAGAAATACTTCATTAACTAAGAGGTATTAATAAACTTTGTATTTTAAAATAACTTTAGATATATAGTAGGTATTGCAACGACAGTACAGTGTTCCTATAGCCAATTTGCCTTCTAATTAGCATCTTTATAGGTTCATAATTATTACATAATTATTGATACCTTATAGTTAACCATAATCCATGCTTTATTTTTTAATTTCTTTCTAACATCCATTTTTTAGACTGTTTTTATTTCTCAGATGTTTATTGTTTTTGATAATCTTGAGTTTGAGGAGTACTGGCATGATATTTGGTAGAGTGCCACTCAATTGAGATTTATGCTTTCCATATGGTTGATTTTTGTTGATCGAGTTTTGGGAAGAAGCCTACAGTAACAAAGTACTGTTGTTATTATATGGGATCAAGGATACATACTATCAATTACATTAATGTTAATATTAATCTTGGTCTTCCAACTTAAAATTGTGTTTTTCAAGTTTCTATATGATAAAATTACTTGTGTTCCTTCTTTTCCTTTTTCCTTTGTTCTTTAGAATTATGTCATTATCAACTTCCACTCAGAGTAATGGGAAGTGATATTCCACCTCTTGGCCAATGATGAACAATCTACCAAAATTACATGGACTTCTGCCAGGAAGATTTGTCTATTCTATCTCATTTGTTATTTATACAGTCATTCATTGATTTAAGTCAGTGTCATAAATTTGTTTAATATAGAAGTTGCCAAGACATCCATTTTTAGCCCTGGCATAATTTCTTTGAAGACCAGTCATATCCTGTCATCTTTATTCAGCCTAACTTAAACTCCCCCTCCCCCTGCCCAAACAATCTTAAAGCTGCTGACCATAATATAACCTGATGGTCAATATCAGAGTTTCCCTCTGGCAAGTGATTTCTCTAAACTAGCTAATTCACAAGCTACTCAGGAAAGTATAAGACTGAAAGCCCATGGATATTAATACAAATGTATTTCCATATGTTTGGTTTTGTTTTTCTCTTTTATGCTTCCCACCTTTTGCTTGAGGCACCAGTTGCCTCTAAACTTCCTGTTAGTGTACCAAAATATTTCTGTTTTCCTTGTGTTTTGTTGTGCTGCCTTTGAGTCTGTCCTAACAAATACACTTGAATCTAACTATCTCTCTTTCAGGACTGCCATAGAGAAGGGTTATTTTGGCTTTGGCCCATTCTCAAGACCAAATGAGAAAGATGTCAAAATATTCAGTATAGACTTATAGTTATTTAAATATCAGTATAGATATTTATTTTATATTTTAGGTTATTATCTACCATCATTTTACTTTGTATGTATGTGTGGTGATACATACCTGGCGCTTTTAAAAGCATTTATTTATTTATTCATTAATTCATTTATGTAACAGGGTCTCACTAAGTTACTATTTCAAGCTGAGCTCAGACTTGACCTCTACTTACCTTAGCTGCCCACAGTGCTGGGGTTACAGGTATGTGCCACCACAACTGTCATTTGCTTATATCATTCCAATTTGTTAATATATTTTTCAGTTATCCTGTAAATCCCTTTGGAGTACCTACATCATTCTCTTTTGATTTGTTTTATCACTTTCTTAATTTCTCACATTACAAGATACTTCAGACTAAGCTTGTATGTTTCTGTAAAAGTTATTTTTTCCCAGGACCCTTGTTTTTTTTTGTTGAATAGTAATATTAGAAACCAAGAGTAATATTATAGCAATGTTAGAAACCAAGATTTGTGTCCTATGTATGATCATTGCTACTGGAGTGCCACGTCTTTAGGGCTCAGCTGGTAGAGCAAGCAAGTGCATATGTGTATATACTAACGGATGTAGTTATGAGTACATATATATTTTCATATGCAACTGTTTGCATGTCTCTTAAACTAGAAATGAGTTTGTACTGATGCCTCATAGATCATTCTATCCTGCCTCCTTGCTTATCTATACCTTCCACTCCCCAAAATGTAATATAGTAATTTGTTTCGATGTTTTTTATCCATTTACTTGATTGTTCAGTTATAGTGCACACGCAAAATGCTTTCAGAATTTTCAGACAGGAAAGCTGGAGAGAATGGGTGAATGGAGAGTCTTTGCCCCATGGTGCAATGACAAAGTACTGATAAAATCTTATCCTCTAAAGAGTAAGTCTGGCCTGGAAAATAATATGGGAATACTATACAAAATTTACTCTTCTTTTTCTGACATAGTTGAAGGTAATAAAGAAACAGGGCAGCCATTTTGAAATAAGTGAAAATTTTGCAAAATTAAACAAAATGATTATTTTTCTGTCCTTTCATTGATAAAGGAATTGTCACAGGCAATTTTCTGAAATTCATAAACTGTTAAAAAATAGAACTTTCAGGTTCATAGTTTAAGACTCCTATTAAATACTGTATCTTCTATTCTTGCCTAAAACACATTTTCACAACTTACTGACCAATTAGTCATAAAATTGTCCAGAAGAAAAAGCAATGATAAATAATTATTTCAGCTTAGAGTAGCAATTTAGTTAGTTGATGACTATGATAAATTAGTATTGTTGACTATATTTCTGAGCACATTGTTTAAAATACTTTGCTTTTAAAAGATTGATAGTATGTAGGGACTAGGAAAAGGGAATGTTACTAGAACTCCTGCAGTGAGTCCTAGTCTCCTGCGAGCCATGACAGAACAAGGCAAATTAATATATACACAGAAATGAGACTTAGAGAAGAAGCTGAGCTTTGGGTCTGATTAGTGCTGCTCTGGGCAGCAAAGACAAAGACTCTGTTTGCCACCCCTTTATTTGGTACATCCTGGGAGTAACAGATGACTCAGAGAGGTGCAGCAAGAACATTAGAACAATAAGGAAATTATGTAGATGAAGATCCTAGGTCAGGAGAGGAGGAATTTATGTTGATTCGAAATTTGTCCATCCCCAGCATGTCTTCAGCTGATGTAATCCTGCCCTGGAACATCACAGCATCACAGGACCATAGAAGTCTTAGCTGTGACTAGAGCCAAAAACAGAGTTGTATCTCGACATGTCATAGCTGACCTGTAGGCAGGAAAACTAGGCCTAATAATAATTTTAATTGTGAAATGATTTTCCCCCAAATTATGCAGAATTGCTCCCAACAATAGTAGATAAATAGAGATATTTGCATTGTAAAACAGAAGACCACTTTGTTTCACATATCTGAAGCTAGGGGATTTCTAGGGTTTGATATTAAATTGGGCTGTGTTAATAGATATGTAGAGAAATTCAGGAACTATTTAAATGCATTTATTTATATGAACTTCTTTATTGTGAGTGGATGTGAGGGCTGAGGAATGTGTGAAGTATTATTTCTTTAATATCCAAACTTTTATACTCAAGATACTCTAGAGATAAAGAATAAATTACATAGATTTATAATATATACATGTATAAATTATATATGTATACCCATATAAAATCTATAAATTACTTTGCCAATTCCTAAATCATAATCTCAAAACCATCATTCAATTTAACTTAAATTAAAGGATATATCCTGCTGAATTCTTAGTGATAGGTATCAACAATGCCTATTTGATTGATTTTGGGATTTTTATCTCTTGCTTTTGGCAGAATGTAGAAAAAGCTGAATTTAAGTGCATTCTGATCAGTGTGAATGTGATTGCTTTCTATTCTATCTGATATATTAGCTCAGATTATTTTTTCCAAAAAAGAAAAAAAACTATTAAAGTGACATCTTTGTATTTCTATAGAAAATTACTGTTGCCAACATTAATTTCCCTATCATCATATCGTCCAGTTTACTGTCTTTAAAATGTTGATGTATTCTCTTTACAAAACCTAACTTCCTTCAAAAGCTAATTATATGGAAAAACTTGGTGAGAAGGGCAACCATTAACAGAGAAAATATTTCATGTTCCTATCAAAATTAATTTTAAGGTGGAGTGTAATATTGTAGCACAGGGCTGTGATGATAAATGTTGCTCTTGCACCTTTTGAAATGTTCTTCTCAGGTCTGTTACTGGAAATCTGAACAACACAGAAATCTGCTCCCTGCAGGAAGTGCGGGCAGAAGTCTATGAGGCCTCACAATTAGCACAAAGTGATGAAGATTTGAAAATTGTTCAAGTCAATTAGACCAAGATAATTAAAGTTTCTTTCCTCATGAATATAGTGAAGAATTGACTTTGTTTCCTTGATTTTTTTTTTTATTTGAAACTGAAGTCGCCAAAAGAAAAACCTACATTGTTGAGACCTGGTATATTTTTTAGAATATTATAATCTTAGATAAGTTAATGAAGGAGGAGATCCAGATTTTTTCAACTTTAACTTTTAAACTTAAAACAAATAGTTCTTAAGTTTTAAGGCAACTAGGTACTTAAAGTCTAAGGATATGTTCTCAAAAGAGGTGCATTAGGTTTATTAGAAAAGATACTTTATATTCTGTTATTAATTCTGCTTCTGTTTGCCTAACAAAGAAATATGTTGAATTAATAAACTTACAATTTAATATGTTTTTAAAAATATTTCCAAGAGCTCAATGACTATTCAACCACAGGTAAATTGGCCAGGGTGACAGTTGTATTCTATTTATTTTTCCATATCACAGTTTAATAAAATAATCTTTTACAATGCTTGTTCTTTTAATGAGATTTGATTTTGCTATTTATATAAAGAATAACACTATAGTAATTATTTTTTAATTAAGTCAGTAAGGCTGTAGAAGAACCTGGTTCTAGTCTTGAGTCCTCTGAATGCAGTCGAAATAGAGACTAAATAAAATTTTGCATTTGGTAGTACAACAATCCAAGCCAAAATAAGTCTATTGCAAACATAGAAAAGCATCTCATGCAGCATATGTAATGTTAAAAAGAAAAATCAGTTCTCATAACATGAATATTAGAAGTCACTACATAGAAGATTGTGGCTAGAGAATTGACATTATCTATCTATTCAACAAATATTTATTATGTACTTATTTCCAGGGATTGAGCATACTGTAGCAAATAAAGACAGCTCCTGCATTCATTAATTCTACCAGGGAAAATAGTTAATAGATAAATAAAAAATGTGTTGAGAGTATATTCTGAGAAACTATAGTTTGGGATTACAAAATAATAGAGTCTATATTAAGAAGTTCTGGGAAAATACTTTTCCAGCAAGCTAAGTGAATAATAAAGCCTGAAATCTGTGCAAGTTCTGAAGGATGAGGATTCCAGGCAAAAAGAAACTTTGGAAACAGTAGCTCTAAAGCAAAGGTTATTTGGTGTGCTTTTAATGAATGGCTGGGGTGAAATACACAATGGATTAAGAGATAGGATGTGAGAAAAGAAAAGAAGCCAGGGCCAGGATATAGTAGACAGAGCAATAATTTGTAGTTTTGAGGTAAATGGAAAAGTTGTATTGACTGTAAAGGAAATGAATGAAGGATATGAGATCAAGATGTCTAGACTATCTCCAAAGTTTAGTGATGGTGGAGTTATCTACAAGAAAAAACTCAGAATAAAGAAACTATGAGTTGGATTAGAATTTAAACTTTGCTATGATGGCTTTGCGGTAACTGCTATACTCTCACATGGTGCTAGGGCCTTGATGGGTTTATCTGGCATTTGGATACAGATGACATTTAAAGACAGAGTTCTGGATGAAATCATCAGGAGATAAGTATGAAAGTTGTAAGGGATGAATCTCAAGGCCCTTTACATATAGAAATTGAAAGACAAGGAACATACAGAAAAAAAATTAAGGGAAAAGCAGTAGCTAGAGAAAAGGGAAGAAAATACCTCATTAAAAATGGGGTGATGAATTGGATCAAATGCTAATGAATAATCTGAGTAAATGGAGCCAGAAAATTATGACCAGTTTTAGCAACAGAGGTTATGGTAATCCTAACAGATTAATAGCAGCTTTAAGGGCCGGGGATTTAGCTCAGTGGTTTTGCTGCCTGCTGAGTAAGCGCAAGGACCCGAGTTTGATCCCCGGTACCAAAAAAACAAAACAAACAAACAAATAGCAGCTTTAATAAAGCTAGGGAAACATATACTTGGCTACTGTAAATTAAAGAAAGAATAGGAGAGGTGTAGGTGAAAACAGCAATGGTAAGTATTTCTCCAATGCATTTTCCTACAAACAAGAGCAAAGAAACCAAATAATTTCTCTGAGTATGTATTTGAAGTCTGACTGTCTTATGGGTTTTGAGGATGGAGGCTACCTCTGGCTGTTGGAACGATGATGACAATAGTGCAGCCAAGAGGGACATGCCCATGAGGTAGATGTGAAGTGAGTTCATGGCAGAGGTCACATCCTGGAGGTGACAGTTCAGTGTGGAAGTAGAGAGGTTGCCCTGAGAGAGCCTTGTGGATAATCTATCACTGCAGCAGAAGGGAAGGCCAGGGAAGGATGGATCCGGCAAAGGGGTAGATGTAGCTTGCAGAGTATGTTCAAGTGACTTCGGGATCACTGCTACTGCTTCTTCAGTGACATGTGTAGCATGAGTATCATTGAAGAGTTAACGATTGGGGAGTAGATTTGATTGAGAAGAAATTGTTTCCGATACAGACATAAAATGGCTAGGAAAAAAAGAGTACGGTTGTTGTGCAGCAATAAAAGCTCACTTGAGTCTAAAAATTAAAAACTTTAAATGATGCATGCCCTGGAAACCTCTTTTTCTCTATTTGTGTTTAGATAAGGTGTTGAACACATGGAAAGATTTTCATTTTGTCTATCTGGATTCAATCTATTTAAAGTTAAATAATTAAAGGTAAGTGCTGTTGGAGTTACAGACAAGATACTGTGATGTGGGTGGAATATTTGAGGATTTATAAGTAACCTGGTAAAGGTCATTGAAATCATGAAGCCATTCATATGAACATTAATATTGTTTGTTTCCTGGGTGGTGACAGAAAAGTTCTACAGACAGAAACTGAATAACCATGGTAAAATACTCTATAAAACAAAAGGAAATGACCCAGTATTAGATAATATTAATAAGAAAGAGACTAAAATCATTTAGACAGCAGATATTGACCTTAAAAGTAAAGGCACCATTAGAATATGTCACTAAAACATTTTTTTCTAGACAGAATAGTGGTATAAATATTTATGTATTCCTTCTCCCTGTCATATTAAGGTATTTTTGGAGAAAATATTTCAATTTATTGTATCAGCTAAAAAAAGATTTAGTGACTAGGAAAAGTATATGACAATACCAGACTGTAATTAAATTACTTCGGAAAACCAATTTTAAATGTTATTATAGAGAATAGCAAAAATTAAAATGAGAACCTCTTTATGCCCACAAGGAAAAGTGGTCTCCTCAAGTCGTTAAATAGATGGCAAAGTAAGTGGGAACATTCACCTTAGAGAAGAAATAATTTTGTAACAATTAATGCAATTCAATATGAGCATCCACTGAAACCCATCAACCCCACCTCATAGTCTGGGTTCCTGAAAACTCTCATTTTTGTGAAAAACAACCAATATATATTCTGTATCTTTAGGATTATTAAAATATCAAAAACTACTTCTAAATCAATTTCAATGGCCTGAATAAATATTACAGTATTATAGGTAAAAACGGTAAAGGGAATGAATACAATGCAATAAATCTCTGAAATCTCATGTTAATTAAGATTAACAGGAAAAGAAAAACAAATACTACTGACCTAGGTAAGTTATGGAAGCATGTAAAACTATATTCAATCTCAAGACTTTTTTTAGTAGATGCACATATATAGTGATAATACAACTGCTGAATGGAAAGGATGCAAAGGAACTTCAAAAGGATGATTTTTTCCTGATTAGAAGAGAGGAAATATAAGAATGGAGCATGGTTCAAAGCTTCAATTAAATTTCTTAAAATACTTTTTATTTACCTGTATGAAAGGAAATACAAAGAGAAAATATAAAGAGAAAGAGAGGAAATGGATTGTAGTAGTTAGGTTTTCTTTGCTTTAATATCTGCGGCAAGCTGTTTTGTAAACGAGAGGATTCTCTTGACTCACCACTCAGAAGGGCAGTTCTTGGAGCCTCTCCTGCTACTGGTTGCATTGCTGTCATTATTGCTGCACTACAGGTCATCACATGGCAGAGATGTGGTGTGTGATTGTTTGCTTTCACTTCAGCTTCCAGTGATCCATTCAAAGCCATGTTTATACCAGCACAATTCATAATAGGTAAATCTTTGAAGCAGCCTATATGTTCCTGAAGATGAATGGATAAAGAAATGTGCTATTTATGTACAATGGAGTACTACTCTGGCATAAAGAAAGATAAATTTGAGTTATTTGTATGAAATGGATGGACTTTGAGACCACAATCTTAAGTGAAATTAATCAGACACACAGCTTAAATATCACATGGTTTCTCTTATATGAGAAACTCAAATTATAAATTGAGCCAAATAAAAAACAGGTAATAGGAAACAGGGAGCTAGACCTTTTGCAAATGGAAAGGGGACCAAGAAATGGAAGGAGGTAGGAGGAGGGGAAGGGAAAGAGATGCAAAAACAATTGAGTTGTGTTATGTACATGTTCCAGCTCCGCACAAGGACTGTAATCATTACGTACTGCAGACATGTACTATTAAAAATTAAAATTGAAAAAAGTCACTAGGATTTAGTTATGATTGCACCAGTCTAATGAACTTCCCTCATTGTGTTCAGTTTCCAAAAGTCCCTTTTCTGAAAGCCAGTCAAATTAAGATTCCATTTTGCCAATTCTTCATAAACAAGGAATACATTTCAATACAGGAAAGCCACAAGAACACTCAAACCAATCCAAACTATAGGAGGGATGAATAAAGGAAGAAGGAATGGCTGGGGAAGCAGTCTGAAATATGCCACATCATATTTGGGAAAGAAGCCACACCTAGAATCATTTCAGCAACTAAAGAGTTTTTCTGGTTGGAAAGGGTGAACCAGAAGTCTTGTATGCTTGGCATTAATTGCTTGTTTTCCCTAGTTCAACTCCATTTTCAGTGTGCAAAAAACACTTTAAAAATATTCATGTTATTCTTAAATGTTTAATTTTGTCTAAATTATGGGGCACCTGGAAAGCTTGGTCAGTAGAGCATGAGACTCTTAATTTTGTCTAAATTTAAGAAATCTTTCACTTGAAAATGTTAGAATTTCCTCATTAAAAGAAAATAAAATATAGCCCAAAATTAAGGAATTTAGTGTGTTGAAGTTAGATAAGTAATAAAAACTGTGTGTATGTATTAGAAAACCAATTCTAAGTTCTAAGGTTATTTTCTTTTGCTTAAAAAAAAAAAAGAAAAAAAGAAATCTTTCCCTATAGGCCTATAACCTCACATGTTTTTTGCATAAAACAAGTACAGGATCCAGAGACTTGCAGCTTCTTAATTAAGTGCCATGGGAATGTTTAGGTGTGAAATTATTCACCAGAGGGAGCCCATATTATTCCTCAAAAGCAATAACAAAAGGCTGAGGACAAAATGAAAATGCATGTAGAGACTGGGTCAGAAAAGTTCAAGGAGAGTACAAAGTGTTCTTTTACATTTCTTGAATTGCAGTTTCCTCCCAATTTCTAGCTTCGAATGAGCTAACTTTGATAGATGCAAAGGCTTTTTATAGTGAAATCATGGAAGAAAACAAAATTCATTTTTTCCAGTGGCTATTTATCCACTGACCTTCACATTTACTTAACATGAAAACTACTTTTGTACAAGTTGATTCAATTTTTACAAGAATAAGACATTTTATTAGGTTTCTAGGCAGGTTAACTGTGATAGTTTCTAAACAATTAAAATGTCAATAATCTGCCCAATTCTTCTCAAAATAAAATCAATATTGACCATGTAATTAACAATAGAAACTGTCTATACAATTGGATCTTTTAATCAAGCATGAAAGAAAGCAGAAATTGAAATCAGAAGACATCCCTTCAAAGTATTTCCTATTGTAAATTTCTATAATTTTAGGACCCTATACAATGAAATTTATAAATGGTTTCCACTCAATCATTTCAAATTAGCTGAATACCGAAGTATTTTTAAAAACAAAACTCAGTCTAAGATCTCAAGCGTAAAGCATATTGTAAAATTGAAACACTTGTATATTTAAAAGGACTGCAATGGAAAAAAATGTCGTGTGCAATGTGTCCATGGTCTCTACTGCTTTGCTTATTCAGTTGTCAAGCTCAAGGAGAAGCAAGATCACGGATTATTAATTTTTAGTTAAACTCATAGTTCTATAACCCAGAATGATAGGAACTCTATCAGAACTTGTATATCTGCATACTCTCTAAGAAGGACTTGAATAAACTGCCCTTACTTTTTGCATTGTGAACCAACTGTACTAAAATATTCAGGTAAATAAGAGCAACAGATGTCACTGCTGTGCAAGCCTTCAGTTTTTGAATCAAGATGTTAATTTATGATGCCATGGCTGCCTACCAGTTTTTGAATTTGTACATATTCATCTTACTGCACATTTTTTACATTACCATTCTGCTTGGAATAGCTCTGTAGCCAAGTTACAGGCTATATATTGGACCCATTTCTGAATCTGTATGTGTAGCATATTTGTTACTGGATGGCTATGTTGAAGAGATTGATTGTGGTGAGAATATCTTCTAGTTGTATGACCTTGGAGAATTTAAACTTTCTCTTTATTTTTCCATTTTTTAAACTTGGTTTACTCATAGTTCTCATTCATAGGACTATTAGGTATATTAAATGAGCAATTAACTTCTAAACAATACTTTTAGGAACACAGTAAGTTCTCAGTAAATGGTATTTGTTGTTGCTGATGATCTCTGTTATTGCCATTGGCTGGAGTTATAGTCAAGAAATGTCTATTGTTACTATTGCATAACATGTATAATTCACTCTCCTCAAATTGAAAGAAGCTTGCTTTGATGTTGACTTCATTCTTTTTTTCTTGGTTTCAACTTTACACTGCAGTAGAACTGAAATGTTATCATTTCATTGAGTGTAAATTGACAAGTGAAATTTGAACTTTGATGGTAGAGGACCAGTTTGACTGAAATGATGATAACTAAACTTTGTTAATGTTTTGAACAAACCTTGTCTGTATGTACACTGAACTTTAATTTTGTTGGCCATTTCCCTGCCATCCCTCTTGGTCCAGGTAAATCTCCACATGAAGATTTCAGTGGCCATAAAATATTCATATATGTAGTTGAGAATGGTAATTATTATCTATGCTCAAGAGTCTCTCAATATGTTTAGAGTGATTTGAGTGATATAAACAATCATGGTTATTAAAATTATATGTGATAATTGCTAAACAATGGAGAGATAAACATTTAAATAAGGCAGAAACAAAAATATATCCAGAATGTGGTTAATTTTTTAACACTTCCTTTTCTGTTTTTTAATGAGAAAATTTTCTTGTTAGTAATTCTAAGACTAAACCAGTGGGATTTGGACATTTTTAGCAAATCTGGATAATCTTACTCCATCCTTTGGGAAGAATTGATTTCTTGTTTATATTAACATCCAGTACACTACTGGCAGGAGGAGCTATTCAAGATGACAAGGTGAAGCCACTCTGAGGGTTGCAACGGTTTTACTCTGATAGGGATGAGAATCATGTAACTTCTTCCTCCAACTTGGCCCCCAGTTTCCTTCATCACTCTCCTTGCTGTTGGTGCCTGGCAACTGGCCTCAAAGTTGAGCCTTCTTTTCCTACACCCCTGCTGCAAGAGTCCAGCCTCTTCAAAATACCTCTTTTCCCACATTAGGCCTGTTAGATATGTCTCATTTTAATATACCCAAATAAATGCTCTCGAATACGTGAAAATGAATGATCCCAAAGTGTCTGGAACCCTTTTTGTGTAAGCAAATTAATCATTATCAGAAGAGCTAAATTCCTTTTTTCAGACAACAGTAATCAAATACTTCTTTCATAAGAGTTCTTTCATTCTCTAATTGAAAACCAATTTCTTTCTTTAGTGCTTGGCGGCTGGGAAAAGATGTTTCTCAACTTCATGTTGTGCTCGGGTGTGAGGTGCACATGGTCAGTTAGGGTTTAATGGGTCTTCAACTAGCATAAGTGTCCAATTCTCTTCACTCTATGCATTCTGTTTGCCTTGAATTTGTATGTTTTATCACACTGCTTATATTACAATGAAAAGGTAATATTTTCTAAGTATATTCTGGATGAATCTCTCTGTACTGTGTGTTAAGGAATTGCTTGATATGATAAGCACAGAAATTATGTCAGATGCTTCCATGTACCAAAAGGATTGTATATATTTCACATTTAGTTTCAGATGTATCTAAAGGGTTTTAATGTAATATTTAGCTAATTAAAAGAATTAGAAGTATTTTCACTATGCTAGTTAAAGCTGACTTTACAGGAACACAATTGACACAAAAAAGTGCTATATTTTATATACTTAGATTTTTTTGAATATTTAATGTGCCATTTAGTCCAAATTGTCCTCATTTCTTATATTAAATTCTCCATTGAAATTCTTTTACTTGGAAAAAAATGAAAACATACAACATCCATCTTTGAAAATAAGGTTAAAAATCTGATTTCAAGGCTTTATTTACATGATATGATAAATAATCATTATTCTATTAAATATACTAATATTTGAAAGACCTACTTTTACTTGATTGTGTGCTGAAGACCATTGGGCATAATGATGAATAAACCCTAAATCTAATTTCAAGAAAATTATGTGTTATGGAAAATTGGTATGTTCAGCAACTGTTTGAGATGCTCCTAATTAAGAAGGAGTGATCAGAGGGTATTTATTAGCTGCATGTCATGAGACTCGGACTTGTACCTGCCAGGGTCTTGTCAAACAGTGCACATGTTCAGAGTTTGGAAAATGACAAGGATTCGGCTGAGAGACTGGATGAGTGGTGGGCAGTAGAAGGACAGGGAAGCAGCAATCCAGGCCATGGCATCTTTGTTCAAGGGTTACAAAGGGCGCAAAGCAGAAGAGTAACTACTGTTCTGTCACCAGTGGTCCTAGCAGGGCATCACAGGATTTGGATCAGGTGAGGCCACAGAGGAAGCCAGTGCAGGTGGTTTTTGAGCTTTATGTCTACTACATCCTGGGACTTGGAATAGATCATAGATAGAGGAGAAAGAATCTGTGAAGGAAGGCAACAATTCACCACACGGAGTACAGCAAGTTACAGTATAAATACAACAAAGAGGGTATGTATGCACTTCAGCGCCCCAAGCTGGTGAAGATTCTTCTTTACCGTTATTAGCAGAAGGGTATCCTTTCTTCTTTCTCCCTGTCCCTTGTATTTTTAAACCACTTTTCTTTTTTGTTTTCTGGTTTTATTATTTTATAAAATAAATGAGATACTTCATGAAGTTGAAGTAACGAAACATAATGTATATTCTATATATTTACCTCTGCATATTTATATAGTTCCACCTATTCAAGTTTTTACTATTTTATATATGCATAGTTTTAAACAAAATGGTTTTATAATTATTAATGTTTTCTATTCACAAAACTTAACAGGTTTTCTCCTTATTTAAATAATTTTAAAAATGTCATTTGTAAATCCATATCTAATAAATCATGTTATTACATTCAAAGCTGTAAAAGGACATAAAAAGGACACTATCACAACTCTCACTGTCCAAACTGGTACATATTGTATACAAACTGGTACATACTGCTTGTGGCATGAATTTTGGATTTTAAAAAACATTCTTGATCATTTGCTCTATTTGTATGTGTAAATAGGTAGATCATCCATTTCCTTTTCAGTTATTGATTTTTAGAATATATGAATAGATCATAATTTTTAATAACGATGTTCTTCTAATCTATATATTTCTTATTTTGTCACTATGAAAATGCATTGCATCATACATTTATGCATACAATTTGACTGTTTATATCTGAAGGACACATCATATAAGTGACTTGTTGGGTTAAAGTTTAGGCATTTCAGATTTTATATAGGTCACCAATTCTCTATATATGTTATTTTACACTTCTGCCAGTGGCAAATTGAAGTGGCTGTTTCTCTACACTCACATTTATGTCACATATTATCAAATGTTTTCTTTTTGTAGCCAATGTGATAATTGAATAAACACAAAATTCTACTCTAAAAATCACCATCATTTTAATTATCTGACAGTCTTTCATATATACAAATGAATCATTTTTGTTCTCTGTGCTATTAGGTTACTCATTTTTAAAGAGTTGTGTATATAATCAACATTGCTAGAACTGTTTTCTCTGAGAAGTTATTTTTGTTAATATCTTTGAAAATATTTTTAATACTAGTTTTTGAAATTAATGAGTGGTTTATTTGACAATTAAAACTCTACAGATCTTCCATTTATTGGAATTTGCACATAGGTACCATGGTCAAATTTTTAAACATTTTATTCATACTAGTCAATATTTCACAAAATTTTATATTCTATCTCTCTTCTCCACACCTTACTTGAAAAGATGATCGGTGAATGAAGTAGAAGAAAATAAGAAAGAAAAAAGGCCCTTCATTAATTTCTTCATGAGTGAAATCTGAATCATGAGGATAACCAATTTGACATGGGGGAGGAAATAACACACTAACATGCTTGGAAATGAAGAAAAACTGAAAAGATTGGGCTTATCAGACCTGTTTTACCTTACCCTGAATGGGAATATATTTTTACTTTCACTTCAAAAATTCAGGCAAGAGGGGCTGGGGATTTAGCTCAGTGGTGCTGCAACCTGCCTCCCAAGTGGAAGGTCCTGAGTTCAATCCCTGGTACAAAAAAAAAAAAAAAAAAAAATCAGGCAAGAGGAAAAGAGAGACCATTCCCAATGGAATGTGAATTGCAGGGCTCTAAACTCAGGAGCCTTGGCCTGCGGCCCAGCTACTGTTGAGTCTCAGAGCTCTGACAAAGATGCCGTAAGTATATAAGAGACTGGTCACTAGGAGTTCTCAGACCTCTTTTCCTGGTCCTTCTAAGAAATCAGGCAACCAAGTAAAACCCTGAGATAGAAAATTGGGGAATTCTTCTGTAAAAAATTTAATTGCTCCAGAAAAAGACCTTTTGATACAAGGATTTACATATTCCTTAGTGAAAAACTGTCTTCAACATGGAATCTCCATATGATATCAATAATCACATTTGCCTTTTCCAAGATTTTCAATATATCACATGGAAGGTATACAAATTATAACCATATTGTGACTGTGAGGATGGGAAGAGGGTTATAGTACAAAGAGAAAAGTAAAAAGAGATAAATCTCTTCTGTAAAAGAAACCAAGTAGGTACAGATTTGTATGAGACAATACAAGAGGTTGTGATATAGGGATAAAATTTAAAAATAAGTAATTACAAACAAGTACACATGGTAGTCTATTAATTTTTAAATGGATACAGCATTGATTTGATAAAATAATATTATTTAAAATATTTCTCTATACTGTATTATACAAATAGGCTATATTTTCACCAGGAGAAATATAAAGGTAAATTAAGATTTTTTTCTCTTTTCATTTATATATCTAATCAATTTGGATTTCTTTCTGGATGGCCAAAATTAAGGATTTAAACTTTGTATTTTTCACTCTAAAGTGAATCACTTATAATATGAAAAATTGTGGGATTCTAGCATCCAGCACCATAACTATTGTTATCAATCTTCATGGTTTACTTGAAATTTGGTAAGTGAGAATATAAATCTCTTCATTACCCACACTTCTGTCACCTCACTCAAAGGTAGACGAGATGACAGATGTATTGATTAATTGGATTGTGATCATCATTCCAAAATACACCAAACCCTCACATTACATAACTTGAACATATAGGCTTTGTCAATTATACCTTAAGAAACCTAGAACACAATTTACAACATTGAAAAATAAAACCCTATTTTAAAACCATTGCTTCCTGTTTCTAACAATTTAAAAATTTTCAGTCACATATTGATTATTTTTTCAGATTTAGGCATTGAACTTGGGCCTTCATCTTGAGCTACATTACTAGCTCTCCTCCCTCATTTTAATTTTGAGACAGGTTCTCTGTAATGTTGCTAAATTTCCCAGGCTGTGCTCAAACTTGGGATCCTCCAGCTTCACACTTGTAATCAGACATCTCCATGCCTGGCTCACATATGGATTTTTTCAAGTACTTGGATTTGTTTGTAGACCCTGAATTCTGTTCCATGATTGTCCTATTTTTCTAAGATCACTCTGTAAGAATGAATCATTTTTTGGTGTATCCTATTCTCCACTGGGCAATTGTAGCTGTCAAAAATTTTTCATATAAAATACAATGAGGGGTCAGAGGATTTAGCTCAGGGGCACCAAGCTTGCCTCACTAGCTCAAGGTCCTGAGTTTTATCCCCAGTACCAAAAAAAAAACAAAACCCAAAAATGAGGAGTGTTAAAGCCTGTTGCTTTAGTTGGGGGAACAGTTTAGAAAAATGATCTACTCATTAATTCACCACATGATGCATCTGGGAGCAGAAATCAGAAAACAAATATAATTTACATCTCTCTCTTTCTCTCTCTTTCTTCCTTCCTTCCTTCCTTCCTTCCTTCCTTCCTTCCTTCCTTTCTTTCTCTCTTCCTGTCTTTCAGAGAAAATAGATGCCTTAGGGGCTGGGAATAGTAGTAGTAGAGTACTCCCCTACTATGAAAAAGCATGGGGTCTGCGTTTGATCTCTAGTGTAGAAAAAGGCCTTTGAAAGATAGCTACCTCATGATCCTATAAGCACATTTACCATCCACCTGCCCCTCCTCACTTAAAATCTGCCCTAATTATTCTTAAACATTTCTAAATGCAACCTTTCCATTGATGTGACAGTGACTCCATACTCAGGTAAGTATTGTGCTTCAATTTGCATTTTCTCCTTTATGCAGGAAGCGAGCGTCAGCATGCAAACTTTTAATTAATTTCTTCACACTACATATTTAATTAAATCAAAGAATAAACAAAATGAGACTCTTTTGACAGAGCATTTATTTCTATTACTGTTCCATTTCTCTTCATTATAGCAAAATTATTTGCCTCTCATAATTTAAAAGGAAAATAGAAATCTTCCATGACTCTAGTTGTTAGATTTCTATTTTCTACTAAATTCCCTCCAATAATACTATTGCTTCAATCACTACACAAAAATGCATCTTACCCAAATCACCACTGACAGCTCTATTTCCATGACTGGAAGTCATTTTTCTTTCAATTTTGATCTGGTTTGACCTATCAGTAGTGAGTACTTTTACTTTCCTGAAATGCTCTGATTTTACTCATTTTTGGAGACCATAATTTTCTGAGTTCATACTTCTTTCATTTATTATTCATTCTCCCCTGATCTCCCAATCATGATATTTTGCTGTGCCTAGAGCTTGGTATCTGAAATTCTCTATTTAGATCTATGCCCAGTGTGATTTCATCTGATCACATTGATTTAAACATCATATGTGCACCAATACTTTTTAAATTCCATTTTTTCTACACTTGTTTCTTGCTTGATTCACTTTCATGTACCAGCTCAGTATGCCCACTTTTAATAGGCCTGTCAAACTTAACAATATGTTATGATCTTGACATATGTTGTTGACTCCTGTCTTTTTCTCTTGCAAGTTTTTTTTTTCCATCCCAGGAAACACAACTTTAACTTTTCTATTTTTGTAAGCCAAATGTCATGCAGTCATCCTTGAGTCTTCTCTTTATCTTTCAGAATTTCATTCATTTTATTGTCTGAGCTTGCATCCTAAAAGAAGTTGGAATTGTTTTATTCAAATTACTTCAAATTGTGATTTCCTGTTTATCTTATTTTCTACTTTCTTGAGCTTTTAGTATATTATTCTTGCAGGAAACGGTTACAATACTGTGGAGGATTAATCATTTTCCTTTCATACCTTATTCTATGTATACTGAATTCCTGCATTTTTTTCCAATCAATGAGCAGAATATTTCTTCCTTATTGTTAAAAAATAAAATTTCTGTGAATTACTTTGTATTTTTTTAATTTTTGAAGGAATGAATCTAAAACTTATGGAAATTATGGGGTATGACCAAGTTTATCTGCTTAAGAACTGGGAGTTAGATTCAGGTAAAAATCCCGATCTTTGTACTGCAAAAGTAAGTGAGCTTTTTAGTTGGAAAATGGAGCAAGAAAGATAATAAAAGTACTTAAAATGAAATTTAGACTATATTGTAGGAAATAATCACAGGAAAAATGAAAAACAAATAGCCAACCACTCAGCTCTTGTGGCCATTTAAAAAAATTTCTCCTGAATTTTATTTATGTAAGGGGTTATAAAGAATGCCAGAAATGTAAAATTAGAAGAAAGCCATAACAAGCAATGAGAACAGAAATCAAATCAACAATGTCCTTATTCACTCATTCTGAGGTGTCAGTTTGCTGCTAGTGACAGATGAGATGCCCTGGTAAATGGAATTTCTAGTAGATTTCTGGAAGAATGGAATTCTCTCATTTCTGCTAGCCTTCTTTCTATGTGGGCATTGTATCCTATCTTAGAGAAGCATGCTTGATCACTACCTGTCTTTAAAGATTTTTAGATAGACATATAATGCCTTTGATCAGATCTGCTAGTCAGATATATAAAAAAGCTTTTCTTTTACAGAAAGGAAATTTTGCTTTTCTCATGAGTCTGTTAAGGTGCTTATAACGTCTATGTTATAAAGTGATAGAATTTCTATAATATTCAGAATTAAGAATGAGAAACTAGAGACATTTATAGTCAAATGGATGAACGTTGAGGCCATACTCTTAAGTGAAATAAATATGTAAATACCGAATAGTTTCTCTGGTGTGAGAAACTGAAAGTGTAAATAAGGACCAAAAGGTATAATAGATAATGTGAAATAGGAAGAAAAGGTTCAAAGGGGAATGGAAATGGGAGGGTTTGGGGAAAGGAAAGAAGGGAAAGGAATAAATATGAGAAAAGGAAAAAATGGAAACAAAGTCTTTGTAAATAGGAAGTGGTAGAGAGGTTGAAGGGAGAGCAGGGGAATGGAGAAAAAAATGAGTCAAGATCTAACATGTAAAGGTACAAATTTCCAATAATGAATGTCATCATATTATATACATAAAAATATGTTAAAAAAAGTACAAATATCACTTGTCTCCTCTTATTTCACAGTTATCTTCTTAGAACTTAACAGTTGATTTGAAATTCCTTGTTTTTTCAATACCATCATTTGTTTCCTCCAGTTTTAAAAAGTTTCTAGTTTCTAGTTTTCAAAAGTTTTCATTCTTGTCAAACTTGATTCATCTTAAATTGGGCAGACAAGACTGGTCAACACACGGGTGACTTAGAAAGGTAGGCTGGGGCCTATTGTGTGGGATTTCAAGGATTCTCCTTGTAGCGCTCATGGACCACTGCTTGAATCTCCTCCACTGTATTTTTATAACACGATCATTAGAATCTTGCTTTAAGTGTACTTTAAATTTGAAAAAATAACATTTCAATATTGTCTGTCATAAATTACATGGGTAAAAAATTAAAAATATTAACAAACTTTTGCAGCTTTCTCTGCATTTGTTTACACAAGATTAATAAACTCACTTTCTCAAACTTATTTTTTGTCATTTATAAAGTGACATTAACATTATCGATCTATTAAATTTGCTGGAATAAACTAAAGGAATTTTAAATGTAAGTTATAGGATGAATTACAAATATTTTTGAAGGATAAATAAAACATCATAGTGTTTTGGAAAGATGACAAGCTTTGCATTTAACTTTTACTTCCCAGAGTATTGAGTTTTGCCATATGCTTGCTGTATAGTCTTGCCCAATAAACCGTTCCTTTTCAAACTTCATTTTCCCCTCACCTAAAAAAGGATGTTATCATTAATAGGAAAGATTATGATTCCTTTTGAAAGTATATTAAATCATCTATTATAAGTTGTTACATATGGTGTTGAGAAGTTCTAATTTTATGCTCTTCTGGCTTTAATGTGCGTTTAAGAGCTGCTGAGTATGTTTTGAAAGACTGATCTGAATCTGTGAGGAAGAAAGGAATATTCCTGGAGTGAGGTCAGTGCATACTTGGTAATAAGCCGCGAGGCATAGGAACTTAACATAAATAGACTTCTCAACACTTTATATAATCAGATCATTTCATCCTCAAAATAATACTAGGAGTTACATGCCATTATCACTTCTAGTTTACATGAAGAAATGAGGCACAAAGAAATTCGATATGAGTCCATAGTTATTCAACTAGGAAAGAGTAGAGTTGAAACTTGAGCCCTGGCAGAATGGGTTCTGTGCATCTGTTCTGAACATTTGTCTCCCTGCTAAAGGACCCAGACCTCTGAATTTTACACTTTATAGATGATCCTCTCCGAAACTAGAATATCAACAGAAAACTGGACAAAATTGAAATGGGGAAGGGGCATTTTATATCTTTTGAATTGCACTACATTGATCCTTCAATTCCAGGAAGAAATCACTTCCTAAAATTTGTCCTTCTGTCCCTCACTCAGCAATTTTTTTCTTTGAATTCCCTCCATTTTAGTGACAGACAAGGTCACAAGATACACGATTGCCTGAATTTTTTAAGCTAGCCTCCTGACCAGAGACTCAGTGACATTTGCAGCTCTTTAATTATGCACAAATGACCATTTCATCTTGCATAATGCTGAGCTATAAAATCAAATGCAAACTCTTTTCTCTTGGTGGCTATTTGAAACATAAAGCATTTGTATTATGTGTTAAGCAGCACATCTACTTTTTGGCAAGGTATGTATGGACAGTAAGTACAGGAGGACACTTAGTCTATTATAATGAATTTATAGAGCTGAAGAATCCACAAAAGGGTTAGAAAATGTTGGCTATTGTGCTCTTTTTAAAAACTATATAGCCTAAGGATGCAGAAGTGCTGACTATTGGGAAACCAAAGTAGATTATAAAGAAGCAAATAGCATGACATAAAGTTACATTAAAATAATTTTTTAGAATTTCATCAAGAGACTTGGAAGCCAAGTAACAAGGAAGAAAAGGACACCATTACTTGCAAATGAGGGTTTCTTGGCAAGACTTAAAAGAATGCTGGCTCTGAGAGAGAGACAAACAGAAATTCTGTTTTCATTTGGTGCTCAAAGAAACCACAACAATCAAACAAAAATTAAGGACAACTTTGTATGTCTGATTACATTATCTGAGGATTATAATTATTGTGTCAGTTTGACTATCCATCTTTTCATCATTCTTCCTTCTTTGTTTAGCCTATTCTCCAAAATACCTTGTATCTCTTCTTTATTCAGGTATTTACTAAATATGTATAATTTCTTTCCAGAAAGCATGAGCACCTAAGGACTTAAAATGCATTTTATAAAAGGCAAATACCTAGATTATAAGATATCTTGAACACATAATTTATATCAAATAAGCAAATATTTAAGTAGCTCAGTGAAAACATATATACAAAGTGCTTTGTAAAAAATTCAGGTCACAGTATCTGCAAAATATTGGTTTCTATTTTTAATTCTGACTTCTTTTATTTCCAAGTTAACTGCTCAGGACTTTAAAAAATTTTAATGGGCTTCATTTTTTTATAATATAGAAAATTCTTTAAATTTATTTGAGCGTTTATGAAGTTGCCTTAAGACCTGTGATGGAAAAGAGAGATATGGTTTAGTAATACCCACACCAAAAAATAAATTTAAAGTAGAGAACACACTTTAAAGATATGAAAAAATAAATCACAGCACAGTGAAGTAATTTAAAAGTGAGTAGCAAATAATAAAATCTCTAGGAGTTGATAGGAGGGAAAGTCATGAGATTATCATGATCACCGAAGTAAGAGATTTATCATTAATTCTTAAAGGAAATGAGCATTTGCACTGGTAAAAAAAGTCTTATCTGATAATCAATAAATCTTTTAGGGATATTCATAAATGAAAATAGGGATAATCCATGTCTTTCAAGGTATTCAAACACTTAACAATAGTATAACCATACAAGACAAGGATGGAATCATCTTTGATTAGAGATTTTCTTTTGGAATTAGTAAAAAGATACAATATTTCAAACTAGGAAGACTTACTACATTATGTTTAATATCAGACTAGAGACTATGACCTTGATTCTCTGAATTTAGTTTAGGATTAGAGTAATAATGAAAAGTAGTTTTTTGTGGGTTTTTTTGACACTGGGGATTGAATAGAGGACTGCTAGTATGCTAAGCACATACTGTACCCACTAAGATGTAACCTCAACACCCACAAAACTGCTTTTGAAAAGATAATACAACAGCTACATGTTAAGTATTATGATTTAACAAATATAATACTAAAAAGGTTCAGGTAAAAGGCAGTTAAATGCAGTAGAATATTTAAAACTTAATAGATGAGACCAATGAAGAGGTTATGTAGAAGATGGGCATACATGCACATATGTATGTGTGCAAAAGAACAGTTTTTAAGAGGTTCTAAAAGTATTTTGAGTCATTAAACTGGAAGTTTCAATAAATTAGTCTCTACAATTTACATAGAATTTGAAACACTGGTATTCTTATATCTATATGGAAACTTAAAATATTCAGTGATATTATATACAAAACATTTCAAATAATAACTGAATTTTATGTTATTTTATAAATGGCTTGAAAGTTTCTTTTTTATTTCAAACAATAGGTAGGAGGACATGAAATGTTGTTGGCCATTAGTTACTATATTGTGAATACTATTTTTTAAATTTCAATATTCTATTTTATGAAGACACTGGTTGCATTTGACTATATGTTATTGAACATTGACCAGACATGTACGTAGAAGCTTAAATATTGCATGATGTCTCTTATAACCCAAAGTATAAATAAATTAAAAGCAAAAAAAGAGAGATAATAGGAAACAAGGGGATAGATCTTTTGCAAATGAGAAGGGGACCAAGTGAGGGAAGGGAAGAGGATATAAAAAGCATTAAACTGTGTTATGTACATGTACAAACGCCCAATGATGAATGTAATGTAATCATTATTACCACAATCAAATACAATAAAAAATACAATATAACAACAACAGCAGCAAAAATGAATCAGTATTTGTCATCTGCATAGATGGAGCATAAGTTATAATATTTCTTAAAACAACAGAATTTAATCCAGAAGATAATTGATATTTGAGGTTGGGTAAGAGAAGGAAAATATTTGCAGTCATCAACTGTATTGAAATAGATTTTGCCAACTCAGTTGGTGTAAACACAGATACCTGCATTTGCATTTGACCCAAAGTACAGAAAGCACATTTGTTTAAATAGAACACAGTGAAAATTTTTCTCTTCACATCTACACTCATTCTGTTAGCAGAACTTATTGGAGTGATCACATCCAACTTTAAGAGAAGTTGGAGAATGGGGGTTTTCAGGCAGACATGCCTAGCTAGCTACCAAATCTGGCCCTGTTTTTCTGTTAATCAAAGGAATAAGACCTTCTGGACAACTAGAAGTTCCTGGAAAAAAACATAGTATTTAAATTTATATTTTTCATAGCATTTCACAGGTAGAAACTATGTCAATTTCGTTCCTATCCTACGGGATATTCTTCCCCAAGTACAAGATGGAATGGTTCAGGTTGTTGTAAGAAAGAAGGTGGCTTTACTACAGAGTATTTTCTTTTAATCACATCTTCTATGATTTTAGGACTATTTCCTAATTGTAAGCTCCCATCCCTCCTTTTCTAGGAGCCATAAGCATTTTCCTCCTACTGATGTAGGATCTTTGGTAATATAGAGCCCATTAGTTGACTGTATGCAAAATATACCTGAATAGGAATAGGAATTTCCTATTCCACTGACCATCCCTCTTCCTCATGAAGAAATGACTGGTTATCGACATTTGATTTAGGGAAAAAGGATACTAATTGTCTGAAAAGATGCAAAGTAATTTCCCTCAGCACTTGCCAACAGCATTAGGAGCAGATATGGGATCCGTGCCCAATACACACTTTAGCATTCATTCCCTAAACACATGCAGATACCACATGCATCTGAAGAAGCCAAAACAGTTTTGAATTTTTTCTCAATAATGTAAAATAAAGATTAAAAGGGAAAAGCAGCCTAGAAATTCTAACTAAATCTTATCAATCTCAATATGTTCATACTATTCAATGTTTTCTTCACATATTTTACCTATATATTCAACATCCCTTCCTATTTTGCTAACATTTCTCAAATTTTTAACAATTTGCCTTCTACAAATTCTTTCATTATATTAGCTCTACATGGACAACCTGTCTATGTAAGCATTTACCATTAAATTTTAGTACCTGGCTGAGATTTTCCCTACTGTGTTGACTTGGCTTAGATTCTCCGAGTCATCTTTTTGTAAGATCCAGTTAATGCTGTCCAACAGAGAAATTTCCGATACATTTAGGGATAGCATATAGGCAGCAGCCATTATTCCCTAATGGTCAACAGGCTCAGCTTCAGTGAAAGAAAAATACAAATCTGCTGGCTATTTCATTCCACACATCTCTCTACTACATGCCCCAACCTTCTTACTAATAGCTGGTGATAGAAGCCATATGCAGCTCAAGCCCTCTCAGATGCTTGGCAGTGATCTACAAGGCTACTGCCTGTGCAGAAACAAAATTACTCACGATGTCCCCAACAAACCTTCTTGGTGACCTATTCATGTCTCTGTACATTCTTGGGCTCTCAGATGAAAAATTCATTGATTTCTCCAACTGTCTCCTATACATTTATTTCCCATTTTTTTCTAACTATGTAATATCTAATTTCTTTCTATATCTTTTTATCAAACTAATACGTTTCTACTTCCCTGTTTAAACTCTTGTTAGGAGCAAAAGTCAGACCAGCAATGGGATTACAAACAAAATTAATTATTTTTAATCCATTATTCATTTAGTGTTTCAATTATTCTCAAATAATATGGTCAAAAGTAGCATCCAGGCTCATTCTAAAATTATTCCAAATAGCAGAATTGCCTTTAGTGCCAGACACATCCTTATGTTTTCCTGATTGAAGGACAGAAATTCACATGTAATTCCATAAAACTGACAATGAGCTCCATGTGCAAGAACAATATAAAAATATCTGGTTTTTTCTTCACTGCTATAGCCCTAACATATAACAATAAAAACAAACCTGTACACCATCAAGAGAAAATAAATATTGATTGAATAATGAATTGTCTTAAAATATATACTTTTTAATGGATAAAACATGGATAATTTGGGAAGCTATGATAAATATTTTAGACCCTCAGGGTAATATTTAGCTGCTGAAAAGATAATTCATTTTATGAATCACTTAAGCATTAAAGTGTGAATTTTCAATTGCATTTCCATAGCCTGGAGATTAAGAATTAATTCATATAATCAGTCCCATTGAAATTCCAAATTGGCAGTAATATTTTTTCAAGCTGTAGTTTCTTTTCTAAAATCTAGTCTCTTGAGAAGAAATTATCATTCAATGCAAAGAGTTCAGGAATCCATGCATTGCTTGATTCAGACATTAGAATATTAAAATATACATCTAACTCACATATAAATTGCCATATTATAAAGGCAAGGAAATGCTATATTTATGTTAACATTCACTCACATTTAAAAGTTACTAAAAACCAAACTTTTGTCTATATTTTCTCATATCCACCAGCTCCTAAAATCAGAAATGTTTTTGTCAATACAGTTATTGAGGGGGAAGCAGTAAAGAAAAAACTGCTTGTATACAACTTATCCTATCTTAAAATTTCTATTAAAATAATAAAAGTTATATATATATATATATATATATATATATCCAAATATATGATAGTGTACCCAAGATTCTCAGTGCTAGGAAACCTGCAAGGGTATATTTACCAAAGAAAACTTCAAACAAATGTTAGAAAAATCTAATGGAGATAAAACAGATTAAGAGGAAGGTAGAATTGCCTGAGATTCATTAGATGTGGTAAGGGAACAAAAAGTCCCTCAGATAATATAGGCACTTAATCTGCAATTCAGATCCACCAATACTTTTAGTGTTGGCAAGTGGAGATAATGAAATGGCTGATATTAGGGATCAACTTGTAACTGATGAATAAATGATAAAACCTTTAATACACTGAGACAGGAAGATATTCCAGATCTTCTATTGTAATACAATGTAAAATGGGACCAACTGACATATATTTTTCCCAAATATATTTAGCTTTGATTTCCTTTGGCTTTTAGATCTAGCTTAAGCTTTAAATAAGAAAAGAGTGATAAGCAGCAATATGACAAAGCAACAGAATAAATTCAAAATGTGAGACCTTCCATAATAAAATGGATTGAATATTTTTATGAAATCCATGAAAAAATCATTGTGATATAGCTCATGTAGATTTAGAAACTATGTGACATAACCAAACACAGTAAGTGCATCTTGTTTGTATATTGATGAGAGTAATAATAACAAAGAAAGATTTAAAAAGATAATTGGTATTCTGACTATATAAAAAATGGCCTAAAATCTTGGAGATGAATTGCTTAAGGATGATATATATGTATTATTGGCAGAATAATGGCTCTACGAAGATGCCTACATCATAATTTCTAAACTCCTAACCTGTGAGTATGATATGCTACCCTGTAAAAAGGGGAAATTAAAGTTGCAGATGGAATTTAGGATTAATCAGGATTCTGTAAAGTAGAGATTATTCCTGGTGAGTGGGATGGGTTCCATGTAATCACAAAGTTTATAGAAGTGAGAGCAGGCAAAAGTGCTCTGTCAGGTAAATGTGGTGTGTATTGTACCTCAGTGAGACCCACTTCTGTTGGCCAGAGCTATAAGATAATAAATCTTTATTTATTTAAGCTTGAGCCATGTATTTTTGGTAAATTTATTTATAACAACAACACAAGAATAACACATTTAGATTTGAAACAACCATTTTATCAAAACAAAAATAAAGCAAACATAAATAAAGAAGATTAACTTCAATCTTTGTGATTTTTGAGCATATTTGAAAAAGTTGTAGCATTTTAAAATGTCTTTTAATATACAAAATATATTTTAAAAATTAAAAATGTTAATGTGGAGGTGTTGTTGAACTGTGAGAATATAAAATAACCTTCATTCCTTTCTTATTAAATATGGATAATATTAGGCTATATTGTCCATTGAAAATAGACAATAAGCCTTAAATTTCATCCTGAATATCTATTGCAAAGAAAAATCTCACATGGTTCCATTAAAGGATATAAATGACTTTGGTGACTAAAGCATTATTTGTGAATTGGAGGAACCTGAAATACTATCCTGGTTGTCCATAATTAGGAGAACGAAGATATATTAGGATGCAAACCATGTAGAGTAAGAGCACAGTCATGATCTGCATAATGACAATTTGGTAAAAAATGGACTGCATGTAAAACTATAAGAGTATGTTACTTTGTAACACTCTTGATTTGGTAAAGTACATTCATTTAGGATGTTGGTACAGTGACAGAGTTGTCTAAGGACATATTTTGCAGAAAATATTCACATTGTTAAGCAACTTATGACTGTAATTAAAATCAAACAAAATGAGATAAATAACAGGAACAATACACTTTATAAAGAAATCATGATGTATTAGGAGACAGAAAAAGAAGTCACTGTAAAATTAGTGGGAATGAGCATAAAAATAAGATCACAGTATTTACTATTATTATTTTTCATTTATCAAGTTAAAATTTATTAGAAATTTTTGCTCAATTTTTATTTTTATGAAATGTATGTAGATATCAATCAAGAAAATATTAAAGCCATTCTATTAAAAATAATTTTTCATAACAAAATTTTTAGAGAATAACAATGGTAAATGCACTGTGTATCATGATCTTAAAAGAATACGTTTTCATTTGCTAATCTATCTCTCAGCTCATTTCCTAATAATACTATACCTTCTTTTTTGTGTAAAACATTTTAATTATTAACAAAGTATCTCACACAGTGTAATTTTGAACAATTTCTTCCTATTTCACAATATTTATTACTCTTTTTGGTCCTTATTTACACTTCCAGTTTCTCACACCAGAGAAACAATGCAATATTTACATATGTGTGATTGATTTATTTCACTTAACAGTATTGTTCTCAAGGTGCATTCATTTACCTAGAAATACTTCAAGTTTATCCTTTTTTTATGAGTAGTACTCCATTATATATTTAAAAACACATCTTTTTTATCCATTCATCAGTTAATGGGCATTTGGGCTGTTTCCAAGTTTTAGCTATTACAAACTGTGCCATTATAAACATGGGTGCACATAGATTGCTGTGGTATGATGCTTTTAATTCTTTTGGGAAGATACCTAGTAGGGGAATAGCTGGGTCAAAAGGGACCTCTAATCCTAGCTTTTTGAGGAATCTACACATTGATTTCCACAGTGGTTGCCCCAGTCTACACTCCTACCAACAGTGGGGAAATGTTCTTTTTTCTCAACAGCCTTTATTTTTAACTAAGTACATTTCAATTACACAGACTGCAAACAACAATACACTGTGTACATAGTAGATCTTCAAGTATTTTCCAAAGTTCAGTCTTGCCCATGTTCTTATCACCATGTTCCACTGCAAGAAATACATATATTGGAAGTAAGGTGGATAATGTTGTGATTCTATGAAATTCTTCCCTTATTTTTAGGAAGTGATCCAGAATCCCCAGTCTGTCTTCCAGGCAGAGCTCCGGTGGTGTTTGTGTTCTGCTATTCTCTTCTCTTCTTCTTCACCCAAACCCTGTTTACTTGCTTTTCCTTACAGTCTCCCACTCTTGCTCTTTGTACTTTTGCCTTTTTAATGCCTTTAATTCTCACTTTGCTACCAAATTCCTCCAATAATACACTTTCTAGGATGCCTTATATTGTATATTAGCTAAAATAAAAACAAGAAAAATTTGTCCAAGCTTTCCATTTATATTCCCTGATGGCATACATGTATTACCTTAAACTTCTCCTTCCTGTATTTATAAGAATTGAAATAAAATTATACAGAATATGAAGGCGGATTTTCTTTTGGTGGTTGTGCTGATCTCCATAAAATATTTTTAATCATGATAACTTTTTGATTAGGTGTTCCTGAAATATGTGCTGAATTAATTTTTAAAAGCGTTTTTGTATCTATACCTCTATTAATAAAGAAAGTTTACTTGGAGTATTAAGACAGTACCCTTCACTTTTGATGGATAAATTTTAAAATTGAATAAAGGTAAAAGATATTTGATTATCATAATGAATACACATCATGAATATATAAAACTATTTTAATCTTTATAATACATAAAGCAAAACCACCCATCACTGAAAATGCGTCTTCTTTTAAAGTTTCTATATTCTTTTGAATAAGGTATTGTATATTACCTCACCAGGGTTAGAGGTCACACACAACACATTTTTTATTTCAATTTAAAATATGGAAGAGTAAAATCAAAAGGATAAATAAATAGAAAAAAAGAAGTTATCTGAAATACTGAGAAAAAGCTCTTCTAAATGTCACATGGGTCAAAGAGGAAGGTAATTTTAGTCTATTTAGAAAATTGCAAGTTCCAAGAAAAGAGAGAGGAAAAAGAGCATGTTGGTGTGTTTCAGTACACTAAAATGAACTAAATTAAATGCAAATAAGTAAAATTTTGAATGGAGTGTCCCTTTATTAATTTGAAGACAGAAAATTACCAAAATCCTAAATCACCATCCAGATGCAATCTAATTTGGACCAAATCAACAAGGGTCATGAGAAATTGACACACAGCAGATGTTAATAAACTTTTTCTGAAGATAAGGCTAGGTTTCTTAGGCCATATGCTTTTTATCACATCAATTTAACTTCTCTTTTGTATTGTTAAAGCAGACACATACTAAGTAGTACCTGGGTAGTGTCTTATTCCAATAAAAATTTACCTATAGAAGTTGAATTTGTATTCTGTGAAACTTTTGTATCAGAAAATATTATTTTGCCTTTTTTCAACCATTTAAAGTATAAAACCATTCATAGTTTTTCAACAGTACAAAACAGGACAAAGGCTGTAGCTTGCCAATGACTCTTATGATATTTCCTTTATCAAATATGCATAGTAAAATTGGCAAAAGGGCCATAACAGTCACAAGCATACCAGGACATAACTTGTTATTAAATTTTACAAATGCATAGATGCTCCTGGACTATATGCAAATGTACTCTCTGAAGAAGAAACACTACAAACATAATCATCCTCCTCCTTCCCTCTTACGGACCACACTTTTTAACTGAAAGAAGCAAATCCTGATGGTGTCATAGGCTAGAAGAAAAATGTGATGCATTGTATTTCATAAAACTGATTTTTATTTTATTATCAATAATGCCTTACAATCTTTGCCAGTTAATCAGGAGTCATGAAATAGTTTCTACTGGCCAAACATACACAGAGTAAGCCACGGATCTTTTATTTTTAATGTAATTGTTATGTGGACATATTTTTAGTGTAATTGTTACTACATGTGTTGGATTTAATTGCATATAAAATGGCATCATAAAGATTACACTATCCTTAAAATGAAATATTTCTGATTATGAGTGACGGTTTAGAAACAGAGCAGCTAAATATGCATTTGATTAGTGGAGCAAATCTTTGTTCTTGGAGAAATGACAGCAATTCTCTATTTTCCATAAAGCAGCTGTAAGTACTATTTTAGGTAGAATCTAATAATAGAAGATATCCACAAGTTTGGGCCGGGGATTTAGCTTAGTGGTTTTGCCACCTGCTGTGCAAGTGCAAGGACCCGAGTTCGATCCCCGGTACCAAAAAAAAAAAAAAAAAAAAGAAGAAGAAGATATCCACAAGTAAGTGAAGCAGTATGTATTAAATTTTATTTCAAGGTATATGCAATAGAATTGTTATCACTGGACAAATAGTGCAACTAACTATAGGGCTGGAAATGCCAAGGACTCTAAATAGATTGATAAGATTCCAAAGCTACAGAACACTACTGTGATACACACACACACACAGACACACACACACAATAGTCCCTTTTATAGTTCTCTCTTTCTACCGACACATTAACTGCACATATTAGTGGGACTCACTGACCTTTCCATACCTGCATGCATTGATCATATCCAACCATGCTTCTTTCATCCTCATCTCTGGTTCCTCACCCATACACCTTTCCAAGTGCCAAGTAATCACTATTCTATTTTCAGTTTTATTTTTATTTTTAGTTTTACTTTTACTTTTCACATACAAGAGAACATGCAGTACTTGTCATTAGCCCTGTCTTACTTCACTTAACATAACGTCCTCCAGTTCTATCCATTTTGCTGCAAATGATGACTTCATTCCTTTTTATGTCAGAGTATACTGTGTTGCATGTATGTCTGTGCTTGTGTGAATCTGTATATGTATCACATTTTCTTCATCCATAATTCTCTTAATGAGCAGCTAGCTGATCTCAATATCTTATCTTTTTATAATCATGGTGCAACAAACATAGATATGCAGGTTATCTTTTTTTATATGCTGACTTAATTTCATTTGGATATACACTAAGAAGTAGGATGGTGAGATGCTATAGTATTTCTAGATTTTATGTTTTGAGGAACTGCTATACCTCTCTGAATAGAGACTACTAATTTATATTTTCACCAACAGCATTTGAGAGATCCTTTTTCTTTACACTATCCCCAGCATTGTTACTTGCATTTATTGTTATTTTAGATAACAGCCATTTTAATTAGAGTGTGATATTTCATTGACATTTTTCTTTGGATTCCCTTGTTCTGTAATGTTATTGAACACTTTTTCATGTGTGTGTGTGTGTGTGTGTGTGTGTGTGTGTGAGATTTGTATTTCTTTTTTTGAAAGGTGCCACTTTTCCAAGAACCATTTATTTAAGAGTCTATCACTTTTCAGTGTATGTTTTTGGCACCTTGGTTGAGCATAGGGTGTCTATAGATATTATAATTCAGGATTCTCTACTCTGTTTCATGGAGATAAATGTATCCATTTTTATGCCAATGCCATGCTGTTTTGTTTCATAGAGTTCCATAGCATATTTTGAAATTCACTATTTGTTCCTTTGGCTCAAGATTTGTTGGACTAGGATTGGTTGGGTTTCCATATTAATTTTAGTAAAATTTTCTCTAGTTCTGTGAAGGATATTATCAGTATTTTGGAAAGGATTCCAATGAATGTATAGACTATTTTGAGTGGTATAGACATTTAAATAATTTTAATTATTCTAACTCATAAACATCATAGTCTTCCCATCTTTTAGCATATGATCTTTATGTGCTGGTCTGTTCAATTTACTAATATAATGTTGAGAATTTTTGCATCTGTGATTATGAGGGATATTGCCCTATATTTTTTTGTTGTATTCTTGTCAGTTTTAGGTAACAAGTAATGCTGACCTCATAGTTGTAGTTCAGAAGGATTTCTCTGTTTTAGTTCTATAGAATGGTTTAGGAGGAACTGGTGATAGGTTTTTGTTGTTTGTTTTGTTTTTGTTTTTTGACAAGGTCCTGCTATATTTCCCAGGGTGGCCTCAAACTTGCAGTTTTCTTTTCCTCATCTTCCTGAGTTCTGGGATTACTCAACTGATCACCTGGCTACTGTTAGTTTTTTAAAGGTTTGATAAAAATGCAGGGACAAAGACATCTGGTTCAGGACCTTTCTTTGTTTTGAAATTTTTCATTACTACTTCAATGTCATCAAAATTTACTGGTCTATTCAGGCTTTTTAATGTCTTCATGATTCAATTTTGGTAGTTCATGTGTTCAGATAAGATTTCCCATTTATTAACATATAGTCCCCCCCCATTAAGTTTATTGGTACATTTTAGATATAAAATACATTTACATACATTGTTGGTATCTTGTAACATTACATGAGTACCTTGGTTCTTATTTTTTTTTCACTTCCCCTGCTCTCCCTTCAACCCCTCCACCCTTCCCTATTTGCAAAGATTTTGTTTCCATTTTTTTCCTTTTCTCATATTTTTCTCTTCTTTCCTTTCCCCTACCTCTCCCACTGCCCCTGCTCCTTTAGACTTTGACTTCCTATTACACAATATCAATTATACATTTTTAAAATTAAAATATCAAGACCTAGGAGACAGTACCACAGATTTTACAGAATTTAAAAGGCTATAGAAAGCATAATTCAAAATCTGTTTTGAAATAAATTTGACAACTTCTATGAAGTAACTTGGAAAACAAATTAATGAAACTAACTCTAGAGAAAATATAAAATTTGAATAGCACCTATTAAAGAAAGTATATTACTAGTATCACAACAACAGGCTCATATACATTTTAAATGATAAATTATATCAAACATTTAAAGCAGAAAAAATAAGGAACACTTCTCCCCTCATTTTAGGAACTCAACATTGTGCTAATCC
>NW_004624749.1:21040410-21074322 GCF_000247695.1 Heterocephalus glaber
CTTCTTCTTCTTCTTCTTCTTCTTCTTCTTCTTCTTCTTCTTCTTCTTCTTCTTCTTCTTCTTCCTTTTCTTCTTCTTCTTCTTTCCCTCCTTCTCTTTCCCCTCCTTCTTCTCCATCTCCTCATCTTCTTTTTCCTTCTCCCTCTCCTTCTTCTTTTCTGTCCCCATCCCTTTTCTGGCCACCATAAGCTGAGTAACTTTCTTCTACCTTCCCCTACTGCCATGATGTTCTTGCCTTGGAGCTATCTGACCATGGACTGGGTCCTCCACACTCAGCCAAATTAAACTTCTTCTCCTTTAAGTTGTAAATGTTGGGTATTTTATCCCAGGGATGAGAAAGTGACTAATACAATGAAAGTGCTAATCTCATCAATGCATCAATCATTGGTAAGTTCATAGTTGAAGGATCTGCTAAGAGATGGTGTGAGTTAGAGGAAGTAGATCACTGAGGACATACCAGCTACAACTTTTCTCTACCTCTTTTCCCTTCTCTGTTTCCTGGGTGCTATGAGATGAATGGGTTTTCTCTGCTTTGCCTTTCTACTGTGGTATTTGTGCCTTGGAGACATCCATCCACTGAAATCTCTAAAACTGCAAGCCAAAATAAACTGCTTCTTCTTTAAATTTTTAGGTCAGATATTTTGTCACGCAATAGAAAGGAAACTAACATAATAAGATATAAGTATTGCTATTGTTCCTTTATTTTAAAAAGTTAATTCTTTCAGTCTTTATCTTTTAATTGGAAAATATAGCCTGTTACATTCAAGGTTACTTAAGGACTTACTCTTGTCACTTTATTTTCTCCTTGTTTCTTTAATGTCACTCTTTTTCATCACTGTGTTTGGATGACTTACTGCACTGATAGTGTTTGATGATTTTCTACTCTTTTGTATATCTATTTCTCTGGTGGAAATTTGTACTTTCACATCTTTTTATGAATATAGTTATCTTTCTTTCACTTCTAGATATAGAACTCCCTTAAGCATCTTTTGTAAGGCTGATCTGGTGATTATAAATTCTCTCATTTTTTTTCTAGGAGATCTTTATTTTTTCTTTCCAGATGAACAAGAAGTTGAGCCAACAGTATGAATTCAAATAATAAGTCTCTTTTCAAGACGGTTCTGGGTTCATGCAGCATTGTGGTGGATCCCTGAAAGCCCAAATCAGGCCTCCAGTGCAGATATCCAGTTATTCATCTAAGTAGGTTGTAGCCTGGGAGGGTTGTGAAACATTCCAGTAACTAGAATTGCTAACATCCATTCTGAAACATTTTCCTTGGACATTCTCTTCCACCCTTTCCCCTGCAAAGAGTAGAGTGCTCCTCTCTTAGCTGTGGAGACTGTATGGCAGATGTCAAAGTATGTATTTCTCTTACTATGGTTTTGCCTCTGGTGTCTGAATTATACAAATTTTCAGCCTCTTTCTTGCTGGTTTCTAGTGTTCTCCCATGATTACTCATTTCAAACTGCAGTCATATATACCTTCCTTTGATGGGTCTTTGTGAGACGGAAATAAATGTTGAATGTTTCTATTTAGTCATAATGAAATCCACTGTGATATATTTTTAAGGAATTGTGTTATAGTTAAATTAATATTTTTTTCTTCTTACTCATGCATGAATAAAGGATAGGCTTTAATCAGCAATTGTGTAGGACAGTTAATAAAATATGGTAATAAATCTAAATACACAGTTCCTGGTTGATGTCAAGAAAAATAAAACTTGCAATATAAATAAGAATGTGTAGATCATCATCTTTTCCCTTTTCCTGGAGATGCTCAATAGCTATATTTTTTGAAAAATTTCCTACAAATTCTCATCACATGTTCACACACGAGGCTAATGTTTCCACCATTATACAATTTATGATAGTGAGTGGACATCAGTGACTCTCAAAAAACAAGAAAAAACAGTAAAAATTAAATTAATAAGTGCTTCTTTAAATTTTAATAGGTTAATAACCAGTTGTCGTATAGTTATAAGAAAGAGACTCTTTAATGCTTTTGACAAAGAATAATCATTCTGTTGTCAATAGTGCCACAGCATTCCTTCTTTCCCAAATGTAAACCTGTAGGTTACACCAGGATACATCTTCCCTGGGTAGACTCCTTTAGGATGGAACAGTTTTCTCTCTAGTCTTTATTCAAGGGAGAGCTAAGAAATATTATAATTATTTATGTGACTTAGCAAGGTTTTGTTCTCTAAAGTCAGTCTTCTTATTGATTAGAAATTCTGCTCAGAGATAAATTTATTAAATAAATTGGAAGTGACTTGAAATGACAAAAGTATATGGGAAGAATATTTATATAGGATGAGATAAATGGAAATGCATTTCAAAAATATTAGGCAGAAGTTATTGGAGAAGATCATACATATGTGACAGGGAGAAGACATGGTATATTTATGCTCATTCTTTTTTATGAAATTCTTAAATTTGAAATGACATCCTGGATTCAAAATGTTATATTAAATGTTGAAAATGTTCATTAACCATCAAGAATTATAAAAACATGACCACTTAATATCTTAGTATCAAAAAGCCTATGTATTTGTAATTTAGTAGGAATCTCTCAAGATATACTGATTTCTAACTCTTATATAGAAACTATAAGAAATAAAAAATTAAGCAATCCATATTTCCTTTCTCTTTAAAAATTACTCCATTTGAGAACTTAATATATATCATAATATATTGGTTAATTTCCCATCTGAGGAGAAATACACAATAACCATGACTTTAAGGAGGAGACATTTAAATTGCCTGATAATTTGAGGGAATTTGGCTGGTTTTAAGGCAGAAACATCATGACAAAGGGGATGGTGTACCTATTATACATTTTGGTCCTTATTTACACTTTCAGGTTCTCATACTAGACAGCTGACACCCAAACATATCTTGTTAAATAACACTTAATCTTCAAATAAACACAATAATAAATTAATAATTCTACCTTACATGTTACAACTATCTTGTGTGCAGCCAAAAACTCAATAATCCCTTCCCCAAAGTCTCAAAAGTACCAGCATTTTTTATAACTCCAAGTCAAAATCTCTCCTGAGACTCATTACAAATTCATAACTGCAAACCTGCATAAAAATATTTTTTTAAAAGTTACATAATATCTAGGTACAATAGCGTAATATAACCTTCCTATTCCCAAAGGAAGGCCTAGGAAGATAGAAAAGAATCAGGTCAAAACAAGACCAAAACCCAGCAGGGCAAACAGTAAGTGCCCTAGCTCCATGTCCTGCATCTGGTACACATGGTGCTGCAATGAGAGTCTGAGGGGTTAGGTGTTCCCACCACCATGACCTTGCTCACTGCAGTGGTTCTTCATGCTTCCTGAAACTTTCCTTTCTACAGGTACACATTCTTGACATCTCTGACCCTCTGTGGTCTCCATTGAAACTGCACTGCTCTTTCAGGGGCTCTTTGTCTATCCTCCCGGGATTTCCTTTGAAATAAGGGTGAAAGCTTCCCTGAACCTACAACTCTTGCATTCTGCATGCCAGTAAAATCAGCATCATGTGGCTATCACCAAGGCATGCTGTTAGCAGGGGAAGTAGCTCGGAGCTCTTGGATCACAGTCTCTGAGTGACTGGGTGGCTGCATATACTGAAATGAATCCCAGGGATCTACTTTCTTTTCTTTTTTAAAAATTCATTAAGTTCATTGGTACATTTTAAGTATACATTTTAAGGAAGAAAAGGTCCGAAGGGGAAATGGAAAGATGGGATCTACTTTTTTGACAGCCCTTTGAAGCAGGGGCTCTTTTCTCAAATGAAAGATTTATGTTTTTGCACTCTTCAGTCTATGATGGGTATGGTTTGTCAATTACTGCCATGTTGCAAGGTATCTTTATTCTGGTCCCTGTTCAAAGTTCTTGTTATTTTGTTGTGTTTGTTTGCTTTATTTTGTTTAATTGTAATGAACATTGAACCAAAGACCTTTGCACTAAGCTACATCTTCACTCCTTTTAAAATTTTTGATTTGTGACAGGGTCTTGTTAAGTCATTAAGTTGTTCAGGGTGGCCTCAAACTTGCAGTCTGAGTGTACTGGGTTTGGTTTGTTCTAATGACTCTAATCTCTTCAGCAGCCATACCTCCTTTCATCCAATTTACCCATGGTTTCTTTTCAGCAAAAATATAAATTTAAATTATTTCTGCTCTGCTCTTTGCTCCTGATTTTACTATAAATCTGGCTAAAAGCAGCCAGTAAGTACCCAGGCCATAGCATAATTGTTGGACTTCCTTGAAATTTTCTCTGCCAGATCAATTAGTTCACCTCCTTTGTTCTCAGCCTCCTACAATGTCTAAGAACATGGGCACAATGTCAAAAATTTCTTTAACAGAATGTAACACGAATGGCCCCTAGTCCAATTTCCAATATTGTCTTCATTCTCTTATGAAACCTCTTGAACCTCTCTGCATTCCTATCAGGATTCTGGTCTTCTGAGCTCTAGTTGAAATAACCCTTCAGCCTCTGCTTACAGCATTCTAGGAATTTTCCACTCTGCTTCTCAGAATTTGTTCCAACCTCTCCCTCAAACCAGTTACAAAGTCTTCTAAACTACAAGGTTAAATATAGTCACAACATTGATCCTGCTTGTTGGTACCTGTTTTTTGTACTGGTCACTTTGCAATAACTGGAACACAATACCCCAAACCTAAAATTTAACAGAGGAGAGGGTTAATTTGGTTCACACTTTCAAGAAATTCATCCCATGATCAGCTGGCTCAAAGTCAGAAACATCATGGATTAAAATGGATTCTGGAGCAGGGATGTTTGGGTGGCTGAGCAGAGCAGAGCAGATGAACACTGACAGAGAAGAAGGGGCTAGAATTGAGATACAGTACTCAAGGTCAGGCTTCCTTGGTCCACACAGAAGCATGCTTTCCTAGTCCCTATATAGCTGCCAAGACAATCTGTTGAAAATTAAGCTTAACTGTCACACATAAAAGGGTTATTATTCTGAGAAAAAAGATATGATGAAGAGGGTGAATTGAAGCTTCAGATATACAGTCATTCACTGATTAGAAAATACTGAATTTTACCACATATCTTTAAATGAATGCCCAACAGGAGAGTTAAACTAAGACTTTAAAGCTAATTATCTTCTACTGAATTCTTTTTCCTAAAAAAAATAGAAACAAAATACCAATTTTGTATTGTGAACTGGTTTGGTAAATGTTAGTAGCAATAAGTAGTTCAGCTAAAAATCTCACAAAAGTTAACAGTTACCAGCTTCTCTTAAATCCATGCCCATTGTCTTTTACACCATTATACATTAAGGCCTTTATTAATTTAAGTATGTAACCATATAAAAATTATAGACAATGTTTCTGTCCCCTCCTCCACCAAAAGATTATATGTTGAAACTCTAATCTGCAATGTGATCGTATTAGGAGATGATGACTTTTGGATGGTGTCACAACAGTAATGGCGCACAGTGGACATTGCAAGAGTAGAAAAATCCCTCGGCATTTTCTCTTTCAGCCATCTGCTACCCAGAATGGTGCCATTAAATAAGAATTGGGCTGGTTAATATCTCAAACTTGGATGTGTAAGCCTCAAAAATTTAAGAATATTCTGTTAGTTAAATCAGACAGTCTATGGTAGCAAACTAAAATCATTGCTATTTAGTTTCTTCACCCGAGTTACTTTTCCATTTTTATCCATTGACTACTGGTATAATTTGTTGAATCCATTTTTTTTTTTTTTTACAAACTTCTGCTTAAAACAAACTCAGCAATTCTGTATCACTTTCAGGATAAAACCCATTCCACCAAAACTAATGTGCAAGATCTTTCCTCAATTGACTTTGGACACTTTCTGGACCCTCATCTTTACATACTGAACCTATTTTTTTTTTCTTTGCTGCAATCATTCAAAACCACATAGGGTCTCACATTGACACATTGTATATAGCATATTTCCTTTTTTTGGTAACATGCCTTCCTCTATTCTTTGCCTTTCCTCTTCCAAAATCTATCAGTTTGTACTAAAGTGGTGACAAGATAGGAAATTGATGCTGATAAATTTAAACTAAATACAAAAAGATAGATTTTCTGTTGGTGGTCTCTCTAAAGGGAAACCTGAGACCCTGGGGGGAGAGCACAGACCTTTAAAGAAAGAAAAGGAGACAGCCTGGGGGACGAACGGCAGTTTATTTCTCCAACACTGTTCAATAATCACAGAGGGAAGAAGCAAGGGTTTTATACATGTAGGAAAGCAGATTAGTTATTCTGGCTATTGTCTTTCTGATTTTAACCTCTGGTGACAAGTGACTTTAAGTGACTCATAAAAGCTACAGGTGAATTTACAAGTCCCCCATTTCCATTCACCAATCCCGTTCACATCAAAGAGCACAGGGCAGCCCTCTTCTTATCAGATGGTATCAAGAGAGCAGGGCAACCTCAGCAGAAATCAAGCCCACAGGCCCACCACAAACATCACAGATGTGCATAGTGAGTCCTATCTCTCTTACCACCTGTAGAGTCATTGGGTTGAGGTCCTCTGATCCCAAGAAATGGTAAATAAGAAAACTAGTAAAACCTGTTTTTCTCCCTTGAAACTTTTACAACGTCTCTTAAAGTTTCCTAGAGTTCTTTTAACAAACAGACTTGTGGAATTTCCCAGAAATGACTTCTTAATTTTCTCAGTTAACAAACTTCTTGTGATCAATTCTTAGAACTAGATAGCTAAATTCTACAATTTCCTACAATTTTCTAACATTGTCTTCTGTCAGCTACTATGAAGGTAGTATTGATACATAGCTGAGAAGAAGTAAGCATAGAGTTTTGCTTTCATTTAATTTAAAATATATCTGACATTCCACTCTACCCTAGTAGCAATACCTTTTCTTCATTGTCATACTTCTTCAAGTTTATCACTTATTCCAGTGTGTTGTCAGCCATAATGATTTATTTGCCTTTTGTCCATCTAATATTAAACACAAACCCTTCATGAAATTTATTGAGTGAATAAGTTTCATGATTGGGGGAACAAATAATTAGGAAAATCTATCTAAAAGATACTGAATCTAAGTTACCCAGAAAGAGTTCACTTAGATTGTTACAAAAATACAGGCATTGAAGAATCAGGACACAAAATTAGAAATATTAATGGAAAGTATTAATTCGACTTCCAAAGAATTCAGTGAATTGTCCAATCTAACTATGCCCAGGAGCAGAGCACAGGGCCTGCATTTAGTGAACATTAGCCTAGATCACATTATTTGAAATAAAATAGCATTAGGTCATATCCCCAGCTCTTCTCTTTAAGGCTTGTGTAATATTGAAGAAGTAAATTAACCTCTTGGCAATGCAATTCCATTGACAGTAAAGTGAAGAAAATTACTAACCACCTGATAATTATTTTGTAAATGGCAACTCCAAAGGGCTTAGCATAATATTATGTGCATAATAAGTAAACAATAGATAACATTTAAGTTTATCCTTTTATAAGGCTTATCCATTATCTGGAAGGTTTTAAAAGGTGTGAGCTGAAGTTGTCATATGGCTTCTGGGGAAAATGCTACTGAAACTGGCGTGGGTTAAACTGCTTTCCCTCAACCTGCTGAGTGGCAGTGTGAATTTTCACAAAAGTATTTTCTTAACTGAACGTAGAAGTGAGAAATTACTATTTATGTCCATATGTAGTTGATGTTTACATGTGAGTTGTACAGTTAATAAATCTTAAAATTGAGTACATCAAAATAAATAAAGCTTAAATCTGCATACATGCTATTAAAGTTAAATAAATTCTAGTTGAATTACTAGTTCTTAAATGTTAAAAGGCTCTTAAATACTTATAAGAAACTATTGAAGAAAAATATTTTTATTGGTCAAAGAAAAATTATAGCTTTTTCTTAAACTGAAATTTGTTTGTATGCCTGGCACATTGCTCTTTCTGTTTGTTGTCTCATATAATCCTCGAAAAATGTACCAATAAAATTAATTTTAAAGTAAGGCATAATCTAAAGAAAATACACAAATGTCCAATAAACACATTAAAATGGTCAATGTCATCTGATACCAAATACACGTAAGGAAAAACACAATGAGATAACACTTCATACACACTAGAATGTCTATATTCCTATGAGGATGTAGAGAAATTAAAACTTTCATATGTTACTGGTAGGAGTATAAAATATATGGATATTTTATAAAATAGTTTGGTAATTCTTTAAAAGGTTAAACAGAATTGTCACATGAACAATTTTATGCATAGTATTTTTACAAGAGAATTAAAATTATATTTCATACACAGAAAGTTTATATGCAAATATTCATAAGATTATTCCTAATAGCCAAAAAATAGATATAGGCCAAGTGCATATCAATTGAATAATGAGTGAAAAAATATGTTGTATTCATACAATCCAATACTGCTCATTTTTAAACTAGAATGAAGCATTGATACATCATGGAACATGGAAGAACCTTGACACATTATGGTGAGTAAAAGAATACATTCACAAAATGCCACTTGCAGTATTATTCTAATTACATAAAATGTCCAGAATAAGCATATTTTGGAGTCTTAAAATAGAATAGTAGTTACCTACAGGTGGGAGAGTTGGGGAAATACAGGGAGTGGTTGCCAATATGCCAATTCAGATAATCAAGAGGCTCTAAAACTGATTATGATAGTGTTTACAGATGCTTTATGTTTTCAAAACAGTGCAGATACAAGATCTTTCTTTTTAAGCTATGATTCTCCATTTTCTTTCCACTCTTACCTACACAAAAAGAAAACTTTGAAAGATTTGTGGTTGCACAATGTCCTGTAAGGATAGAAGAGCATCAGTTTCAAAGCCAAATAAACCAAGGTTTGAGTTCAAGGCCTTCCTCTTCCTGGTAGAGTAACATATCCTTTTCTAAGGTCAGTCAGCTTCCCACCTCTAAGATGTGTAGTCAAAGGACTTATGTTTTTATTAAATGAGAAGATGTATATATGAATATCTAAAATATGCCCCAGAAATAGTTACTCCTTTTTCCTATTTTAATTGTCTCACTTTCACAACAAAAATATTTACTTCATTAAAATTTTTATCTTTTTTCAAGCACTTGGTAAATGACTTACCTGATAAGGTAACCCAGAGTGACAAATTCTCATCACTCTAGACCCTGGGGTAGACCTTACTAATCAACTGTTGCAATCTTTCGTGTTGAGTATATAAAGATAAAGCTTTAGTAGGATGGTAGTTCAAGTTGGCATAGGGGATAAAATATGTTTGCAGTTCTTAATTAGACAGGCATGGGAAAAATCTCAAATTTATTTTAAGGCAGCAAAGATATTAATAAGATTCTCAGTAAATTCTACAGACACAGCACATTCCCTTATTTCATAACATATTTGATATTTCTAGTTTAGCCTTCATAATTAGGATTTTAAAATATAGTAATCAAAAAGTATACAACAGCAGAATTAGAATAATAAATACACACATGTATGTATATATTTATATACATACATAAAATACAAATTGGTTGCCTTCAATTTCTGGGTAAAATAAATATGAATGTTTAATGTTAAATTTAATCAAATTGTAAGAACTCATAAAATATCAGTGTGGCATTATATAGGAGTAGCATGGTTGTAATATTTGGACATATAATTTGAAAAGATATTAATATCCTAAATTATAATAATAACATGAGCAACTGTTAATTTCATTTATGATAAAGGAAGGTCTGTACTGGATTAAGGCACTTCAGAAGCTGAAGAGGTACCAAAGCCCTGCATATACCTGATGCTATGTATTTGCAGTACAAATCACAGATACTGCACCTGTTATGATTTATCTCCATTTAAATGGTGAATATAAAATCCTGTTTGCATGATTTATGAAGTCTGAGAAATGCACATTTCCTTTTGGAGAACTAATGAATGAACACTCTAGTCAAGAGAACCATTAATTTAGAAAGAAGGTATACTTGATCTTGCATTTACTTGAGAAACACATTTTCATAGATTAAGAAAAGAATCCAAGCAAATTAGGAATACAAGGTTGTCTCCCATGCAGAAAGGTCAGAGCAAATTCAAGTCACTTTTTAAAAATGGCAAATATGGCAGAGCTTTATTCCATGCCTACTGTTTCCACAGCAGTGCTCCAGATGGCTTGGGAGAATACAGGAGAGATGAGGATCTTACCATGTTAATCTCTTGCTTAAAACTTGGACAAAAGAAAACTTTTGTCCAAAACAGAAGTTTTCAAACTTTTTCTTGCACTGAGTCAGAATTTCTTAACCTTGGCACTATGTATACTTGGAACCAGATAAATCTTTAAATGTTGTAAGGGTTTGTGTATATTCAGCAGCCTTTACACATTGGGTGCCAATAGCATCCTCACCTCCAGTCATAGAATGTCTCCAAATGTTGCATTTTCTTTTGCCGGGGCGGGGGGAGTAGTGGCATCCTCACTTCCACCTGAGAACCACTGATGTAAGATCTAGTTCTATTTTCCTCGTATCAGAAAATATACACAGCAGAAAAAAGTGAACTAGATCTTACATCAGTGCTGTCCCCATACAACTTCGACTACCTGAATGCCCTCATAGGGATGCACACCTTGTAATTCTCTGCCTACACACTTGCCTACTACAATTCAGCTCAAGTTCCAATTTATCCCAAAGATATCCTGATGACAGAAGTTTCAATTAGATGTCTCTGCTGTTTGTCTCACCTATATCTTTAGCAATTCTAGAATTTACCAGCTGTAATGCAATTTTTTGTTAACTTGCTAGCCTCTTTTTTTTAGGTAAAAAGCTCCTTAAGGTCAAGGAATCATTTTTATCTATCTATTTATACATAAGGGCTTACATAAGAGATTCAGCAAGGCTGTGTCCAGAAATCACTGGGAAGGATTGAATAAATATGAGATTCACGTCTCTGATGTGATGTGTAACTAAAAGAAATTGGAAGATGAGACACTGACATAGCATAACTAAAGAAGCCAAGTAGGTAAAATACCTGATATTCAGAAAGAAAACAAAGTAATGGTCTCTTGTGGGAGAAACTAAATAAAATTCAGGCCAACTTGTGATGTGCAGACTGCACAGAGAATATAATCATTATCTCTGTGTTTCTTCCTTTGTAATTATTATTTACATAAGTCTGGGATATATATAGTAGGAAAACCTGGATATGTATGAAGTCACTAGGTTGGCAAAATTTAGCAATGGAAAATATTAGAGTTGAAATAAGCCTTTACAAATGTCTAGCCCAAAGTTTAGCTATTATTTGTAGGAATTAATAAATGTCCACTAGGCTTTCTCATACTTGCTTTCTTCATGCAGAAAAGTAGGATAGTCTTACCTTCCTTAGAGATTCTTATGAGGAAATCTGGAAACAGTTGAATCCTTCAAAACAGATTGAAGCTCAGTGGATACTTTACAAATTTCAATTTCTATTTTTTTTAATATTTCATGCTCCTCCTCTTGTATTCTTACTTAATATTTTATGATAAATAGCCTTTAAAAGAATGTCTACTGATTCATATATGATTTTGTCTCCCTTCCAGGATTTCCCTCATCATAACCATACCAAAGTGCTCAGAGAAAATTTTTTTGATTAAGTAATACCATTTCTATGACTACTAAATGATTAATGATAACAGAGACACCAAGATGGTTCTAACATATCAATCTTTTGAGGCAATCCTCTATGTTGCCATCACTTCGCTTCAAATCCTGCTGATTTTACTGAGTTATGATAACAGAGAACTTATATTCACTTTGCTATTGGCTTAAGTCCATACTTTATGGCCAGATGAATGTCATCAGGTGAGCAAGAAAGTAGGAGAATTCCACAGCAACAAAATCAGGATATCAAAAGCTGTTATTCCAATAGGATACAATAGAATAGACAGAAAAAATAGAACCCCAAATGAATGTGCTGTGATATGAGAGTAAAATTATAAATATTTCTAGCGCTAATCTGCTGGAGAACTAGGACTTACTGTTTGCCAGCTATGTTGGCTTTGCTTTAGACTTTCAAAGGTTAAAAATTCACAAACAGAAATAAAGAATTGTGTATAGTTGTAACTCAATGTTTATGAAGCATTATATAAATAGATATAATACCTTTATATAAGTTTTGATACAAACTAATGAGCCAAATGGAACATATTTGAAAGGTCATACCTAGCTTCCTTAGAATTCATTATGCTTGCTGAACAAGTAGTATACAGACACATATATGTACACATATGTATATATATATGTATATTCATGGATGTTATATACCTGCACATGAAAATAAGCTTTTTATCATGTAATAAAAAATAGCCATAAGAAAATGTGAAATTGGAGTTCATTATCTATTTCTGAATAACAAGTTATTCCAAAATGTAATGGCTCAGAATAGTAAACATTTCTTCCCCATTCCCCTTCCCTCCCTTCAACCCCTCCACCCCTCCCTATTTACAAAGACTTTGTTTCCATTTTTTCCTTTTATCATAAATAAGAACCAAGATATATTATGTAAAGGTGCAAATTCCCAGTAATGATTGCCAGAATAATGTATACCTAAATTGTATCAATAAAATTAATGAATGTAAAAATAGTAAACATTTCTGTCTATACAGTTTCTCGGTATCAGGAATTTGAAAGTGGCTTAGGTGGAAGCTTCTGGTGGGGGATCTCTCATTAGGTTTCTGTCAAGGTGTTCATGGGGTTTCAGTCATCTGAAGACTTGATTGGAATGAAGGACCTGCCTCCTAAATTTCTAACTCGTACACTGGAAGTCCCAGTTATATGGACCTCTCTTCAGGGCAAACTATGTGTCTTCATGACATGGAAGTTGGTTTCCTGGCACAATCACTGCAGGAAAGAAAACTTAATGGAGACAGATACAACTGCATTGTTTTATAGCCTGGTCTTTAGAGCTACACATTCTCAGATATCCTTTATTATTTCAAAATGAATCACTAATTCTATTCCACACTCCAGGGGAGGGAAAAACATCTGTAGTTTACAATGTACATAACCGAATAATAAATATCAAAAAGAGAGACATGGAAAGAGAAAAAGGAAGGAAAGATATTAAAACTAAATTTGATGTTAGCAAAAATGTCTGGGAATAGTTCACCAAACACGTGGTTGAGGGGTGCATCACATTCACATCCTGGGACTGACATTGGTGATGGAAAATATGGATGTCTATCAAACTATGAGACTCCTAGACATGAAGACTTGAACCCGACTTCAAGGTCAGCCTGGACAATGTAGTAAGGCTGAACTTCATCTCTTGAAAAGAACTCAGGATTGGGAAAGTGGAGGTAAACCTTGTTATCCTGAAGTTTTTAAGGACTTTATGGCATCATTGGGCATACAGCTTGTTCTTACATAGGCAGCTGGATAGATGCTCTTTGAAGAGATTAAGCATGTCAATTTTAATAAATTTGTGGAAACTTAAGAAAAAAAAACTATGAGGCTCCTGTGGTAAAGTCTTGGGCAAGCCAAAGACTTTTTACTGTAAAATCCTCAGATGCCTCATATATGAGCCATGTTAGGGGACAGTGATGCTATTTTTTCAGCTCTAGTATTCTGGTTGGATATACAACAAAGGAGCAGGAAGACTTAGATGAGTGCACTTCAAAGTTTCTAAATCCTCATTTGACCTTTGAATAATCTATTACTACAGAGCAAAAACACCAGAACTGTAAGCTCAAAGATATTATTTTCTCTCATGGTTCTGTAGGTTGATGAACCCACAGAGGTCTTGTACGTGACAGGGATGAGATGGCACTCTGGTACAATGACCTGAAGGTTTGCCTGTGCAGACCATCAATGAAGCTGATGCTTACTGTCACTACCTGGAATTCAGTGACAGTCAGAACCGAAGCTCTTACAGGTGTTCTATGTAGCTGGAAGTTCTTACACATTGCTGCTGTGGTTTCAAACATCAAAAATTGAATTTCAGTCCTATGTATAGGTCTTCCATAATCCTCCCCTTCTATTAGTCACTTAAATTCTAGAGAGGGAGTGATAAGCATCACTCCTCAATTACTAGTAAGGTAAAGTTGAAGAAGGAAAAAGGGAAGGGTAATTTTTCCTGAACCATCTTTAAAAATACTATGTGTTCCAGTATGATTACGTGACAGACACAAGAAAGTTCTCTGCACAGAGTCTTAAAATATTTTTTCTTTTAAAATTCTGAATCAATTGTGGATCCTAATGTGCCTGTACCTAATCATTGGTTGGTGCTCTTACATAGGTAGAACAACTGCTTTCGAATCTCTCAGGTTACAAATGTAGGTGTTAAAGACTGACTAACTCAGTTAGGCTGTTAATTTGGTGCACTGAAACATATTTCAGGTTCACATAACCCTTTGAAATATACTTTGAAAAATTGTCTTCCATCATGTATGTGTTTGTGTATCTGTGAACATATTCATTCATCTTCCAAATATTTCACTAATTGTCACAGAGTTGGCAAAATGACTGAGTGAAATAAACAAGTTGACTGTTGTTTCCTTTAAATTGTTATTTAAATCAACAGTCAAAATTGTCAGTCCACAGACAACATAGACATAATTTTACAGTTAATTTACATATGACATTAATTACCTATCAGGTTTCTATAATTTCCTCTTATCTTGGCCACTTAGCAAACAATATTTATAGATTTTCATTTGCTATAACAAATTGGAACAAATGTCACAATTTCATTTTAGTTCTGTTTAAATCTTACTCTGTATTAAGTTCCAAATTTGAGAAAATTGTGGTAGCTTTGTCAAAAATCCAGGCTTCAGCTTATACAGGACAAAGCTATATTTGGAAGATCATGCAAAGTAAAACACTACTAATTAGATTAAGAGTTAACATGAGGACCATTTAGAAAATAACATACTGCTTTTTGTAAATCTATTCTTTATATGGTATTTAATTTTTGGTTTCTGTTTGGGAATAGATATGTAGGATTACTTAAAATCATATTTAGATAAAACCGTACATGCAGATCAACTCTTCCAATGATACAGGGAGATCATATTTCTGGTAGAAACAGGGTAGGTTGGCTTGACCAGATTTCCCATAGAATCATGTTTGGTTGTGCACACGTATAATCCCAACACTCAGGAAAGCTGAAGCATGAGAACTTTATGTTTGAGTCTAGCCTAGCCAACATAGTGATTTATCAGGTTCTTGTCTCAAAAAATCCCGAGAGAACAACTAAAAATAAACTTTGAAAATAAATTAAAACATACATGTTGAAAGCATTGAATATCTGTCCAAAGAAGTGAGGAAGTCTAATGCTAAGATCAGGGAAAAGGAAATTTTTATAGGAGATCTTATGCCTCTCTCTAGAAGGTAATGTCTAACTGAAAATGGTAGCTGAGAAACTAAGGAACAGATTACTCCACAGCAAATTTGTGGAGTAGGTGGTACAAAAATTGGAGGTCAGCGCATGTAGGAAAAAAACAAAAACAAAAACAAAAATCTCATATAAGAACCAGATAACTGAATTATTAAGAACAAAAGACAAATGAGTTTTATGTTAGAGGAAATAAAAGACAAGAAAGAGAATTTCATCAGAAAAAGGGAGAACTATAGAGTAAGATTCAGTAGATTATCCTCCCCAGGTAAAAATTGAAGAGTATAAGGAAGAGTGAAGTAAGTGAAAACTACTTTTGAAAAATATCTCTGATTATAAGAGATGTTGAGAAAATATACTTATAATCTCAAAAATGTATACTCAGAGTTCCCAAGGAGAAAAGAAGAAAAAGAAAATGGGGTAAAAGCAAGCTTTGAAGATATTGGCTAAGAATTTTACATAACTTTAATACATTAAGCCAGATTCACAAAGCATTGTAAGCCTTAAACAAAATGCAAACAAAGAAAACCAGTAGGGATATGGTATTAAAATTTCTAACAAGCAAAAATAAAAATTTTAAATCAGTCAGAGGAAATAAAAATAGGCAAGAAAATTCAAAATGCTACACTTTTCCAAGAGATAAATTACAAACCTTTTTCTTTCAATACAATGATGTTTCATTTGCAGATTTTTTTTCAGGTATTAAGACCAGAAAGCATCATGGATTAAATATATGATTTCTAATATTTTAAGAAATAGTTTCCATTAAAAAATTCCATTAATGGAAAGAAATAAGTAAGATCATAGGTATTTTGTGGAAGATACCCCATTTAGTGCATTACAAATTATACTCTCTGGGATATTGGTTTTAAATATTTTGCATTTCATTAGCTTTTAAGAGTACTTTAGTATTGAATTAGAAGATTACTGATTGATTGAGCTTGTTTGCTGGAATCTGTAGCTATGAAGTTCTGGATCTAAGAGCAGAGCAGTCACATTTCTCTGCGCAGGGCAATTTACATTGCATGTACTCTCCCAGAAAAAGGAATAGTACTGAAGAGCTTGTCCTGGGAACCCCAGATCATAATACAATGTATAGTATATACTGTAGTTGTGAGATGAGAATTAAAAATTATAGTTTGTTAGTGAAAATTAAAAAGTTATTTTCTTGCAAAAACAAAATTTTAACAAGCACAGACACCAAAACTTAGCCAACCTTTATCTCAAGCTCATGCTATGTCTTTTATTTTGCTTAAAAGTGAATTCTTCAGCTTCTCTTGGGCATATTTGTTCCTGCAACTCGGTTTTACACAAATAAACCAGAGAGGTTGGCATCACCATTTTACCTATTTTAAGTGAGGCATTTAAATTCAGTGCACCAGGCCTGAGAATATGGATGCTGAAGTATACAGAGTTGTAGAAGATGCTTTCTAATCATAAATACCGGCATTTTTGTACAAAAAAGAAGAATGCTTATTTATTTACATACTCATCCAAATCATTATTGCATATACAGAATATATTGAATTTTTCTTAACATAAATTCAGTACTTTACATGATAATTGTAGCCAGACTACTAGAGTTAAGCAGCAATTAACATTAAAATATAAACATCATAATAAAATATATTTTAAGTACTCTTTTTAAATAATTCACTCATAGATTTGAGTAGGTATGGCTGAAAATAAGAGACAATTAACCACAGAGGTAAAGGCTAATTTTTGCATAAGTTATGTCTTGTGTTAAGATGTAGCTAATGATCAATCACATTTCTTTCATTGCTTTCATCAGCACTCTTTTCATACTCCATATATTTTGGAATATTGATTTTAGTTAAGCAACTTAACTCTGGCTAATTCTCTCTTAGGAACTCTGACAAGTTGTAATCAAACACCTGGCTGGAGCTGTGGATGTCTGGGATTGGGGAATTTGGTTCAAGCTCATTCATGAGTGCTGGAAGTCATTAGTCCTCTGTGGCTATGAGCTAGAGACAACTTCTTGCCAAGTGAGTCATAGCAGCTATATTATGCATAGAAAGTTCCAACAAGTGAATGGAGAGAGAGAGAGAGAGAGAGAGAGAGAGAGAGAGAGAGAGAGAGAGAGAGAACACACAGCAACAGAGCAATAAAATCATCAGTGACATCTGCTGCCTAATCTCTGAAGCAAGGAATCGTCCCTTCTGTATCTTGCTATTTATTGGTCAGAGATCAACGCTTGAGCAATGTGACACAGGAATCACTATGGAAGGGTACCAAAGAGCATAAAGGAAAATCTCTTACATTAGGCCTTAACATCATCTTCAACATTTCAGTCTCATATTCATCAAGGTCCCTAAATCTTAATACTGTAGAAATTTTCTGAAGTACTTTAAATTAAATGTGAGATCCCTTATTTTACCCATTAAATGGGTGTTGTTAATATAGTACATTCAATCAGTTTGTTAAAATGTGATGGTGATACAATCTGCCAACATAACAAAATAAAACATCACTCAATATTATCATAATTTTATACCATATTCAGTTTTTAATGACTTAACTTCAAAGGCCCCACATTATAAATTTACCTGCCTTTGTAGTCTTCTTAGGGTTCTGTCAGTCTATTAAAAAGGAGGGAAAAAACCTGTTATTGATTCTAGGAATGACCAACATGTTTACCAGTGCTTTGGACTTTACTCCAGTTTAATCTCTTCAGATCCTTCTTCATTAATTCTCTGCACGATTAATTTTATGTGTCCACTTGACTGGCTGTGGGATGCATAGATATTTGGCTAAACATTATTAGGAGTGTGTCTGCAAGACTGCTTCAGAGTGGGATTGACATTTGAATTAGCAAACTGAAGTGGATGGGCCTCATCTTATCCACGGAAAACTGAAGAGTGCAGAAAGTCAGAGCAAAGCCTGACTGAGTAAAATCTTGATCTTTTGTAGCCTCCAGTCACTAATTGAAATGTTGGCTCTTCTGTGTCTGGAATCTGCTAGCTTTCTGAATGGAACTTAAGCCATCAGTTTGAGTTTTCAGGCCTCTGAGTAGAGATAGAACTAGATATCAGCTCTCCTCTGTCTGTTGCATGCCAGCTGCAGATCTTGGGATTTCTTGGGTTCTTTAATCAGTTGATCCAGAACTTGATTCTAGTGGTTCCATTCATCTGATGAACTTTGATTAATACTTGTCCTTTCTGCAGCATCATATATTCTCTTCTGAAAAAAAGTCATTTGTAAACCAGCAAGCTCTGTCATCTCTGCCCTTAGCTGTTTCTCCTCTGTGCACCGCTCCATTTACTGTGTACTCCTTAAATCTATTTTCACCTCCATTTCTCTCTCTCTTTTTTTTCTTTTTTGATACCCAGGATTGAACTCAGGACCTTGTGCTTGCAAGGCAGGCACCAGAACCACTGAGCTAAATCCCCGGCCCCTCCATTTCTCTTTTTGATAGTGTGATGTTACAGGGTTGTCATCATAGAAGAGGTAGAGTTAGTCCAGGAGTTCAAAGCATCAAGTGAAGGATTCAAGTGAGGACTAAATATCACATATTAAGCTTAGTGAAATTCCCAAACTACAGGGAATTTCCATTTGTGATCATTTCGCATATAAATTTGCTAAATTAACTTCAAGCAAATATTTATTTCCCTACCTTGATCATAGATGTTTTATTAAAGAAAAGAATACTTTTTTTATTCTGATTTTTTAGCTTTTTACTTTAAATAAAACATTTGCTTGATAAATAGAATATTTCACAAGCATAAATATTTTCTATGTAAAGTTTCAAAATTGCCTGAATTATGGGGGGTCTTGATCCAATGTGGCCTCAAGACCAAAAATATGTCACGCTCTGTACTAAAGACCCCCAAAATATGACAGCTGCTGTGCTATACCATGTACTCCCACTGTGATGTGCTGACTTCCTCCCACCAGTGGCCTAAGAGCAATAGATCCATCCCATTCGTAAACTAAAGGACATATCCAAGGGAAGGAAATACACAAACGTATTCACATTTGGATTGAAGCAAAGTGAACATTTCTTTTTTTTGGCCTTGAAGCAGAGATCACAGAAATTCCTGTCCAGAGGATGACACTACTCAAAGTACTTGACCCCGGAGTTTGATAACAGCTGTGTAACCAGTGCCTGCTTGTCCCTTTTTCCAGATTAAAGTTTTGCTCAATTTGTTTTGGAAGAATAGTTGTTGTTAACCCCATTCTTTTGCTTTTTTGAGAGTAGCAGATTATGGTATTTTTGAGTCTGAATATTATCTCTTATCTCTTTCACTTTTTCTTAGTAGTGAGATTTTTTTTTTAAAGAAAATTGTTGGTAAGATGCAGGAAAATAAAAGAAATATAAATACTAATTTTAGAAAGTGGTGCTGAGAAATGAATATAGGATCTTCACAAGGAGCTATATTACCATTCTATTTTTAATTTCTTTTCAAATTGTGTTTTGAGACAGGGTCTCACTAAAGTGCTAAGTTGCCCAGGCTTGGCTCATATTTGAGATCCTCCTGCCTCAGTCTCCCAGAGTCCTGGGATTACAGTTACTTACCTTCACACCTAGGTAAACATTAATTTTGAGGCAGCTCAAAATTAATTTTGAGTAGCTTGCTTTGCATTTGAGCTTTGTTTCTACTGACAAATAGATTTTAGAGAGAAAAATGCTTTATATACAGATCATACTTCTTGACTATTATGATGTTTAGTTCTATTCTGGATACTTTTATCTGCAAAATGAAGTAGTATGCATATCCTTATGGGCAAAATATTAATAAATAAAAAGAGCATAGGCTATGAATAGATAGGTAATGTACCATAATCCATATTCCACTCTATTTTAAGAAGTTCAGTAAATATTTAGTCATTTATGGTTACAATGAAATTTTAAATATATTATTAATCTTTGCTCATAAAATTCTTAAAAATTTCAAAAACTGGCAAAATACACACAACATAAAATTTATCATTTTCATCAGTTTCAAGCAGTTCAGTAGTGTTAAGTACATTCATATTGATGCACAAGTATCATCTGCATTCATCTCCAGAACACTTTTCATCTTGAAAATGGAAATGCATATTAACTCCCCATAACTCCTATTCTCCAGTAACAGGAAGTCTGGATTGACTAAGAATGATGACCTCAATTGTAATCCATGAAATAGTAAAATGTGTCAGAACTTCCTTCCTCTGTAAAACTAAACCATATTCCATTTTAGATCTTGAATGCCTCTCAAAGTCCCACGTGTTAAAGGTCCGTTGTCTAGAATTGTTCAATTGGAAGACTGAAGAACTGTTAAAGGGTCCAGATGGGAGGCCTTAAGTCATTAGGAGCATGGTAGATTGTGGAACCACAGGGCCTCTTCTTTTTCTCTTTTGTGTCCTGGCCATGAGGTAAACTTTTGTACTATACCATGTACTCCCACAGTGATGGGCTGACCTCCTCCCACCAGTGGCCTAAGAGCAATAGATCCATCCCATTCATAGACTGAAATCTTCAATAGTGTCAACCAAAATAAACCTTTCTCTTTTTTTACAAAACCTTTCTCTTTATACAGTGATTGATCTCAGGCACTTGTTACAGTACCGGAAAAGCTGACTAAAACCTCACTGTAAGTGCATATCAACTTTGATTACTATTCATCTGTTGATGTACACTTGGGCTGCTTTAACCTTTTGTCTATGTGAATGAAAGTGTTGGTGAAAGTTGCCTTAATGCCTTTTCACAATGCACTAGAATTTCTTCAGTCAAAAGCAAGGAGCGAGTGCTGAGAGGATAGACCACTGACATTTGGAGGACAGGATCCTTATTTATTTATTTATTTTTTGTGCCAGGGATCAAACTTGGGACCTTGCGACAGGATCCTTATTGTTCAGCATGGTTCCTGAACACCATGTACAAGCTGCTCCAGGAAGAAGCACAGCTGGCTGCCTTGGAACTAGGTTGGAGAAGTGTAACAAATATTGAGCTAAGAGCAAACATTCACTAGAAGTCACAACAGTTTGGCATCCAACACTCCCTCTAGAGAAGTTACAAGCTTTCAAGCATACTACTGGGTTTCAAAAAACTTCAATGGCGGGCAGGGGATTTAGCTCAGTGGTTTCGCTGCCTGCTGCGCAAGTGCAAGGACCCAAGTTCGATTCCCGGTACCAAAAAAACCCCCAAAAAACTTCAATGGCATTTACCAGTACATTCCTGGCACTTGGTTCTCTGTCAAACTACCAAAATCCTCTGCTCAGGAAAATGTTGAAAATTTATGTATTTGAGAGAATAAAGAGAGAAATTTTCAATTTACTTTTCTTCATATTTATTTATTTATTCAGCTTACTCTTTGTCGACTATTGACTTTGTCTATGTCTGCCATTTGTAGGCCTCCAGGATTCTGAGGCAAATACTGCTGTTGGCTCACTGCATGCAGGCTCTGCTTTCACAGATTGAAGCAGGGTGCAACCAAATACAGTAAAAAGTGGTATTTGTACCAAACCTTTACAGCCTTTTTCTTGTCATTATTCCCTAGACAATACAGTATAATAACTACTTACATTGTTTTAAGTATTATAAGTAATCAGAGTGATTTGAAGTACATGATATTAAATAGGTCTGATGCAAACCTATGGTGTTTTATACAATTGACTTGAGCATGTATAGATTTTGACTCCTGTAAGGGGTCCCAGAAGCAATTCCAGGGACACCTAAGGACAATTCACAGCCTCATACCTTCTAGAAAATTAAAGTTTTATGAAAGGAACACATAAATGAACAAGTGCAATACCATGTGAATAGAAGTGAAACTGAAACAAGGCATTGAGTGTGACGTCTTGTGCTTGATGAGAGAATGTAAGTGAGACAAAGGCATGAGTACTGGTTAGAACATGGATACCCTCTATATTTCCTGTTCATCTTGTGTGTTTCAACACCTCAAATGAACGATTAAAGAAATAAACTTTATTGAATGTGGGAAACTGGATAGACCATTAGGATTTACCCATAATTTCTTTTCTAATTTCTTTTTCTTTTTCTTCCATTGGTCCACTGATTTCATACAAGTAAATATTTTCTCTTTAATTCTAATATTTTCCCTTTTTGCATGTTTTTATTAATGTTTTTTATTCCCAGTGTAAACATTTATTAAGCACCTACTGTATTGCAAGGAAAATATTTGACATTTTTCTACTATGTGTGAAAAAGTAGTAATCAAGACACATTACAAATAATTTTTGCATAGTATAATTTGTAGTCCAGCAAGGAATACAAGCAAATCAATTAGATGGACATAGTTTACTTTCTCTGATTACACATGCTACATTTTAAACTTTATTTCACAGGGTTCTGTGTTCTAATGGAATTTTCACAAAATGTGAAAATTATGATCTTTAGATGTTCTTTTGAATGCTTTTGTTTTATTCTAACTACTTAAAACAAACATTTCTTTCTTAGTATGTCTTCAAAGCTACTGTATTTAGCCAGAGATGGTAGCTTACATATTGAGAAGCCTCTTTGCAGCTTAATGCATGGTGCTTTTCAGTCATCCTCAGATGGACAGATAACCAGCCCCAAGTCTTACTGGCTCCTCTTCTTGTTACCCTGGACCAAATCACCTTTTACACTAATCCAGAGCAATTCAGGGCTTCACTGAAGGCAGCTTAAGAGCTTCTGATGTTGATGTCTCTCACAATATCCCCATATGCTCTGCTTTTGTCCACTCACCAGGGACAGAGGCAGAACACGGTGGGACATCATGTATTGCATTATTTAGAAATAAATGAAGAGGATATCCCTAGAGAAGAACTTGATTTTAAACTGAAAAAAATGTTTAAGAGCCATGGGTGTGAAAGAAATAGCAGCAGCAGATGTTGTAAAACACCAGTAAGGAGGAAAGAAAGGCAGCAGCTGAGAGTGAATTGATTTTCCTCCTCAGTCTTGCATCCTTACTCAATCATGCCAGATGGAGAAGCAGTCACTAAGACATAAGGTGCTATTGGTCTCACTGCCCTACCCACAAGAGAACTGGTTGAAAATACTTCCCCAAAGCAGCAGAATGATAAAAGCAAATGCACTGTTTCATTTATTAATCAAGATTCAATTTATCTCACTCATTTGAGACAGCAAGCTGTGGTGGAAAAGAACAGACTTTGGGTTACAGAGACATAGCTTTGAATCCTAATTATTTCTCTTGCTACTTGAATGACCTTGAGGCAGTTTCTTTTCCTTTTAGAGACATTCTCACTTGCAAAATATTGATAGCTAACACTTTTTGAGGCTTTATTTTGTGCTGGTCGTTATGCTATTCACTTTATTTCCTCATATAATCCTCCCTTACAACATGAGTTATGTATTTTTTTTTTTTTTTTTTTTTGGTACTGGAGATCAAACTCGGGTCCTTGCACTTGTGCAGCAGGAGGCGAAACCACTGAGCTAAATGCCAGCCTGAGTTATGTACTCTGTTTTCTTTTTTCCTGAGTTATGTATTCTTACCGGATATCTACAAAAGAAAAACTTCAAAGCTAATCTAACAAAGTTAATTAACTTACAAATGATGGCCAAGTAATGTAGAGATTTGGTTTAGGAATGATAAGACAGAGTGGGCCTGGGTTCAAATCCTAGATCTATCATATAAACTCGGACCTCTTTTCTAACCTCAAGGTGACAAAATTTCTACATAAATAAATGTAGATATTGGGAAAGAGTACTTCATTTAATGGTTATGAAGCTGTTATTATAGAATACAAGTGGGTTTTACTGTCACTCCAGGACAGAATAACTGTCCAGTCTAGGTTAACCACTTTATTATTACCCTTACCTTTTCTTTTTTTGGTACTTGGAATGAACTCCGGACCTTGTGCTTGTGAGGCTGGAGGTGGAACCACTGAGCCAAATCCCCGGCCCACCCTTACAATTTTATACTGCGTTACTCAGTATAAATAACACATCTAAATTTAAATCCAGGTCTGTTAGCTTTGGCAGCCCATGCTATATTCATATACACTAGTGATTTCTCTTGTGTGGGTTAATTGTTGTATCAAGGAGTGGAAACTGCAGCACTTAGTGAACTAAATACTTTCTAATTCCTCCCAGGTTCTCTCTTTTTCCTTGATGCTGGCAAGAAAATAAAATTTTGAATTTAACAAGGGCTACTCTCTCTCTCTCACTCTCTCTCTTTGTCTCTCACACACACACACTTTTCCATATTCACTGAGTCCTTCAGATGGTTGCTTTTCTAACCATTTCTGGACTCCTTAGTCTATGCTTTAAATATTGATGATAATCAGGGATACATAGCCAAATTATCTACTTTTTCTTGTTCTTCATATTTATTATATGTGAGCAAAAATGGGCGAAGAATTTATCCAAGGGAGAAGGTAATATTGTCACAGAATCTCTTGGTGATTGCGGTAGAGAGAATATTAAGACCATAAGAATGTGAATTTCTCAAGGGTTAGGGAAAAGATTGTGTGGTCTCTGTGTGTGTGTGTGTGTGTGTGTGTGTGTGTGTGGTGTTTTTATAGGATAGAAAAATACTAAGGTAACAAGAAACAGGTGTAGTGAAGTGAGCTAAATAAATGTGACAGATTAAACAGATTACAGAATGCTTTATCTAGGCCAATTTATGTCCAGGAAAATCTGTTTAGATTAGTTTTACACTGGCCCAGGCTAAGAGTAAATCAAAGATAAGAGACTTAAGGGGAAGAGGAGACTCTTGACCCAAGTTAGGTTCACAAGCATTTTGTTCTCATTGATAGTGGAGACACTTCTAAGTATTTTTCTGCAAAGAGTGGGATTTTGAAGGCAGCAATTGTGCCTGGTCTTCCCAGGTAAAGCAGGAGGCATGAGATAGGAGTCTCATCCCAGTCGCTTCTTTATTAAGCCATTTCCTTGATATGAATGGTAGGAAGATTCCTTTTAAAATTCTTTTTCAAGATTACAGAGCCTGGATAAAATTTAACACACTTCTCAAACATTATTTCTAGGTGTGCCTAAGCAAGCTGGTTAGAAATAATCACCATAAAATAACATAAGCCTTTCTACTCAACATCTCCAAAGTTAAAAGCATTCTTTCAACTAAAATTGAAAAGCCTTTTTTGTTTTTGTTTTGCATTTCTTGGTTTCACTACCATCAGCATAGTCATTTAAAATTGAAATATAGAAATAGAAATGAAGGAAAAAATAATTTTATCTATTCAACTTACTCTGGGTTGTATATATAACATGTATACAAATATAGGTAAACACAAGGAACTAGACATGAAAATAAATTTTTAAAAAGCGAAGTATATGTGGAAAAAATAAATGACCAGAATAACAAACTGTACATTTGTTAATAGAATTATATAAATTAAATATTGAGCTGAATATTTGTATATTTTTATGAGGCCATATGTTTTTATATTGCAGATACAATATATGTTCCTATAAAAATGCTTAACTAAAAATATATATATTTATATAAATATACTTGTATATAGATGTATAATAAAATGGGATCATAGTATTACATACATTTTTGTGATTGCCATTTTTTCATTTAAGTATGTATGATGCTTATCTTTTACTCCCACAAAAATTATTCCATTATTTAATTGTGCAGTTTCAGACTTTGTTAGACCATAGCTGTTTAATCAATATTACCTCTCTTTGGAGGTTCATGTCATTGTAACTCCTTTATATAAATAATTACATATTATTTTTTGAGGACAACTCCTAGAATCAAAATCAATATAATTTTGCAGATAAGTCAAATTATTTCACAAGAAGCCACTATCACCTTTCATTCTCAAAGAAGAATATAAACTGGTTTATTTTTTTGAAGTCACCAATAATAACTACTGTATTTAAAATGTGATCCATTGAATTATTAGTTTGCATTCATTAGGCTATTATTACACTTTAAATTTTTTCATGTGTGTTAGATACTAATATTTCATTGTGACTTGATTTATAGTCCCAACTGAAAGCACAGTGGGAAAGTAGATAATTACTTCAAATGTCTAATTTTTAATCCTAATTCTAGAGGGCTAGATGTATTTTATAACTTGAATTGGTGAGTAAACTACTTATATGAAAGAGCATTCATTGAATAATATCTATATTAAACCATTAAGATAAATATTTGGGGTTTATTTTATTTTAAAATAATTATACGTATATTTGTCAGCTTCAATGTGATGTTGTTACACATGTATAAATTGTGAAGTAACAAAATCAGGCTAAAGTAGCATGTGTCACCTCAATTTTCTTGGCAATTAAAATATTTAAAATCCACCATTTTAGCTGTTTTGAGATGTAGTGCATTGTTATTAACTACAGACCCTTTTTGTGTAGAAGTTCACTAGCATCTATTTGACCTAACAAGAAACTTTGTACCCTCTAAGCAATGCTTCCCCTTGCCCTGTCTATCTTTCTTCAATTTCTAATGACCACCATTCTAATTCCCTACTTCTGTGAGTTTGATGGTTTGGATTCCACATATAAGTAAATACATATGATACTTGACTTTCTGAACCCACCTTAATTCCTTTAGCAAAATGTTATCTGGGTTTATCCATGCAGCCAAAAGACTGAGATCCCTAATTTTTAAAAATATTGTGTCTAAATACAGATTTTTAAAAATTCATTCATCTCTGGACAATTTTATTATTTTGGCTGTTTCTTGTCTACTGTAAATAAAGCTGAATGAACATGGCAGTACCTCCGTATTATTTCTCAAAATTGCATACTAATTACATTCCCAGTGTACAACTGACAGTGTGCCAAGGATTCCACTTCTCAACATCACCACCAAGACTCATTATTTTTCATATTTATGATAACCAATCTAGCAGGTGCAAATTTACATCTCATGGTTCTAATTTATATCTCGTGGTTCTAATTTATATTTATCTGATTAGGGGCATTCAGAATTTTCATATATCCTTGAAATCCCAACAGTATATTTCCCAGAACTAGAGAAAACAATCCAAAAATTCATCAGGAACCAGAAGAGACCTAGAATAGCAAAAGCACTTCTAGGCAACAGAGACATGGCAGGGGGTATCACAATCCTCAACTTGAAGCTATAATACAAAGCCACTGTGATTAAAAAAAAAAAAAAAACAGCATGGTACTGGCAAAGAAACAGAACCAAGGATCAGTGGAACAGATTAGAAGATGGAGAAACAACTGCAGACATAAGCAGCATCCTCATCTTTGACAAAGGAGCCAACCATCCTCACTGGAGGAAACATAGCCTCTTTAATAAATGGTGTTGGAAAAACTGGATTTCAGCTTTCCAAAGATTAAAACTAGACCTTTATCTTTCACTGTGCACTGAACTAAATTCCAAGTGGATTAAAGATCTAAATATTAAGACAGGAACACTAAATTTACTGGAAGGTAAGTTAGGTAGAACTCTTGAAGACATTGACAGAGGAAAAGACCTTATGAACAAAACCTCAGTAGCACAGGAACTAGCAGAAAAAATCAACAACTGGGATCTCATCTTATTAAAACCTTCTGGACTGCAAGAGAAGCCACCAAAAGAGTTAAGAGACAACCTACAATGTGGGAAAAATTTTTACCGGTTTTTCTTCAGACAAAGGTCTGCTGCCTGGAATATATAAAGAACTCAAAAAAATCAGACCCCCCCAAATATGAAGGCGCAATTCAAAAGTGGGCATCTGAAATGAGCAGACATTTCAAAGACAAAGAAGTAAGAGCAGCAAATAAACATATGAAAAAATGTTCAACGTCATTGGTCATTCCAGTGATCCAGATGAAAACAACACTGAGATTCCACCTCACCCCAGAAAGAATGGATGCTATTAAGAAATCAACCAATAACAAATGCTGGCAAGGGTGTGGGGAGAAAGGAACACTTCTCCATTGTTGGTGGAAGTGCAGACTGATGTAACCACTGTGGAAATCCATATGGAGATATCTCAAACAACTAGGATTAGAAGTCCCATTTGTTTGAGCTATTCCTCTGCTGGGCATCTTCCAAAAGAATTAAAAGAATCATACCACAGTGATATATGCTTACCCATGTTTATAGCAGCACAGTTTGTAATAGCTAAAACTTGGAAACAGCCCAATTGTCCATCAACTGGAGACTGGATAAAGAAGATGCGGGTTTTTAAAAAATAAAATGGAATACTACTCAGCCATAAAGAACAAGAAACTAGAGACATTTATAGCTAAGTAGATGCACATTGAGGCCATACTCTTAAGTGAAATAAATAGGACACGTGTAAATACCAAATAGTTTCTCTGGTGTGAAAAACTAAAAGTGTAAATAAGGATCAAGATGTATAATTGATATTGTGAAATAGGAAGAAAATGTCTAAAGCAATAGAGGAAGTGGGAGGAGTAGGAGAAATGAAAGAAGGGAAAAGAAAAAATATGAGAACAGGAAAAAAATGGAAACAAAGTCTTTTTAAATAGGGAAGGGTGGAAAGGGTGAAGGGAGGGCTGGTGAATGGGGAAAAAATAAGAACCAAGATACATCATGTAAAAGTACAAGATTCCAATGATAAATGTACCTGTATTGTATACCTAAAATGTACCAAAAAATTAATGGAAAAAAAATGAATTTTCATATATCTGTTGGCCATCTGTATGTCTTCTTTTGAGAAATGTCTATTCAGGTTTTTTGCTTATTTTCAGTAGGTTTGTTTCCTTGTTTTTGAGTAGTTTGAGTACATTGTATGTTTTGGATAGTTACCTTTCCATTACTTTGATAAAATATTCAAGATAGTTAAATGAAATGAAGTAGGTTTATTTGGCTCAAAATTTTGGAACCTCATCCATGATCAGTGGACCCTACTGCTTTACTCCATAGTGTGTCATGACAGGAGTATGTGACATAGGAGGCCTATTCATTTCATGATAATTAGAAATCAAAGGTAGAGGCAAGTAGGGGACAGAGTCCCAGTGTCCTTTTGAAGGCACCTCACCAGTAGCCTAACTTCTTTCACTAGGCCCTGCCTACCAAAGGTTCTACCACATCCCAGTAGTACTATCTGCTAGGAATCAAGTTGTCAAAGTTTGGAGCTTTTTTTATTATTCATTAAGTATATTGGTACATTTTAGGTATACAGTATGGTGACATTCACCATTGGGAATTTCTACCTTAACATGATGTATCTTGGTTCTTGTTTTTTCCCCATTCCCCTGAACTCCATTCAACCCCTCAATCTCTTCCTAATTACAAATATTTTGTTTCTGTTTTTTCCTTTTCTCATATTTTTTCCTTACCTTTCTTTGCTTTCCCCTTCCCCTCCCACTTCCCCTTCCTCTTCAGACCTTTTTGTCATATTTCACATTATCTATTATACATTTTAATCCTTATTTACACTTTTAGTTTCTCACACAGGAGAAAGTATTCAGCATTTACACACGTGTAGTCTTTCTATTTCACTTAAGAGTATAGACTCAATGTGCATGCAGTTAGCTATGAATTTCTCCAGTTTCTCATTTTTATGGCTGAGTAGTACTCCATTTTATATATAAAAAACCCAACACATTTTCTTTAATGAGTCACCAATTAATGGGCACGTGTGCTGTTTCCAAGTTTTAGCTATTACAAACTGTGCTGCTACAAATTTGGGTGAAAATATATCACTGTGGTATGATTCTTTTAATTCTTTTGAGAGTTACCCAGCAGAGGAATAGCTGGGTTAAATGGGTCTCCTAATCCTAGTTTTTTGAGGTATCCTATACTTATTTCCACAGTGGTTGCATCAGTCTGCACTCCCACCAACTGTAGAGAAGGGTTCTTTTTCCACAAAACCCTGCCAGCATTTGTTATTGGTTGATATCTTGAGAGCAGCCATTCTTTCTGGAGTGAGGTGGAATCTCAGAGTTGTTTTTATTTGCATCTCTTGCATGACCAGTGATGTTGAACATTTTTTCATTTATAATTGGGTGCTTGTAGCTGTACATGATGTATCTTGGTTCTTATTTTTTCCCCATTACCTGCGTGCTGATCACCCCCTCCACACTTCCCTATTTACATAGACTTCATTTCCATTTTTTTTTTTTCACTTCTCATAATTTTTCCTTTCCCTTCTTTCCTTTCCCCTTCCCCTCCCACCACCCACCCCTACCCCTTTGGGCCTTTTCTTCCAATTTTAAATGATCAATTATTCATTTTAATCATTTTAACCCTTATGTACACTCAGTTTCTCACACTAGAGAAACTATTTGGTATTTACACATGTGTTTCCTGTTTATTTCACTTAAGAGTATGGCCTCAATATGCATCCATTTAGCTATAAATGACTATAGTTTCTCGTTCTTTATGGCTGAGTAGTACTCCATTTTATATAAAAAAAAAAACCACACCTTCTTTATCCAGTTTTTAGTTGATGGGCAATTGGGCTGCTTCCAAGCTTTAGCTATTACAAACTGTGCTGCTATAAACATGGGTGAACATATATCACTGTGGTATGATTCTTTTAATTCTTTTGGAAGATGCCCAGCAGAGGAATAGCTCAATCAAATGGGACTTCTAATCCTAGTTGTTTAAGGTATCTCCATATGGATTTCCACAGTGGTTACATCAGTCTGCACTTCCACCAACAATGGAGAAGTGTTCCTTTCTCCCCACACCCTTGCCAGCATTTGTTATTGGTTGATTTCTTAATAGCAGCCATTCTTTCTGGGGTGAGGTGGAATCTCAGTGTTGTTTTCATCTGCATCTCTCAAATGACCAATGATGTTGAACATTTTTTCATATGTTTATTTGTTTCTTTTACTTTCTTTACCAGTACCATGCTGTTTTTATCACAGTACGTTTGTAGTATAGTTTCAAGTTGGGGATTGTAATATCCTCTACCTTGTGTCTGTTGCCTGGAATAGCTTTTGCTATTCTAGGTTTCTTCTTATTCCAAATGAATTTTTTAATTTTTTTCTCAAGTTCCTTGAAGTATTGTGTTGGAATTTCAATTGAGATTGCATTGATTTTATATAGAAATTTTGGAAGTATGACCAGTTTGACTATATTCATTCTTCCTACCCAAGAACAAGAGATGTCTTCCATTTTCTGATATTCTCTTTGATCTCTTTTTTCAGAGTGCTGTAGTTTTCAGAGTAGAGGTTTTGATTACTTTTGTTAGATTGATTCTTAGGTATTTCTATTTTTGTATGCTACTATGAAAGGAGTTATTTCTCCAGTTCCTCTCTCAGTGAGTCTGTTATTTGTGTACAGAAAGTCTATTGATTTTTGTTTGTTGACCTTTTATCCCGCTACTCTACTGAATTTGGTTAATTCTAGAAGACTTTTGGTGGAGTTCTTGGGGTGTTCTATACAGAGCAGCATGTCATCAGCAAATAATGACAATTTAAATTCTTCAATTCCTATCTTTATTCCTTTTATTTCTTTCTCTTGTGTAATTACTGTGGCTAATGTTTCCAGAACTAGACTGAACAGAAGTGGTGAGTTTAGCATGAAGGATTTCTGGTTTTGACCATTTAGGATGATGTTGGTTGTTGGTTTTTCATAGATAGCTTTTATCAGGTTGAGATATAGACCATCTATTCCAATTTTTCTATAGGATTTTTATCACGAATGAGTGTTGGATTTGTCAAACACTTTTACTGCATCTATTAAGATGATCCTATTTTCTATCCTTGACTCTGTTAATATAGTGTATTACATTTATTGACTCATGTACATTGAACCATCACTGCATCCCTGAAAACTTGAAACTTTTGAGGACCATCAAAACCTAATCAGGACATCCCTTATCCCATCCTTTCTCCCAAAATGTTCATTGTTTATTCACTCCATTAGTTATTACTTTGCTGCAAGAAGATATTTAGTTTGATAGAAATCTATTCATCTAATTCTGATTTTGTTGGCTCTTGATTCGGGGGCCATATTAAAAAATAACTTCCTATATCAATATCCCATAGCTTTTTTCCCCTAGTATTTCAGCTTAGTGTTTCTGTTTAAATTATTTAATCCACATTGAATTGATCTTTGTACAATGGTCCACTTTCATTTTTCTGCATGTGAATATTCAGTCTTCCTCCCACCCTATACTGTATTAAAAAGACTACATGTTTTCTATAAGTGTTGTTGGCAACGTTATCAAAAATTACTCACATAGATGTTTATTTATGGACTCTACATGCTATTCCATTGGTAAAGTACCCTGTATTCAAGTTACAGGCTGTTTTCATTACTATATCATTGTAATACTGTTTTAAAAATCAGTAGTGTGATACTTCCTGACTTTTTTATTTTTAACTTATACTGTATTACTTTAACTATTTGGGTTCTTCTGTGGTTTTACATTGTGTTTAGGGCTTTCCCCCTTATTTCTAAAATAAATTCTATTAGAATTTTGATAGGATTGCATTTTGGGATATATAGACTTTTTAAGAATATTAAGTCTTAAAATAAAAGAATATTAAGTCTTCCAGGCTATGAACACAGATATTTTTTCCACTGAATTGTGTACTTTTCAATTTCTTTCATCAGTATTGTATAGATTTCTGGATACATACCATTAACATCCTTAGTTCCATTTGTATCTAACCATTTTGCTATGTTTTGGATATTACTATAAATGAGAACTCTTTCTTAATTTCTTTTTCAGATAGTTGTTAGTGCTTAGAAGCCCTACTGTGTTTTATAAGTTGATTTTGTATTGAGAACTTTTATCAAATTTCTTAAGTTTTAGCGTTGTGTGGTTCATCCAGTCAGCAACCAAATATGCATTTATTTATTTCCTTACTATATGGATGCCATTTTTTGATTGATGATTGCTAAATTACTCTGACTAGAACTACCAGTAATTTGCTGAACAAAAATCATGGGAGTGAGCAATCGTGTTATTTCTGATGATCTTACAAAAAGAAATCATTGTGTACATAATGAGTTGGGGGGAGCTTGACACATATTGCATTTATTTTATTGAGGTACATTTTTTCAATAGTTAATTTGTTAAGAGTTATCATGAAATATGTTGAATGTTTTTAAAATGCTTTTGCTGAAACTCCCACAAACACCTGGAAATTGAATAACACCCTCCAGAACAACCAATAGGTCATAGAGGAAATTAAAGAAGAAATTAGACAGTTTCTAAAAGTAAGATGCCAGTACAACATTTAGGAATCTATGGGATACAATGAAAGCAGTTCTACATGGGAAATTCATAGCAGTGAATGTCCATATTAGGAAAACAGAGAGAACACAGACAAATAACCTAATGCAGAACCTCAAACTCCTAGAAAAAGAAGAGACTAACAAACCCAAAGCCTGCACAAGAGAAGAAATTATAAAGATCAGAGCAGAAATCAATGCAATGGAGACTAAGAGAATGACACAAAAAATTAATGAATCAAACAGTTGTTTTTTTGAAAGAATAAATAAAATTGATAAATCTTTAGCCAATCTTATCAAAAAAAGGAAAGAAAAGACTCAAATCCATGCAATTAATAACAAAAAAGGGGAAGTCACAGCAGAACCAGCAGAAATCCAGAGGATCATCAATACCAACTTCGAGAACCTGTACTCTAATAAAATCAAAACACAGAAGAAATGGACAGATTCCTAGATACATGTGAATTGCCAAAGTTAAATGAAGAAGATATAGAAATTCTAAACACACCCATTACAATGA
>NW_004624749.1:21100497-21117413 GCF_000247695.1 Heterocephalus glaber
AAATGCTGAGAAATGGAAAAAATGGAAATAAAGTCTTTGTAAATAGGGAAGGGTGGAGGGCGTGAAGGGAGGTCTAGGAATGGGGAAGAAATAAGAACCAAGATGCATTATGTAAAGGTACAATTACCAATGAGAAATGTAATTGTGTTGTATACCTACAATGTACCAATGAAAGAATTTAATACAAAAAAAATAACCATGAGAGCTAGAATGAGCAATATTATTGCTGCATATCTGGGTCAAAGATCCTTCTAAGAATTTTTCCAGCTGGGGATTTAGCTCAGTGGTTCTACTGCCTGCCTCACAAGCACAAGGACCAGAGTTCGTTACCCAGTACCAAAAAAAAAAAAAAAAAAATTTCCCCAATTCTCTAGTGTTTGCTGCTATATCAGTTCAGAAGCTGTTGACTGCACTTAATTCAACTGGTACCTGGGGTGGATCTTAGAATGGTGGGGCTAAAAGCCACTGAGCTTCAACTATCAACTTGGCCTTCCATGAAACACACATATTTTTGTCAGTAGTTGTGGTCTTGCTCTATGCATTCATTAGACATCTTGATAATGGCCTTTCCTATTGGTCTATATTGTATTTTTTATTAGATTTCCAACATATTTTTTTATGACTTATCTTTTCCTCATGGACAAATCTTGGTTTTTATCTGGCATAGTCAGTCTCCCATTGTTAGGATTTAAGCCATCTTTCCAAATTTATCTCCCATTAATTCCTAGTACAAAGTCTTCATACACATTAATTCATTCCTGAAACAGCATTTTATTTTTATTTTCACATATCAGTGTTCCATATTCACTTGTGACATCCTTTTCTGAGTAATACCTTGGGTCGTGTATCAAGACTATTCTGATCATTCCAGTAAAAAGTTGTCTCACTCTTTCACTTTTTGTTTCGTTTTGGTTTTTTTGATACCGGGGATCGAACTCTGGTCCTTGCACTTGCGCTTGCGCAGCAGGAGGCAAAACCACTGAGCTAAATCCCCGGCTCCCTTTCACTTTTTATAAGTAAACATTCATATAAATAATGTGACTTTGGGAAAGAAGGGGAGGGAAATGGAGTGAAAAAAAGAATGAAGATGTGTTATGTACTTGTACTATTCCACACCAGGAATATAAACAATATATATGCCAAACATGCACAAAAAAAATGAAGGAGATCAAGAGAAGGCTGGATGGGGTAGGGAGCAAAGCAAAAGGAGATTCAAAAGGGGATTAAAATGTGTTATGTACATGTACCAATTCCCCACAATGTAAACATGTGCTCCACACATGTACTAATAAAAATAAGTTAATATTGAAATATATATATCAAGCATTATAGCCTAACATCCAGATGATATAATTCCATATAAAATAATTACCTACTTATTTGAATTTTTCTATTTTTCAATAAAGATGTGGCATCGCTACTCAACAGGGTTAAGAGATTCTGAAAGTCACTATGTCAAAGATCAGGTGGCTGAATGTTTCTGTGGTTGTTTCTTTATAATTTACAGACTACATTCTGAGCTCCAGCAGCACTAGGCTTTTCTCACATAATCAGCTGCCTTAAATGAAACATCATGCATCTGATTTACCATTAATTAAATCCATCCATCTAATTTATCCCTCTTTCACCCTGCACTAACCCTACAAAACACAGAATGTCTTTGGTGTGTCCTGCCTTTTCATTATATATAGTTTGTCTTCAAATTTGAATTAATTAATACTCATTAGCTGTTTCACTAAATATTTTCAGTCTTGCTTACTTTAAATTTCTCTTGTTAGTATGTAAAACTAACCACCATTTATGTTATCTTGTACTATTCTGATTGCCTATAAACCAATTTTTCCAAATATATTTGGCCCACTACAAAGTGATTATTAAAACAAGTCACAACAAACACATGCATAAAGCAAATATTAATCGAAGTGGGGGTATGTTGAAAATTTTTCAGGTATTTATTGGCCATTTCTACCTCTTCTTCTAAGAAGTATTTATTCATCCAATTTCCTATTTTTCATTGGGTCTTTTACTTTGGGAAGTCTAATTTTTTTGAATTTGGCATATTTTCTAGATATTAATCATCTGTTCAAGGTGTAGTTAGCAATTTTTCCCATTCATAAGTTGTCTCTTCATTCTATTGGTTGTTTCCTTTGATGTGTAGAAGCTTTATAATTGACACGATCCCATTTGTAGATTCTTGATATTATTTCATTTGAAATTTGGGTTCTTTTCAGAAACTCCTTGCTGTTAGGTATTTTGGAGCCCCCACGGAGCAAGGCCCCTCCTCTACTGTCCCCCTGCCCCACTCCAGCTATGGCTACAGAGAGCAGGGAACTTCAGAATAACTAAGAAATGACCTCCCTTTTTTAGTGACTCTCTGCCTAGTTAAGGTCTTTCTGCCCTACCTGTTTCATGGTCTGATGTTCCAGTAAGATAGGGGCTTCTTGAAAGTGGTGACTCCATCCCCCCTGACCAAAACCTGTTACTACATACCCCAGCCCCAATCACCCACCCCCACCAATGGACTAGTGCTCTCCCACCTGCAACATCCCTATATAAGTTTCCAGCTCAGCCCATACAGTTGCTGGTCTCCATTCTGTGAGTCAGCCCGGCAGGCTGAAGACTGCCTCCCCAATAAAGCTTGCTTGAATGTCCATGTGTGCCCCCCTTCTTCGGGGACCCTTTCAGTTGCCTGTAGCTGTCTTCAAGAATTTTAGCTATTTTATCTTCCAGGAGGTGAAGTGTTTCTATTTTAATATTTAGATCTTTGATCTATTTTCACAGTAGTCTAGTACATGGTAAGAGACTTGGGTCTGGCTTTTGTTTTCTGCATATGGACAGCCATATTTTACAGCACCATTTGCTAAAATGGTTGTCTTTCATCAAGCATACGGTTTTAGTCCCTATGTCAAAGATCAGGTGGCTGAATGTTTCTGTGGTTGTTTCTGCATCCTCTATTCTATTCCTTCAATATACATATCTGTTTTTGTGACAGTATCATTGTTTTAGATCACTGTAACTTTGTTATATTGATATGGAAAAGGTTTAGATAACTTAATAGATTGAATATTAAGGTAGTTGTAGAAGCAAAATAAGTAATGTGTTCTTTTAAGATTTTCTTTTCCCATAACTCCTTGTTTAAGGTGAGGATTATCTGATTCTAAGCCATAACTTCATTAACCTAACAAAGTTACCCTTCCAGGGTGAATTTACAATGTATATGGCCTATTTGTGTCTGTGACTTGTAAATAGGAACTGGAATTGTATTTACATATCAAAGGTCACTAGGGATGAGATAATGGCTAAAAAGGATATAAAAAGGGAAATGCTGAACAAAAAGGGGCAGATACTGACCAGACTGGTTTCTGGAGTTCCCACCCACTAGTGAGAAGAAATTTTATTATTTTATCCAAATTCTGTGTCTCTGTGTATTTCTTTCCAAGATTTCTGCAACAATATAACTTTTAGCCCAGAAATGTGATGCTTTCTGCTTAGCTCTTGATATCCAGGATTGCTTTTGCTATTTTAGGTCTCTTATGGTTCCATATGAATTTGAGGATTATTTTCTCTAGTTCTATGTGGATTGCTGGTATTTTGTTTGGGCTTGCATTAAATCTGTATGTCTATTGATTCTGGCTATGCCTTCCATTTTTTTGATGTCCTCTTCGATCCCCTCTTCATAGTTTTATAGTTTTCATTGTAGAGGTCTTTACTTCTTTGGTTACATTAATTCCTAAGTAACTGAAGTCTCAGATACTTGGGAACCTGAGATGGGAAGATCATTTGAGTTTATAGGTTTAAGACCAGTGAAGGCAATAAGTAAAACCTCATCTTAAAAACATATATAAAATAGGGCCAGGGATTTAGCTCAGTGGTTCCACCGCCTGCCTTGCAAGCACAAGGACCAGAGTTCGAGCCCTGGTACCCCCCCACCAAAAAAAAAAAAAAATATATATATATATATATATAATAAAAATAAATGGCCAGTGGCTAAATATGGAACAAAAGGCTAAATATGGAACAAATTCACATCAGTAAGGAAAATGACACCAAAGCACTTCAACACTGCAATATGTTAGAACTGATTAATTTATAGTGAGGCTGACTATACATGCATACACAATCACCACTGAAAGAGTCTAGTAAATCAATTCATTATTTGGAAAATGAAAAATAAGCCAAAAAATCAAAAACTTATAATGTATTCCCTATCAGTTTAAAAATAAACATCTGAAAGACAGCTTTTACTCTTGTGAGTTTCTTCAAATTCAGAAAAACTTAGCTTCTTTTTTGATAGCAGCATATTGCAGAAAGAGTAAGAGCAGATGCCTCATAACTATACAAGGAAGAAATTCTAGAAAGAAGGTTAGGGGAATAAACCTCTCTCCTGAGAAATCAGAAGAAAAAGCCAGCACAAGGGCAAACATAGTCAGATGTTTGTGTTATCCTTATCATGAAAAAAATTCATTGGAATAAAACATGAGACTGGGTTAGTAAGAGATGGTACAAAGATAAGTAAACCAATGAAAAACAACTTGAGTGAACTTATTTTCAATCTGGGCCAAGCATAAACCATTTCATTTTATAATAAAAAATTTTAAAAAAGAATAAAACTTTGAATTGAGGGTCTGACAAAGCAAAATAGACAAAATTAAATAGGCAAGACTTCACAAATTAAAATTTTCTATCAAAGCATTGAAAATAAGTACACTATAAAGATTTAAAAAACAAGTAACGAGAGACAAGTAAATCTGGTTAAAAATGAACCCAGAAAAACTGTTAAAATTGAAAACTGTAATAAAATTAAACAGAGTTAAGGTGATATAAGACAAATCCAAAGAATTGGTAAACTAGAAAATAGATATGTAGAAATTATCCAGAGAGTAGTAAAATGAAATGGGATTTTAAAGAGATTGAATAGAACTCTCTTAGCCATTAATAGATCCCATAGAAAAAAAATGACAGGATTTTAGCATATTTGAGTAATAAAATTAATATGCTTGAAGTGGTAGCTAAATATGGAATGTTGACCTATATAAATAAGGAATACATTCTTTCAAACAACATAGAATATTTATGAAAATTAACTTCAGGTTGAAACTACAAAGCTAAAAAGGTCTTTAAGTCTTATTAGACCAAATTCATTGTTGGTTATGAAATTATGTTAAAAAGAAATAGCCTAGACCAGTGATGGCTGAAGCTTTTAGAGTTTTCAGTGATACAAATAACCCACTGCATCATGCATGCCATGGGTCTGCCACTACTGTCCTAGACCTCTATAAATCACCCATGTTTGAGTGTTACTAAGATACTTATAAACAGTGTTGGGCTCAATGATAAAGATAAGATTAGACATACCTACATATATGTGAACAATAAGGCCTAAAACAAATAAAAAACCCTATTATATAGCAAAGCTTGTAGATGTGAGACAGAGAAGAAACACTTTTCTCTTTCATTTTCCTCCTTGCAGCTGGAGCATGGTATGGCTTATGCAGCAGCTGTCTGCCTCTCTCCCAGCTTCCATTTGCTCCCCCTCTCATCCCAATAAATTGGGACAGTTGGCTTCCATGTCTTCCCTGGCTGTCAGATCAGGATTTTTTCCACTCTGAAGTCAGGGCAGCCAGAAAGGCAATGTGAGCCCCTCCCAAACCCCTGCTTCTTCAGATGATACTATTGCATTTTTGAAAACAGAGAGGACAGCCTGGAGTGGCTAACATCAGAAAAGGAGGGATCTGGATCTGCATACCAAATTTCACAGCAAGACTTGCAGAGGATTCCCTGGTTTCAGCCCTCACCCTCACTGAAACAGTCCTCCAAGCTGCTACAGAAGTAGCACTTCTCAAGAGGACTCCCTCCTGCCCACCACTCCCTGTGCAGAACAGACTCCATTAAAATAAAGACTCGGGTTTTGTGTGTGTGTGTGTGTTCCTGCAAACCTGCTTCAGATTTCTTGGGTTCTATGGGCTTCAAGAGTCCTTATTGTAAATCTATCTGGAGATTTTTTTTATTTTGACTTGTGGGGATGGAGTGGTTGCTTTCCAAAGAAAGACAAGTAAATATTCAGAGTTGTTAATACTGAAAAGCTCCAAAGACCAGCAGCAGAAACCTGAGCCCAAAAGTAGCAACCTACTGTGTCTACAAGATGGCGTGGGACGGTGATAGCCCAAAGTGAACATTACCTCATGTCATCTGGTAACATAGGACTGCTAGGGGAGCTTCACTTTGCCAATTCACAATTTCCATCCAAATCAAGCAAAAGAACCCTAGTCTAATTGGCAACAGATGCAGACAAGCTACTTATGACTTATATATCTAATTTTGAAGTGTTGTGAAGTTTAAAATTATTAAGCCAAGTACAAGAATTTAGCCACAGAATACTAGGAAAAACAAAATAAAGACAAAAACAAATGAGGATGAAAAAGTAAAATACTAAAATAATGTATGGCATAGAGCATCAAATATAGAAAAGCTCTTTATGAAAGCACTCATAAAAATTATGACTCTAGAAATAATAATTCTTTAAATAAAGGCACAAGAAAATAGTAATGAAAAGAACTAGATTATGACAGAGGGAGGAAGGTGAGTGGGGAGAGGATCCTCAATATGTGTTACATGTACCTTTCCCTATGATTAATGTAAACTGTATGTACTGCAGATGTACTCATAAAATAAAAATTTAAAAAAATAGTACAAAGATATTTGTCCACATTAGCAAACATTTTACTATATATCATGTAACATCATATTGTATGCTTTAAAGGTACACAATAAAATTTATTTGAAAATGTTATGAAAATATTTATTTTCATAACTTTTAAAATTACAAGTTGCCAAATATAATTCAAAAATATGTTAATCTTAAGCAAAAGGATATCAGTTAAATAAATTGACTTAGCAACTAATAATGTTCCCAAAAAGAACACAAGACTCAGATGGCTCTAAAAATAAATTAAATTCATATTCAAGGAAATCTTTTACAACTTTGAAAAATGAAAACAATAAGAGGACACTTTGTAACTCATTTTTAAGATAGAATTTGTTGTTACAATTAGCCAAATACTGCACAAAACATGATCATGAGCCAATCTTCCTCTTAAAAATGCCCTAAACAAATATTTAGACATCAGAATAAAAAAACATGGTTAATAGACTCACGATTAAGTGAAATTAAGGCCATGTTTGCTTTATTAATAGAAAATGGATTCATTCAACAAAAAAACCAGACCAGAGTAGATGAAAATTTCTGGAAATTATATATGATAAAATTTGGTAATGTCAGTTCAAGGTAAATAAAAATTAAAATTTTATAAAAGACCTCTGAAAACAACAATTGTGAGCAAGAGAAGTCAAACTAAAAACATTTCAATAAAACCTGAGGCACGGTAAATGAGCAATTGCTATTAAAATTGAATTACAAACATAGTAAAATACAAGAGAGTTGTAAGTGCTGACAAGGGAGAAACAAAATGCTCATTAGGTTAAAATGATAGTGCCTCTAGAAAAGTATTTGAACCATTTTTATTTCATCTGCCAAAGTTAACTGAAAATGAAGAGATTGTTTCAGAAATGTCTAAAATTGAAATTATGGTTTTAAAATCTGAACCTTTATAGCTATGATTTCCACCTGAGAGCTGCTTTTGGTACAACCTGTAAGTAGTTTTTAAAATTAAATTTATTGGTACAATTTAAATATATGTAATGATCACATTCATCCTATGGAATCTGTACCTGTTAATTTTGTTTTCATTCTTCTCTTAAGCATTTCTTAAGTTTTCCTTTTGATATCTCCATTGATCCATTGGTTGATCAAGAGTGTATTGTTCAATTTTCTATAAATTTGTAGATTTTTCAGTTTTAGCTCATTTCTGATTGTTAATTTCACCCTAATGTGGTCAGAGAAGATATTTTGTATGATATCTGCTTTTTAAATTTTTTGAAATTTAAAGTCCATTTGAAACAATGACGTATTTTGGAAAATTTCCTGTGTGCATTTTGTAAAATTTGTGTGTTGCTGCTTTTTTGGTAAAACTTTCTGTATATATTTTTATTATCTGTCTGGATTATTTTGTTGTTTAAATCTTCCTATTATGTCTGGTGGTACCATCCATTATTAAAAGTTGGGTAGTGAAATCTCAAATTATTATTATAGAGTTTGCTATTTCTCACTTTAATCTGTCAGATTTTTGTATAGTGCGAGTTTCTGTGGTTTTGCAAGGCAGCTAGCAAGCCACTTAGTTTTATAACACAGGCATCTTGATTTTATTCTAGTTAATTGATTGATTTGTAATTTGGAAATAGAGATAAGCTGGAACCTACATTGAATCCAGGCATACGATATTCACAAACCAGAGGTTTTGAGTATAGAGAAAAAAGTAAATAAAGAGAACTCGAGAGTTCAAGAGAACTCCAATAACAAAACAAATTCTCAAGTGAGACTTGTTTTTCTCACAACGTTTGCCACCTTAGGTGTACTGTCTTAACTCCTAAATGAGAAGTAAACAGAGAAATTGCTGACAAGGATAAACAAAAAGCCCTGGAAAAAAATAAGCTTTGTCTTGCCAGTACATTAGCTATATTAAAGGCTTTAAAGTGTTTTCAGAGTTAGCAGAAGCTTCTATTGACCTAACTGATTAACCCAAATCCAAAATATATGCGTTAATCTGCTAACCTCTGAACCATAGCATATTTGTTATTGTGTTGTTATAATTGATTTCAGCATAAACATAGGGAAAATACAGATTAAAAAGAAATAGATTTAATATCAAATGTACTTACCTTCATCCATACAATTAGTGGTTTATTTCACATATTTTCTAATTTATGCAAGAATAATGTCAGAACAAATTCATTAGAAATGCACAAATATTTGGGAGAAGAGAAAGTCCAGTCAAGGTTCCTGGTAAACAAACAAATGGCTAAAGAACTGCAATTTCTCCAAGGAATTGTTTATAAACTAGAGTGAAGTAAAGCAAAACTATCCATAAAAACCAAATAGCCACTTATTTTTATGATGCAAGAATTTCTAGTTAGAGCACATGTGTAAAGACTACCCATAAATTACTTTTAAATTTAATTTAGTTTTTAATACTTTAAGGAGTTTTAGGCCTATTATTTTAAAATAATTTACAAATCCTCTTAGATGATAAAAAGGGTAGCAATTAGGTTTTTGTTGGATAAAACTTAGGCAGTGATTAATGTTTCAATAGTTTCTATGAACTAAAATATGTTGCAGAAATAATGGGTAAGGTCTATCCATTTTCTATTACAAGAATAATAGGAAAACATGAGAGAATAAAGGAGTATTGAAAAAATTTAAATTTAACAGTGGCAATCTTTGCCTTTTGAAAATATTTCTGAAGTTAAAAATCAGATGAAAGGCAAAAATTTTAGCCATTGGAAGATGTAGGCTCTCATCTTAGAAGCAAACAAACAGGGCAAATTAGTGTAGAGTTGGTTGGAATGAGATAGTGAGATTAAAAAAAGAAATAAGATAACTTAGGAATTTTAGAGTGTTTAGTGGCAATTATTATGAAGCTAAAAGTTCTATCTTGAGAAATGAAAGATTGAGGAACAAGTAAATAATGGTTATTATGCTGATGATTACCAAGTCAAAATTATCAAGAGATGACAATGGTGGTGGTGGAAGAATTTTTTCAAAAGCTAATATTGTATTAGTAGACACTAACAGATGCTTATTGGGTTGACATGCTGAATTTTATAGGAGAAATAGCTCTAATATAAGTTTAAATAGAAGTAGTAAACTTGGGAAATGTGCAGAAATACTTCATGTTAGTTCCACTATGGACTTAGAAAACATACAAAAGACACTCATTTTCCTTTTTGCAATAGAAGAAATTTGGAATCCAAGGTATGCTATGAATTTTTTGTATTACTGTTATTTTTTTGTCATTACTTCAAGGGCTGGAGAGTACTTTCAGGGTGATATGACTGCCAATTAAAATGTGATTGTCAAAGAATTTGTCAAATATTAAAAAGAAAAGGGGGCTGAGGATTTAGCTCAGTGGTTCTGCTGCCTGCCTCTCAAGCACAAGGTCCCGAGTTCGATCCCCAGTACCAAAACAAAAAAGATTTAAAAAAGCCTGCATACCCATAAAATATGATTTGTATGTTATGAATTATTTTTCAAAACACATGAAAAAAGACATGATGAAAGAATGATTACATTAGGCTGTGAATCTTGGGAAAGGTACTGTAATTCATTGAAATATCATAAACAGTGACTCAATATCAAGCATACCAAAATGCTACCTATTACTATGATTGGAAATCCTTTATAATTACAATGGTAAAATGTTTGAAATGAAAATTATTTTGAAATAAAACATAGTTACTCTCTAATAATCCTTTGTGAAAAATGAGAGTTTTCTTGTTAACTAACAAGTTGGCACATAGTGAGGTGCATCTGTTACTAGCAGACTAAAGATGATTTCACCCCATCAGGATTGCTTTCAAGGCAAATGCACTTATTGAAGCTTGTAAGTTTTGGTGGCAAATAAGGCTTGTCAAAAGCAAAACTAAATTGAAAAGAAATCTTGCCTGCTACTAAGAGTCATTTAGTCTTTTCTTCAGGGTTCCTAGCCTCTGGACTAGAGACCAAGATCAGAATTCATCCTCCATTTCTGCAAAGCATTTCCTTTCCTTTGTGCCTCTTAGCACTTTCCTCAATTCCTTCTTCTACAGAAAACCATGCAATGTGCAACAGATAAGAGGTTGTCTATGCTGTACCCATATCACATGTCTCCCCATTATTTCCCAGTTTTACCATCTACCCAGTTCTGCAAGAATCTTGATTTCCTTAACCTATGAAATAATCTTATCTCCATTATATGTATGGTAAAATCTGGGTAAGAACTTGATATTTCCATCAGTAGGGATCAGAGCAGAATGCAGCACAATTGTTGGGAAGAAGAGGATTTGTATCTCTGTTGTCTATTTATGGAGATGGAAATATACATAGGATCTTCATGGAAATCTATTTATAATAGATTTTATAAATCCCTCAATGGGAAGCCAGTGGTGAGAAGAAATACAGCCTGACCCAAGTCATGATCATGGCAATGGTCAAAATTGTCCTTTTTGAACCCGTTTCAAATCACAACTTCTTCTAAGGATGACTAAAACATCTCAACTCCAACTTGTACCTTTTCTATTGATTAACATTTTATCATTTCAAGATGTCTTAGTCACTTTTTTCATTTCTAAGACACGATACCCAACACCACCACTTAAAAGAAGAAAGATTTATTTTGGCTCAAAGTTTGTAGAGGTTTCAGTCCACAACTGGCTGGCTCCAAGGCAGGGCAAATATGGCAGAAGAGAATCACTCATGGCATAGTAGGCAGGAAGTAAAGCATGAGGTCAAAGGAGGAGGGAGGGAGATAAACACTTTCAGAACATGCTCCCAGTGACCTACCTCTTGCAGGCGGGCTTCACATCCCAGCATCATATTTAGGTATAAACTCAGCAGTAGCCTAATCTGGTGATGAGTAACACACCAACCTGATACAATCACCTCTCCAAAGCCCCAGCTATGGGCACATGAGGCTTTTTTGGGGAGTCATCTAGATATATACCACAGTAGAAGCTCATTAAGGTTCATGATGGTTTGATAATAATGCAACAAGTTGGTAAACATGAAGACCATAGTGATGGGTAATACAGTGACTCTTACATAACACACACATACATAAGGACTAATAAAAAATGTCATGTTTAAATAAAAAGAAATTTACATAGGCCTGGCCAGGCAACAGCAGTGCAGGTGTGTACTCACCAGCCAGAGTCCCACCAGGACAGCAGCACAGTACAGGGATCCAAAAGATCATCACTCTGAGCCCAGAAATGGACACAGTGGTGAGCAGTAGAGAGAAGGCCTCTCTGAGGCTTGCTGAGAATTGAAGCCCACTGGGAGAACAAACCGTCACCTCAATAAAGGCACAGCAGGCTGTAGCAGTTGGCTGTGTTTGATACTATTGTTGACACTGATTGGATTATTTTGGACACAGTGATGTGGTTGTTTTAGTCAGCTGTCCTTCCTACTATACCAAGATTGAGATTGCCTAAGGGTGATTTCAGACTCAAAACCAGAGTAAAACTAAACCAGGAAGACTATCCAAGAAGTAGCCATTCCCTAAGCATTGTAATACTAGCAATAAAGATACTTGCAAAACATATTTTATAAATAGCAAGCAAGGGATTAAACCAAAAACATCAACAACAAACAAAAATTAGAAATGAGATGACAATCATAAATACATATGCACCAAACACTATTGCACTCAACTATATAAAACAAATACTAACAGGGATGAAAAATCAAATAAGCACTAATAAAATAGTAGTGGGGGACCTCAATACCCCACTGGCACAAATAGATAGATCAACTAGACAAAATATAAGCAACAAAATACTAGAACTCAATCAAACTCTTGAACAAATGACTGAACTTAACTGATATTTACAGAATGTTCCACCCCACAAAATTAGAATACACATTCTTTTTAGCTGCACACAGGATGTTTTCCAAAATAGGCCACATGCTCGCTCATAGAACATGTTTAAGTAAGTGAAAAGGAAATGAAGTTATCCCCTGTATATTATCAGATCATAGTGTGATGAAATTGGAGATCAATAGCAAAAGAAACTGCAAGAATTTCATAAACACATGGAAATTGAACAACACACTTCTGAAAAACCAATAGGTCACAGAGGAAATTAAAGAAGAAATTAGACAGTTCCTAGAATTAAATGACAATGCCAGTACAACATTTTGGAATCTATGGGACACAATGAAAGCAGTCTTACAAGGAAAATTCATAGAAGTGAATACTCATATTAGGAAAACAGAGCGAGCTCAATTAAACAACCTGATGCTGAACCTCAAGCTTCTAGACAAAGAAGAGCAAGACAAACCTAATGCTCATACAAGGGAGGAAATTATAAAGATCAGGGCAGAAATCAATGCAATGGAGAGTAAGAGAAAGATGCAAAAAATCAATGAAGCAAAGACTTGATTCTTCAAAAGAATAAACAAAATTGACAAACCCTTAGCCAACCTTATCAAAAAATGGAAAGAAAAAGCCCAAATCTATGCAATTAGGTATGAGAAAGGTGAAATTACAATGGACCTAGCAGAAATCCAGAGTATCATCAATACCTACTTTTCTAATAAGATGGAAAATACAGAAGAAACAGATTTCTAGATACATATTAATTATGAAAGTTGAATGAAGAATATCTAAAAATTCTAAACCACTCAATATCAATAAATGAAACTGAAAACATAATAAAAAACTTACCAGCCAAAAAAAGCCCAGGTATTGATGGTCTCGCTGCTGAATTCTACAAGATGTTTAAATAAAATCTATTGCCAGTACTGTTTAAACTCTTCAATGAAGTTGAAAGGGAACCAATACTTCCAAATTCATTCCTAGAAACAAGCTTCACCTTGATCCCAAAAGCAGAGAAAGACCAAATTGAAAAAGAGAACTATAGGCCAATCTCACTAATAAACATACATGCAAAAATCCTCAATAGGATTTTGGCAAACAGAATGCAGAAGATCAGTAAGAAGATCATACACCATGACCAAGTGGGATTCATCCCAGGGATGCAAGGATGCATCAAAGCATATGCATCAAAAATGTAGTACACATGCATCAAAAACATATGCATCAAAACATATGCATAAAAAATGTAGTACACTATATTAACAGAGCCAAGGACAAAAACCATATAATCATCTCAATAGATGAAGAAAAAGTATTCAACAATATCCAACACAAATTCATGATAAAAACTCTGCAGAAAATTGGAATTGATGGTGATTACCTCAACCTCATAAAAACCATACTAAATGGTCAAAAACTGAAATCCTTCACACTAAAATCTGGAAGAAGTCAAGGATGTCCACTATCACCACTCCTGTTTAATATAGTTCTAGAAATATTAGCCACAGAAAATACACACAAGAAAGAAATAAAAGGAATAATGATAGAAAATGAAGAAGTTAAACTGTCATAATTTGCAGATGACATGATACTCTGTATAGAAGAATCTAGGAATTCCATCAAAAGTCTTCTAGACTTAATAACCAAATTTCATAGAGTACCTGGTTACAAAGTCAACACACAAAAATCAATAGCCTTCCTGTACATGAACAACTTACTCACTGAGAGAGGAACTGGAGAAATAACTCCTTTCACAATAAAATCCAAAAAAATGAAATACCTAGGAATCAACCTAACAGAAGAAATGAAAGACATCTACTCTGAAAACTATAGCACTCTGAAAAAAAACATAAAATAAGGTATCAGAAAATGAAAAGACATTCCTTGCTCCTGGGTAGGAAGAACCAATATAGTGAAAATGGTCATACCTCCAAAATTGCTATATAGATTCAGTGCAATCCCAATTGAAATTTCAACAGCACCCTTCACAGAACTTGAGAAAACAATCCAAAATTTCATTTGGAACCAGAAGAGACCTAGGATACTTAAAGCAATTCTAGGCAATAAAGACAAGGTAGGGGTACAACATTTCGGAACTTAAAACACTACTACAAAGCTACTGTGATAAAAACAGCAAGGTATTGGCAAAGAAACAGACCTGAGGATCAGCAGAACAGATTAGAAGATGCAGAAACAACTCCAGAGACACTCAGCCACCTCATCTTTGATAAAGGAGCCAAACACCCTAACTACAGGAAAGACCACCTCTTTAATAAATCGTGCTGGAAAAGTTGGTTGCAATATGTCAAAGATTAAAACTAGGTCTATATCTCTCACCATGCCCTAAATTAAATGAAAATGGATCAGAGATCTAAATATTGAAACAGAAACTCTAAACCAGCTGGAAGAGAGGTTAGGTGGAACTCTTGAAGACATTGGCATGGGAAAAGACTTCATGAATAGAACTTCAGTCCCAAGTGAACTAGCACAAAGAGTCAACAACTAGGATCTTATCTTATTAAAAAGCTTCTGCACAGCAAGATAAACAAACAACAGAGTGAAGAGTAAACCCACAATGTGAGAAAAAAATTTTACCAGCTATTCCTCAGACAAAGGTCTACTATCTAGAATATAAAAAGAACTTAAAAAAATCAGACCTCCAAAACTTTAAGACCCAATCAAAAAATGGGCATAGGAAATGAACAGACATTTCTCAGAAAAGGAAAAAAAAAGAAAAGAAACATATGAAAAAATGTTCAACACCAGTGGTCATTGGAGAGATGCACATGAAAACAGCTCTGAGATTCCACCTCACTCCAGAAAGAATGGAGGCTATCAAGAAATCAACCAATAACAAATGCTGATGAGATTTTGAAGAAAAAGAAACTCTTCTCCACCGCTGGTAGGAGTGTAGACTGGTGCAACCACTGTGGAAATCACTATGGAGATTCCTTAAAAAACTAAGATTAGAGTGCCCATTTGTCCCAGCTATTTTCTTGCTGAGTATCTTCCCAAATCTATTAAAAGATTCATACCACCGTGATATAGGCACACTCATATTTATAACATCACAGTTTGTAATAGCTAGAACTTGGAAACAGCCCAATTACCCATTAACTGCATACTGGATAAAGAAAATGTGTGTGTGTGTGTGTGTGTGTGTGTGTTTAATACAATGTAATACTACTCAGCCATAAAGAATGAGAGACTAGAGACAAAGCTAAATGGATGCACACTGAGGTCATACTCTTAAGCAAAATAAATAGTATGCATATGTGTAAATTTCAAATAATTTCTCTGGTGTGAGAAACTGAAAGTGTAAATGAGGATCAAAATGAATAATAGATAATGTGAAATAGGAAGAAAATGTCCAAAGGGAAAAAGGAAGTAGAATTGGGAGGGGTAGGGGAAAGGAAAGAAGGAAAAAGAAAAAATATGAGAACAGGAAAAAATTAAAACAAATTTTTTGTAAATCGGGAGGGGTGGAGGGTTTGAAGTGAGGCCAGGGACATGGGGGGAGAAAAGAACTAAGATACATCATGTAAAGGTACAAATTGCCAATGATGAATGTCATCATATTTTGTACCTAAAATGTGTCAATAAACTTAATGAATTAAAGAAAAGAAATTTTAAAAGCACAGCTATCATACTGTTCCCACTTTGTGAAGAAGTTCTGGAAGTCTTCTTTTGTTTCTTTAGGAGTTGTGATCATAAATAGGATAAATGAAAAAAAATAGGATAAATGTTATTGCCAAGTGCCATTCAACAGAAAGGCATGCTTCCATAAACACTGATAGTATGTTCTCATCCACCTTATTCTCAGGATCTGGTACTGTGTGACTTCTAGCTCTTCTTCAAAGTCAAAATGACCATAAAAAGTAAATGGTTTAAATCAATTGAAGATATCATGTCATCCAAGACAACACAACTACAGACATAAAAGAGGATGTTAAGAACAGTTTCTAAAGTGGAAAGAACAATGAAATCAGTGCTTTTGAAGAAAGGTGATTACTTTGATAAAAATCAATAAGATATGTTTTACTGAAAAAATTTTTTTTCTGGTACCAGGGATTGAACTCAGCACCTTGTGCTTGTGAGGTAGGTGTGGTGCCACTGGGCTAAATCCAGGCCCATACTGTAATAATTTTTAAAAATTTATAAACATGCACTGTATTTTTCCAACTTTGTGTATTTTAATAGACCATTTGTAAATATTAGGCATTTTTTACTAATTTAAATTTCACAAAAAGTAGATTTTGTTAAAAGTATTCTTAAATTACATGAAAAGTTCCTGAAGATCTTCACAAACAGTATCTTCACAAATACTAAATTTTCTCTGGCTTATTTTTTGGCTATTATGTCTGCTAACACCAAATACATAGATCAAAAGTATATGATTTCATTGGTTCATAAATATGATTATTAAAATTTTTACAAGAGTGTTTT
>NW_004624749.1:21130022-21150986 GCF_000247695.1 Heterocephalus glaber
CTGTTCTAGAGCCTCTGATCATGTCTTTCACTCTGCTCACCATCTCTGTAGATATCTGCTTTGAATTTTTCTACAGCCTCATTCATCTGTTTTGTTACTTCCTGTGCTATCAGTTCAGGGTGTCCAGGTGGTTGATTATTGGACTTTTCCACCTTGTTTCCCCCAGAGGTTACCCTCAGTGGGGTGGAAAGTTTGTGCCTTGCTTAAAAGTCTTGTCATTTTTGTTCTTGGTACTGTCCTTGGTTTAACTCCTGTGTTGATACTTTGAAATTGCTATTGTAAGTATCTTTTTTGCTTGTAATTAGATCCCTTATGGAATGATTGCTTCTCAGAGGTTTTCCAGATATAGTTGGTCTTTAAATTTTGTGTCTCTAATGACTCTGAGGCTATCTCATTTTCATTATACCAGGAAGGACCACTGACTAGATCAATAACAACACCTTAGCCCAAGTGATACAATCCGCAACACCATAGCATCAAGTACATTTTAGAAAATGACATTTTGTGGTTGTTATTAATATATCACCTTTTACAGTGTGAATTAACTCAAAATCAATGATCAAACCAACATATGTTTATAGTGAATATACTCTTCAATATAACAACTTTACCCTTTGGGTTGGGGAGTTACAAGGAGTTGTGGAGGGAGGGGTAGATAGGTAGAAGGATAGGGGAAGGTTAGCAGTGAGGCCAGAGGACACAGGCAAAAGAATGAAAAAGAGAATAATAGAAAAATAAAGAAGAAATCCAAGTGAGGCCAGAACAGAAACAAAAACAGAGATGAACAACGTGGGAGAGCAAGAAAGTGAGTGTAAACAAGAGAGAAAAGAAAGAAGAGAAAAGAAAGAAGAGAAAAGAAAGGAGAGAAAAACAAAAATTTCCAAAGAGTAGGAAAAAAAATTAAAGATAAGAGGAGAAAAAATAACAAACCAATAGTACTAATTTTGTAAATAAAAAAACAAACAAAAATGAAGAACCTCCTTCAGGGAGGTTCTCTGCTGTCACAATAGACAACGTGGGTAGCAGTGTGCAGATATAAGTCAATGAGTCTCAGCAAGCCAGTCGCAGACCTGTGAGATTCAGGCAAATTTCTGACTGCAAGTCCCAAGTTGAGCTCCCTGTCTTCTTGTAAGGTTGAACTCTGCAGGGTTGTACTACAGGTTCCAGCTGCCCTTCACCTGAAGATAGTCACAGTTCTGATGAGAGGTGATGATCCTTCCAACTTACCCAGTATGGTGGTCTGGTGGTTTAGTGTCCCCTGTGTCTTTGTAGTGTGGAACCAGATTGCAGTACAGCCAAGGGGCCAGAGGAGTAGGGATTGGGATGGGGGATGGAGTCCAGCAGGTGCACGCATGGCTAAGTGGATCGCTGCTGGGGGCATGGACTTGATGGGGCGGGTTCCCTGTGACCAGGGACCCCTCTGCTGTTTCTGTGGATGTGCCTCACTGGCATAGTCAATGGGGAGGGTCCCCTGCAACCAGGGATGCATCTGCGGTGTCCAGAGATGTGCCTGGTTGGAGCAGGCTGGATGGGGTAGGTTCCCTGCGACCGGGGAACCCTCTCCAGCATCCGCGGATGTCCCTGGCTGGTGCGGGCTGCAAACCATGGCCTTTGAACTGAGCTACATCTTTGTCCTTTTAAACTCTTAGAGCTGAGTCTTGTTAAGTTGCTAACTTACCTAAGCTGGATTTGAATTTGTTATTTAACCCTTCTGCCTTGGCTTCCTAGAATGCTGAAATTTAAAATTTGTATCACCACTATTTACTACATAGATGTTGCCTATTTTTTTATCCTTTATCCTTGTTTAATATTTTTATGGTAAGTAGGATTTAAAAATTTTAATTTTGAAGTGGACCTTCGCAGTAATCTTATAAATTTCACTTGAACTGTATGGTTTTTAGAATTCTTTAGAATTTTTCCATATATTTTTATGCCACATGTAAATTAAAGAGTTCCACTTTCTATTCAATTTGATACTTCTTATGTCTTTTACTTTCTTTTATGTAGTGTCTAGACTGTCCAATAAAATAATGAATAGAAACAAGGTTAAATATTCATGTGTTATTCTTGATTTTAAGATAAATGCATAAAGCTTGCTACTAATCAGAGTAGGTTTATCTTATTTTTAGAGGTGACTGAATGAATTATTGTTTGTTTCATATTTGCATTTTCCTGAGCATTGTTTTATAGTAAATATCATTTAATGAATTTCAAATATGTGTTATACAATTATGAGCCATGGTTTCTCAGAGATTCAGAGCAGTCTGGGAATTCAGGCAGAATTTTTATGCTCCATCTTGAGAAAAAATTTCTTAAACTTTTCTATTTTCATTTAAGAAACAGCTTGTTGGGTTAAGCCTAGTAATATTATTGAGGGCAATTTCCTTTACTTTAAAGTCAAGTGGAATAATAATATCTACATATTAGCATTACAACAAGGTCTAGCCATATGTTTGACCAGATAACTAGGTACCCAAGAATCACAAGCATTAAATACTGCCTTTTCTATACATTGTTATTGTTGATTTGATATTATTTTGTTTAGAAATTTTGTATCTATTTCCAGTAGGGATATTATGTGGAAATTTATTTCTCTTGTAATGTATTTTTCTCTTATTTTTTGTCTGAGGGTAATGACAGTATGATTGATTAAATTGTAGAGCATTCCCTCTTCAGTTTTCTGTGAGATTTGTTATAGATTTTTTTTTTTCCTGAAAAATTTGGTAAAAATCACTACTGAAGCCATCTGGATCTACAATATACTTTTTGCAAAGTTTTTGACTATGCATAGGATTTTAAAAATAATTGTAAAGTATTTAGGCTTTCTACTTTATTTTAAGTAAGCTTTAGTAGTTTTCCTCATTCAAGAATTATGTCCATTTTAGGTAGTCTACTTAATTAGTATAAATTTATTTACATTAGTCCTACTTATTTTATAATATTTATAACTTCTGTAGTGAAGTGTCTATATAATTAAAAATGGTGTTAATATGTCTTCTTTAATATGTTTACTGACCACTCTGACTAGAAAACACTTCAGTGATCTTTGGTTTCATTTATTTTCTTTACATTTTCTCTGTGTTCCATGTGGTAAATATGATTTTTTGGCTTGTTTTTGCCTTTCTTTTGAGTTGGTTTTTTATTTGTTTGCTTTGTTTCTTGGTTTGAGGCCTTACTTTTATTTCTAACATGCTGTGACATTCCCAGTAAATATTGGTATAAGGGTATTCCATGATTTGATATGTTTTACTTTACTATTATTCAGTTCATAATGATTTTTAATTGTTTTGTGAATTCTTCCTTGAACCATAGCTATGCTGGAGTCCAAATATATGGGACCATTGTAGAGATTTTTTTCATTAATATTTTCCATTTCAAATCCATTTTTCTTAGATAATATGCTTTGAATGTGCTAAATACTTTTAAATTTACTTAGACTTTTGTTATATCTCAGAATATGTTCTCTCATAAATGCAAAATGTGGTATTGAGAAGAATATTAATTCTGCTACTGATTTATAAAAATCCTTATACATCTAAATCAGTCCAACTTAGATGAAATCATTATTCAAGTTTTCTGTATCTGTGTGAATATCTTATGTATTTGTTCAATCAACTTTTCAGAGAAAGATATTAAAATATCCTAAACTAGACTTGTTTTGTTTTATTTAATTCCCTTGAAGTTCTGTAAGGTTTAATTTCTTATACTTTAGAGATTTGATTAGTTGTGTAAGGGATTAAGACTTGTATGTTCTTTTGATAACTTAATAATTTATCAATATGAGAGGAATTTCTTTATCATGTAATTATCTTTGCTCCAAAATCTTGTTTAATGTTAATATAATCACTCCAATTTCCTTTTGATTACTTTGAGTATATATCATTCTCCATTGCTTTTTACATTTAACCGGTTTATACTTTTTATTGAAAGTGTTCCACTGCAGGCATCCCTGACTTTGGTCTTCTCCAACTAATCAATCTCAAACTCGTAATTATATTTAATATAATGGTGCTTTGTGTTTTGAATCTATCATCTATCATTTTTGACTTTTTTGTCTTTCCTTTTTTCTCTTTGTTATAACTTGTATCTACCTGTTCCTCATAGTCCCATGTAGCCATAGCCAGGCCTTCTTGAAGGTGGCTGTCACTAGGGTGCATGATGTTGGGATCAATGATGTGATAGTGGGATTGATTCATGGTGGATGCCAGGATTAAGAGTGCCCCACCTTGGGTGTGAGTGCTACTCACCCTAAGAGTATGTATTCTAGATAGTATTTAAGGGACAGAAAGAGAGCTGCTGCTGTAGCTACCTGTCACTTGTTGCTTGCTGCTTGTTTCCTTGCTAGTGTTATGCTTTGCTGTCTTACTACCTTCTGCCCACCATGAACTGTTTCTTTTCTGTGATGTCCCTTTGTCTTACCACTTTGCCTTGGAACTGGCCAACTATGAACTGAAACCTCTACAAACTGTGATCTAAATAATCCTTTCTTTCTTTAAATTTGGGTGTCGGGTATTCTGTTTTAGCAATGAAAAAAGTAAACAAAACACTTTTCCTGTCCTCTTTAATTGGAAGTTTTATAATTTTATTTAATTTCTGTGGTCTATTAACTACAATTCCTTATTATATTATTTTAGTAATTGCTTTAAAGTTTATAATATACCTCCATCTTTATCTTATTACAGTTGACCTTCAAATAACATCCTTCAATTTCAAAATAATTGAAGGAATTTACACCAATATTCTTCCATGTCTCTTTATATCAATGTCAAACTAATTTTGTTTTAATCCGCAGAATACATTGATTTTGTCTAAATTGTCAATTATACTTTAAGATATAAACCTCATACAAATATAATATTATGTAACTATCAACACAGTTACCATTTCTGCTGTAGTTTGTTGTATTTTTTCCACATTGTAACAGCTTGTCTTTGTCAAAAAGACTTCATCACACATTCCTTGAGCTATATATTTTGCTGATGAGATATACTTCAGCATTTGTGCATTTGGAAATGTTGCCATCTTACTTCTTTTTAAAAGGTATTTTTTGTGGGTATAAAAATTTAAATTTAGAAGTGCTGTTTTTCACTCTCTCTGAAATAGTCCACAATATTCAGATTTGCTTTCTTTGGGTGCTTTCTTTTTATCTTAAGAAGTGTATTTCTAGTTTCCCATCTGACATGTGGAGAGTTTGGATTGCATCACTGCTAAGTTTATGTCAAGAAAAAGATTAAAAAACTGAAAATCAATATCTCTTTTAGATCCAGCAGAGAATTGATGTCACAGAGCAAATAACTGTCCTGGAAACTGGAGCAATAACATCAAACTAAAGCAGACCATTGTTAGAACCACCATCAGGTGGCAACACATAAAGGAGCAGTTGACTAACCTAGGAAGCTTGAATGTAGAGTAAACAGAGATATATTATAAAATTCTAAGACCAGCTCATTAAGAATTCTTTATACTTTTCTTTTTGAGTGTTATCTCCTAGAGCTCCATCCGGTAATTGTTGTGAAAAGCTGAGAAAATTTCATTTCTGCTTCTGGCAGGGTAAGAGAAGCAAAAAGTAGCCCTTTTAAAATAAACAAGAACATTTAATACTCTTCACCAACGGTCTGCATTAATGGGAAAGTGTTTTAGAGTTCCTACCTAGTTTGGGCATAGGTAGGTGTCGGGAGCAATGCTACATAATTTTAGGGTAAAATCATTTGGTTAGCCTAGTTCTCCTGCCTAGAGTTCAGCTATGGAATTCTGAAACATAATTGCATTTTGGCCTCCGGTCCCAACTGAGACCTCAATGATCCGGTGATCCTGTCTGTGATTCTCCAGGACAAGAAACATTCTAGGAGCTGAGAACATGCTGGAAGGAACAAACATCTACTCAGTTCCTCCTTGTTCTTGGACTGTTACATCTTATTTATGCGGATGTACTGAACTCTCTGCAAGTCATTTGTTACATTTGTTTCTCCCGATATACTGAATCAAATGTGCGGTAAACTGGGGGCTTTTGTCTTTGCTGCCCAGAGCAGCACTGATCAGACCCAAAGCTCAGCTTCTTCTCAATCTCATTTTTCTACCTTTCCTGTAATTTGCTGTGTGCTGCAGGGGTTTGCAGGAGAGCAGGACTCACTGCAGAGGTTCTGGTACCGTCCCCTTCCCCTGTTCCCTACAGATAGGTACTTAGCTCTTAAGAAAAAAACTTAGAAAATTAAAATAAACATTACAAATATCTTTAAGGCTTTATTGTACAACAGATGGAAAATATAAAGGGACAGAAGGATAGACTTTTTAAATCAAAAGGAACCAATAGAAATTGAATAATCTGCAGCAGAAATGAAGAATATCTTAGATGTTAGACATAGCTAAGAAAATAATCAGTGAGCTTGAGAATACAGGAGAAAATTATCAAAGCAAAATTCAAGGTACAAAAAGAATAAGACATTTGGAACAAAATATCTAAAATCTCTGGAACTATTACAAAGATATAGTATACATTTAATGAGAATATCAGAATAACAAAAGAGAAAGGAACAGAAGAAATATGGTGTATAAAACTTTTTAAAAATGGTTGACAAACACAAAACCATAGATCCACAGAGATCAGAGAGTAACATCCATTAGATTGGACAGATACAAATATAGATATAGATATAGATATAGATACATAGATAGTTCTACCTGGAGAAAAATAAAAGACAGAAAATCTTTAAACAGAGCAGTGGTACAGATAGGGTATTTTAGAAAGGCCTCACCTAGAGACAACATATAACAACAATATAAAAAAAGAGGAAAGTATTTGAAATATTCAAACCAATCATGAACCAATCATGAACTGGTATTGTGTTTATTTGAAAGTAGGCATAGATGGACTATAGATGTATATTGGCAAATGAGAGGACTATATAAAGTGTTTATATGTGCTAAATGTGAATTATATAAAATGTTTAATTTTTTTTTGTTGTTACTAGGAATCAAACTCAGGATCTTGTGCTTGCTGGTCAGGCTCAGCCCTGCTAAGCTACATCCCCAGTCTTGAAAAATAGTTAATTAAAACCAAAGAATAATAAAAATGTAGAGAAAAAAAATGAAAGAGCAAGAGCATCCAATAAAAAATTACAAATATAGTAAGAAATTAATGGAAATCTATCAATAATCTCTGAATATATAATAGGCTGTTAGAATGGTTAAAAGTAAACAAGTATAATTATCTACATGAAATCTGTTGTACAAAGAAACAAATAAAGGCATAGAGAATATATCATTCTCTGGCTGGGGATTTAGCTCAGTGGTTTCACCACCTGCTGCGCAGTTTGATCCCAGGAACCAAAAAAAAAAAAAAAGGGACTATGCCATGCTAACATAAATAAATATAAATACATGGTAGCTATTAATTTCCACAAAGCATATTTAAAAAATAAGAATATTTGAGATAAAGATGAGTGTTGCATAATGAAAAGGGAATAATTTTCCTAGAAGGTACACAATTCTTAATGTGTGTGCACTTAATTCAATAAATGATGAAAAGACAAATATAACTGTAAAAAAAAAGAAAAGAAAAAGAAAATAGACAAAGCTCCTTCAAGTTGAAAATCCCTAGCCTGAAAATCTGACTGTTTTTGCAGCCAAGACTTTCAAAATTTTTCAGATTTTGGAGCATTTCAGATATCAGATGATCTGATAAGAGATGCTTAACTGGTAAAGTCTATTAAAGTACTCTAAATATTTTTTAAAAATCAGTATCTGAAAAATTTCTGGCCCCAACCTCTTTGGATAGGAATACCATACATGAATTATAATTGGAAACCTTAATCTTTCTATCAGTGATTGGCAGACACAACAGGGAAAAAATCAGGTACTATGTACTTGAATTGATAATCATCCATATGGTTAGAGAATCATAAATCAAAGAAATGTAATTGAAAATTATGCAGTATTTCACTCAACAGTATCAGAATACACATCTGGCTCAACATCACATGGAAAATTAATCAAAATTGACCCAACATGGACCAAAAGAAAACTTTAGCAACTTTCAAAGGATATAAATTATATGATGTTAATTCACAGACCACAATAAAATTAATATAGAAATAAAGATTTACAAAGCTAGACAGTCTCAAAATATTTGAATATGTGGATACACAGAGAACTGACTTTAAGATGATACATTTTGCAAAGGAGAAATACTAAGAAAATTTTTGGACTAAATAACATTACAAACATTTTTTTCAAGTTTGTGATGTGGCAAAATTAATAGAAAATATACTTTGAAAAAATATATTAAACTTGAAGGATATAAAGTAAACAATCTAAACTTCAATCTTAAAACAAAAACTTGAAAAATCTTAGTAAATTGAATCCAAAGTAAGCAAGAAGAAATAAAAATACAGCAAAAATAATCAAATTGCAAACAAGAAATAGGAAAAAAGCAACCAAAGCAAATCCTAGTTCTTTATCAATGAAATAAATACAATTTTAGACAAGCTGAACTGGAAAAACAAAAGACACAGTTTACTAATGTGAGAAAGACATTGGAGCCAACATAACTGATGCCATGGTCATTAAAAGAATAATAAACAATATTGCTTTGAACACTATCCTTCTAATTTGACAACTTAGATTCCAATTCCTAGAAATATATCATCTACTGAAATTGATAAGAGGAGAACAAAGAGAATTCTATGGAAAAACGTCATTTCAACAAAGGGCTGAAATACACATGCCACATATAATAAATAATAAAAAACTACAACTCCTCCTTTTTCTGTCTGTCTTTCCCTTACTCCACAGAGGAAGTAAGAGAGGAGGAACCATATACAATTTACAAAATTGACTAAAAATGGGTCATAGATCTAAATTTAAAGAGCAAAACCAATATATGAGATCTTGGATTTAGCAGTGACATTTGAGATACACCAAAAAAATGCATGAGCTATCAAAGAAAAATTGATGTTAAACTTATTAAATTGAAAACCTCTGTTCTTCAAGAATAGATGTGATTGAAAAGAGAAGTCAAGGACTAAGATGGGAAGTAAGCATGTGAAAAGATGCTCAACTTCATCTCAATAGAAAACCTCAAATTAAAATATATATCACTAGAAACCTGATTTTAATTTTGCAACTTATTGTGTTTTGTGCATAAATTGATTATCTTAAAGCCAATTTATGTGGGACTACTGGTGAAGCCTGAAGGATAAACATGTAGAAGAGTAAAAGTGCCTGTTACTCGGAAATAACAGCACTGTAACATAATTGCTTATTTCACATCTAGTCTCTATAACTTGACATGTTTTGTCTACTATACTTTATATACAAAATAGTTTGTTAGTATCTCGCTGTTATCCTTCTATTTTTCCTATAGGAATTTTATTACAGTGCTGAATAAAGCATTACAAAAAGTTTTAGCAATAGGAAGATAAAATGGTACTTGGAAGCAGGATTTGATTTTTTTCAACTTTCACTTAATATGAGATTCTAGGTATGATTTTTCTTTAAAGTACTTTAAGATTATTAGAAATTCCGTAAGACTAAATAAACAATTATATATTATCTGTTTAGCTGGGGATTTAGCTCAGTGGTTTCGCTGCCTGCTGTGCAAGAGCAACGACCCGAGTTCGATCCCTGGTACCCGCCCCCCCCCAAAAAAAGTATGCATTATCTGTTCAACCTTATTAATAAGATACCAACAGAAGAATATTTAAATATTTATTTCCCTCTTAAAGTAAGAAAATGTTTTTGATAATAATTCAGTGCACCATTGAAGTTTCAGATATGATAACATTACTTGTTACTCTCTTGAATGGACTCACAGACCAAATTTTGTCATTGTAATGTTGGTCTGACATGTCTGCTCCTACTGGATGTGAATCTATTGAAATTGTCAGAAGTGGTCATCAATGCAGAAGAATCTTTCTCAGACTTTATTCTTTTAATTGAAGTAGCTACTGGTTGACATTGCATAAATGGGTCATTCAGTTCATAGGAAATAGAGTTCAAAGCAGTTGTAGTGTAGTGATGCATTAAAATAAATGTATATGTATTTTACTTCTATGTGCTTAAATATCAATATAAAAAATTAAAATTGTAATTATTCTTTTGTGTTGCTTCATGTATGTTTCAAATGTGTGGTTCACATGGCATATATTGACATAGTTAATTTTCATAAAATCTCCATGTGGCAGATATCAATACTAGAATAATGTGAATTACATCTCTGTGATTTATATAGTTTCCCACAGGTTCCCACAGAAATTAATGAGTAACTGATTAGGGTGAAGAAGGAATAAAAAGGATTATGACATGGCATGTATATTTACCAATTCCCCCATATGAATATACATTAAATACACATTAAATACATTAAAAACACATTAATAATAATAACAGAATAATTTAAACATGGATTATTTGACTCAATAGTCCATACTCATATTCACTACAATATGCATTTAAAACAAATAATTTGGAGATGAAGATATTGAGAGTAAACACAAATACATCAAATGAGCTAATTTTTCACAATAATGATCTATAATAAAAGATGTCCCAAATTAGGTATATAAAATAATCATTTTACTCACATATCTGAGGGTAAGTTAGTTTATAGCTTATTAAAACAGACTTCAATTCTACTGGATTTCAAGCTACACGGTGGGTCCAGATCTGCTTTATATGGCTCTAATCTTTATTAGACAAATACATAGTTTATTCACATCATGTTCTTATTCCAAAATGAAGGAGCTTGAAAAAAATCAGGGCAACTGCACAGCTACATTAAACTTCTGCTTTCTCTATATTATTTTGGCTAAAATAGATTACTGGCAAGACCCAGTATCAATGGCAGAAAAATTATATCTTCCATTGTTTTCAACATTGAGGTGGTGAATTTTTTTTTTTTCTTGGTACCAGAAATTGCCCTTGAGGCCTTGTGCTTGCAAGACAGGTGGTGGAACCATTGAGCTAAATCCCCAGCCTGAGGTGGTGAATATTTACAACACTATAATCTATTCTAGTGCATACACACGTGCACATACATACCTCATCATCATTCATTCCCATAGGAACACACTTGTACTCTTCTTTCCAGGCAAAGATTTCTATCTCAATTTAACTAATTCCACTTGACTGCTGTTTCTCAGGTTTTTAGTTGAGTTTTTTGAGTGTGAGAGTCCAGTTCCTGCAACCATCATATTTGTAATTACTTTTCAAAGACAGAATTCTTGCCTCCTCTTGGTCCTAATGGCACACTTGTTTATTTTAAGGAGAAAAAATGATATCACTAAAAAGAAAATAAGAATTAAAAGACCTAGGGTTATACATTTTTTTAAAGTGGGTAAAAGATAAATTTATAAAGCAGTTTGAGTAATTATTTAAAGCCAGGGGTACAAGTAGTAATCTTTTTTGGCAGTTCAGATATCAAATTTGTGTGATTCTATAAATATTTAGCAAGCTGCATTGCCATTAATGCTAATCTAATTGAGTCTATGGAGCTTGATAATTTGAAAATTTCTCTTACAGCATATTGGCCTTTTGGTAACATAATAAATGATATGCTTCCAGGGAAGCCAAGAGGTGGGGATAGTACTTAATCTACCCAAGGCATTTAAGAACTGACTTTAAATAAATATGTTGTGCTTCTGTATGTTCCTAATCCCTGAAATTTGAGAGGGGAAGAGTAATTTGAGATTTCACTCTCAGGGTCACAGCATGATGAGCAATCCTTCTGCAATAAGAGAAATATTTGCTTCATAAAATCACTAAATGGATTTAAAAGTCATGTGCCAAACAGATTTGTCTTTGTCAAGTGAGAATCAATTTAGAAAAGCTGCCCATGCCTTCTCTACTACCACATGTTCAGCCTTAAGAACTTATTTCTTCATACTCAAAACAAACATTTTGGAAGACTGTGATTATCAGACAAGCTCCCTTCATTTTCCATTGCCATCTGGATGCAGAATCCAACACAGCACCATTTTGACAAGAAAGCTATTCCTGGAAAACAGAGGGCTGGAGTTGAATTGAGGAATGCTCTGGTTTTAATTTGGAGGCTGCTGTTATGAGTTTTCTAGCCAATTTAAAGTAGGGAAAAGAGGAATCTTTTTCAAAACCCAAGAATTCAGATCAAACTCAGTCATCTTCAACCACATAATATGATTATGTATTCTTTTTAAGTATTTTAGCTGAGGTAAGACAGTTACTAAGAACATTTGCCCCTGAGATTGCCTCCTTCTATAACAAGAACACACGAAAATAGAGAACACTAGAGCATGGCTATGATAAGGATTATGAGATAGGAAAGATTTTTGCTTGGAAAAGATTGAAAATTGTTACTATCTCTCTTAGTTACTATCTTGTTGCTGGAAAATGATATCCAACACCCACAACTTAGAGGAGGGGTTTAGTGTGGCTCACAGTTATAGTCTATGGTTGGCTGATGCCAGGCAGGAAGGACAGCATGTCAGGGGAGCGCAGTATAGGAAACTGATCACATCATGGTGACCAGGAAGCAGACAGCAAAGAGAGGAGCTGGGGAGGGAGACACACCCTTCCAGGTTACTTTGCTAGTGAACCACCTCTTCTTAACCACCCCTACTTACAACAGCACACTCAGCTGCTGAAGTCACAAGATGATGAATTCAGTGATGAGTACAGTACTTCCATGTTCTAATAATCACCTTCCAGGACCAGGGATTTAGTTCAGTGGTGCTGTCACCTGCCTTGCAAGTGCAAAGTCCTGAGTTTGATCCCCGGTACAAAAATAAATAAATAAATAAATAAATAAATAAATAATAGTCACTTTCCAAAATCTGCACCTCCAAGCACACGAGCATTTTGTGGATCATTCCGTATCCAAACCACAGTGCTACTAATGCTGAGAGAGGGAAAACATAAAAATGTACACAGCTATGAGGGAGACTAAATTAGAGAACATGTGTTAGGAAAACGTGTCAGAGAAAAAAAATGCATCGCTATTAATGTTTAAGACATAAAGTTTTATCCAATTTCATGCCTGTCGATAATCATAAACTTAAAATTTATCACAAAGGCAGTTTAACCTGCCATTGTAGAATTCTAAAAATAGCTTTCATTGTTCCACAGCTCTTTTCAAATTTCTATTGAACCTAATTCTCCTAAAGCCAAAGAAAAACAACTTTAATATTTCCCAGGGTTCTCTTCTTGGCACCCCACATGTGGATGCATTAATTAGTGCCAAGTAATGAGTACTTGAAATTGCTATTATATTTGAATAATATTTTTAGCCTTTTAACTCATAATATGATCAGTTTAACACAATATTTGTTTTACACAGAGAAGGCACAGTAGGAAGGTGATTTCGGTCTCACCTAGAAATGTGTCCAGTCAGAGATTCTAGATTTTAGCCTTAGCTTTAGTGCCAAGGATGATATAAACTATAAAAATGCATTCTTACATGTATTCTAAAACAAGGTTTAAATAGGCACTTTGTTATACAGGAGAAACTGCTTTGTTTGTTCTCTTTCTTGTGTAATCCATGTTCTATTCTACTTCAGAGTAGATACCATCTGCTTGTTTCCATGATGCCCAACCACTGCTCAGATAAATTGAATTTATCTCTGACTGCTATTGTGGGACTTCTTGAGGGAAGAATTCTATGACTCAAGAGGCCTCACTGTGTCCAATTGTAACTGTTGGGTGCCTCCTGTCTTCAAAAATATCTCTTCCACCATCATAGTTTTTATACTTGCAGACTTAATATTTCTTTCTGCTTTGGAAAACAATTGCCATTTTTACAGATTTGCTCCTACCTAGCTTACCTTGAGCTAATGAAATTTTCATAACTAAGTGATTTTATTTCAGTTCATGCACAACTTAACTCTTTTCTTACACATGTGGACTCTAAAACTATATACAGTTACTATTGAACCATTACATGCTTTCTTCCTATTAAAATTATCTTCCTGATTCTGGTGTTTCCTTTCAAGCCAGTCTTTTCCATTTTTATTCTAAATATCACTGAAACAATGGGAATGACAGAGTAAAAGCAGTATCAGAGAGTTTCTGAAATTAGATGTCACATGTGTGCAGATGCTGAGAATGTTCACTTCAATGCCTGTGTAAAGAAGGTATTCCCTTCATAGGAAAAATGTAAGGAAAATTTAAAAATACTTAGTTTGAATAAATGGTCACTCTTCTAACTTTGTTCAAAGGATCATAATTCAGTAGTGTAAGGTAGGGTTACCTATTGCTCTACCTATTGATACTTTGCAATTTACACTAAAGATGATATACATGTTAAGATGCAGTCAGCACTGATTCAACCAATCACAGATAAAAATGTTCAGTATAATGTTTTTAAATGTAAGGTCAATTTTTCTTGTAATCACTTCCTAAACTTTATAGTAAAACAACTATTTATATAACTTTGATAGTATATAAGGTAGTACAAATAATCTAGATGATTGTGTAGGTTGTATTTTAAGCCATGTCATTTTATATAAGATTTTTGAGGGTGCAAGTGAGGTCCTGGAACCAACCTGCCATGGAAACTAACAAATGACTCCATGTATATTCACAAGTGCCTTCATGAAAACTTAATGTAATGACATATTATTTAAAATATATTAAATTTGTGACTTTGAAGGACAGGACAAATAAACTATGATATGGGATTCTAGGTTTTCAACAATGAGTATAAATTATTGGCATGTAAATTTGTCCATGATATATATTTAAGTGAAATGCATGTTTCATAGTTTGACTATTGTACTTTTTTATTTTAATTTTTTGGTTCCAGGGATCAACTCAGGACCTCACACTTCCCAGGCAGATGCTGTGCCACTGAGGTAAATCCCTAGCCCTTGACTATTGTAATCCTATCAACATAAAGATTTAAACTTTATACGTGTATAAGTAGGTACTTACAATTCACAAAAATATCAATAATGAAATTTTAAGGACTTGCTTTCTTTTCTGTATTTCTCTGTATTTCCCAATGTATTACTTAAAATGAAGATAGATAATATTTATAAAAACAATACATTTTAATCTAGGGTCATACCAGTCTATACACCTCTATGTGAGAAACACAAACATTTTAATTCATTTTTGTCAGCATTTTCAAATGCTTGATATATCAAATTTTCTTTTATTTTCCTTCTCAAATCTGTCATGAATTAATGAAACTAAATAAAATATAATAAGCATGTGCAATACAGGACACTTGTACATCATGGAACTATTGAATTGCTATAAAAATGTTTACATTCTTTACTCTCAATTTCTGTGCTTTTCTAATTTAAAAGTGATACCACACAGTCTGTAGTTTAGTACAAGGCTGGTGATTTCACTTTGAGTACCACTACATGGTACTCAAATATGGTACTTGATATCTAATCAAAGAATGATATTTTTTTAAAAAGACCTTTTGATTAAATAGGGCAATGATGAGATTAAGAAATGAACCATAGTACCTGAGCAGTTTCAACTCAGATGATAGTCTTATTGAATCATTCAGAATCCATTGTTGTTCAGGCTGTGATGCTCTTTCAGAACACTTGGCCTTTGCATCCTCATGACTGGGAACAAGAGAGCAAAAGGAGGAGACATAGCTATTAATTGCCTCTGAGTATAAAGAATGCATATGTTACAGTTCTCTGGGCAGTAATGCGAGTTAGTCATGATTCCAAATTACGTAAAATGGATGGTGAGAAACATAAGAGAATGTGGATATTTGATGAACACTAACTTTATGAAGGAGTTGATAATGTAATTTACCTAGAAATAGGTTCATAAAATTAATAAGGGAATTGGGACTTGGAGTCACAGTCAGGTCTTTTTATTCCATATTCAATATAGATCAGCAGTGATCTACTTAAATTGGGTTATCCTGAATTAACAATTTCAGCCTAAATCTCAGAAGTTTAAGACATGAAAATTTCCATCATGCTGTATTTTGTGACTCTGCAGTCTCAATGTGGGTTTTCTAACATGACAAGGCAAAAAAGGAGAGGGCCTAGAGAAGTCATACTCATCCTTTATTTTCTGGCCCAGAAGTGATACTTGTCACTTTCTTTCACAGATAAATGTCAGCACTGCAAGGAGTGGGCATTGAGGAAAAGCACACATATGTTTGGTCACCAGTACACAGGTATAACATGTAACTACCATAAACCAGATCTTAATCATTGCAGTTTGGGTAATTCTACATTTTTAATTGCAGTATAGGGTTGAATGAAATCTGAAAATTGCTAAATCTCTTACGCTTCAATTCAAATCTCTATGAGTACCAATAGCCAGCTCAACAATTTTATCTAAATTGGTCAATCCGGTGGTAGAAAAAATAATCAGCTGAATCTGTCAATAGCTATTTGATACACAGATAACAGACCACTGAAAATCTGAAAATGCATATAAACTCAATCCTATACTACCATCTTTTGGTTTTCAACAATTAAAATGAGAAACAGTGGAATTCCTAGCCATAGTTCTTTTCAATCATCTGACAGATTTATCATTCTGTTTGCTCTAATAAACCTAGAAAATGTGCAGGCCAGGACTTGTCAGAAACCTTTTTATTTGAATCAGATATTATATGATATTTTATCCTTGGAGAATCCCTTGAAGAGATTAATGAAAGTGTGTTTAACTAATTGAATAGAAGAGAGAGCCATCTGTCTCTGCAGATCTAGCATCCACAGTACAAATGAATCCAAGAGGAAAGACCATGTTAAATCTTCACACAAATATTAGCCCAAGAGGGCAAGTGTCAAAACTAAATATTTGATTTAAATTCCAGTCACCACAGAGGTATATCTCTTATACACATCAATGTTCAGTTGGAAAGTACAATATAATTTCAAAAATGAAAACAAGCCTGGTGTAGTAAATGGCACCTGCAGGTGTGAAGATTATAGCAGATCTCACGGAACTTGTTATGACTTAAAAAAGAATGGCTTGTGATTCTCCACCTATCAGAATTCTGTGTCTGAAGTACTTTCCATCTGTCTTGGCAGGTTTGTGGATGAAATTATCAGTTCTTTATTAGCATATGTTTTACTTCTTGGATGTTTGTTTATGGGAAAAATTAATGTAGCATGCAACTTGCAATTAGCTTTTGCACTGTTAATGACAGGTTCCCATAAAATGCCTTGCATAGAAGTATGGAAGTTAATGGCATCAATGAGGTGTACAGATACTCAGACTCAGAGCTGAAAAAATCCAACTCAATAAACTGTATATAAATTTTGATCTATTTGATATGATTCCTAGGAATTTTGCAGTTGGCCATCCATTTAGAGACTTGACTATTAAGTACCAATTTATGGTGAGCATATCTGATACAATTTGGCCCTGGTGGTTAAAGAATATGCCATGTACTTATTTTTACTAGTGGACATGTGTATGAAATTATGCTGCATGTTCTTTTTTTAATTAAATTATTTTATTGGTACATTGTAGGTATACAACACAATTACATTTCTCATTGGGAATTGTACCTTTACATAATGCATCTTGGTTCTTATTTTTTTCCCCATTCCTAGCCCTCCATTCACCCCCTCCACCCTTCCCTATTTACAAAGACTTTATTTCCATTTTTTCCATTTCTCATCATTTTTCCTTTCCCTTATTTCCTTTCCCCTACCCCTCCCACTAGCCTTACCCCTTTGGTCCTTTTCTTCCTATTTTGCATTATCGATTATTCATTCTAATCATTGGTACATTTTAGGTATACAATATAATGACATTCATCATTGGAAATTTGCACCTTTACATAGTCTCTCTTGGTTCTTATTTTTCACCCTTGCCCAACCATCCCTTCAACCCCTCCATTCTTCCCTATTTACAAAGATTTTGTTCCTATTTTTCCATTTTCTCATATTAATACCGTTCCCTTCTATCCTTTCCCCTAGCCCTCCCACTTCCTTCCCCTTTGCCCCCTTTCTTCCTATTTCACATTACCTATTATACATTTAGTCCTTATTTACACTTTCAGTTTCTCACACCAGAGAAACTATTTGGTATTTATACCTGTGTGTCCTATTTATTTCACTTAAGGGTATTGCCTCAATGTGCATCCACTTAGCTATAAATGTCTCTAATTTCTCATTTTTTATGGCTAAGTAGTACTCCATTTTATTAAAAAAACACATTTTCTTTATCCAGTCTCCAGTTGATGGGCACTTGGGCTGTTTCCAAGTTTTAGCGATCACAAACTGTGCTGGTATGAACATAGGCGCACATATATCACTGTGGTATGATTCTTTTAATTCTTTGGGGAAGATCCCCAGCAGTGGAATAGCGAGGTCAAATAGGACTTCCAGTCCTAGTTCTTTGAGATATCTCCATACTGATTTCCACAGTGCTTGCACCAGTCTACAATCCCACCAGCAGTGGAGCAGTGTTCCTCTTTCTCCACAGCGCCCTCAGCATTTGTTATTGATTATGGTGAGTATTCTTGCTCAAATTCTATTTGAGAAACTCCTCTGGACTTAGTCTGAAAGGTGAATGAAGCATGACATGAAGCATGGTCCCCATCCTACAGGAGATAAGTTATAGAAGTGATTCCTGTACATTAGAACCACTCTGGACACATATTCAAAATAAGAGATATCCAGTATCCTCTCACCAGATTTACATTTACTGTATTTTCTTAAAATATTTTAAGTTTAATTCTTAAGTGAGGCTCCTTGATCTATTTTGAGTTAAAATTTTTACATGTTCTGAAGTAGAGGTCAAATATAGTTCTTTTGCATTGATATATCCAGTGATAGTATTTATTGAAGACTATTCCTTCCCATTGAATATTCTTAAAATCCTGTTGGAACTTAACTGAGCAAAAGTTTACAGGCTTATTTCTGTTCTCAGCCAATATGTCTATCCTAATGTCATCAATTTTGACTACTGTAGCTTTGCATTATATTTTGAAATTTGGAAGTGTGATGAGTATTCCAGCTTTGTTCATTTCAATATTATTTTAATTCTTTTCTGGATTCCATGAACATCCACTTTTATTTTTTTTTTTGGTTCCGGGGATTGAACGCAGGACCTTGCACTTATGAGGCAGGCAGTGGCATCCACATATATGTTTTTTATCAGCTTCAATATTTTGACAAAAGAGGCACATATGATTTTTATGGAATGGAATAGAATTAATCTGAATATATACATTTGGGTAAGACACATCTTAAAATTAAGATCTATGAATATAAAATGTTTTCCATGTATTTGATTTTTATTAATTTCTTTTAAAATGTTTTATTGTACAACTTCTTCACTCTAAGTTAAATTTATATCTAAGTATTCGATTATTTTTAGGTTATTATACATAGAATTTTCCTTCCAATTTTATCTTTGAATTGTTCATTGCTAGTATAGTGCTAAAACCATTTTTATATTAGCCTCACATCTTGCAACCTTGTTGAATTTGCCTAGATGATCTAATAATTATGGGTACATATTTCCTTTTACTTTCATGTGCATATTCTGTTGTTAGCAAATGAAGATAGTTTTTCTTGTGCACTCAAACCTATGTATTGTCTATTTCATTTTAGTGCTTGATTACCTTGGACAGAACCTCCATTACAAGGTTAAATACAAATGGTAAGAGCAGACATTCTATCTGTTTTTAATGCTACAGAGAACACAGTTCTTTCAACCACTGAGTATGCCCTTATTCAGGTTAAGAAAGTTCCCTTCTATTTCTAGAATATTGAGTGTTTTTAGTGTAAAATACCATTGAATTTTTCCAATTATCTTATTTTTCATTGAGATAATTATGTGCTTTGTGTCCTTTATTCTTTTTATAGGTTGATTCCATGTGTTGAGCCTGCCTTACACTGCTAAAATAAATCCCACTGGTCAGCATCTACAATACTTTCTATATGTGTTTGGATTTACTTTGATAATATTTTGCTAAAGTTTTCTTTATATGTATCCAAAGACAATACTGAACTATAGTTTTCTACAGCAGTGATGTATTTGCTGGTCTAAGTCATTGGGTAAAACATAGCTTGATGAATGACTTGGGAAGGATAATCTTTTCCAATTTTTTTTGGAAAAGTTTGTGAAAGATTAATGCAAATGTTCCTGTGGGTATTTGGTAGAATCCACCTAAAGGCTATCTGGTATTAAAATTTTCTTTGGGGGAATTTTTGAAATTTTAACTCTAATCATTAATATTTATAGGATTATTCATATTTATATTTTTCTTGAATTACTGTCAGTTGAGTTAGTGTCTTTGTAGTATGACTCCATTTAATTAAACATCTAATTTTTGGATGCTAAATCTTCAAGTATTTTATAATACTTTCTTTTTATTCCTCTAAGCTTGGTGATAATGTCTTCTCTATTCGTGTGTGTGTGTGTGTGTGTGAGTGTGTGTGTGTGCGATGAAAGACTGAATACTGAACCCAGGGCCTTCACATTAAGCTATATTCCAAGCTCATTTTTTATTTTGAACCAATACCTCACTAAGATTTCCAGGTATGGCTGGAACTTATGATACCCCTGTCTCATCTAGCCACAGTGGTAGGATTACAAGTGTGTGCCATCTTGCCAACCTTCATTTCTCATCTTTAATTTTAGTGACTTGGGATTTCTCTATTTTTATTTTTAGTCTGGTTAAAATTTTGCCCATCTGCTTGGTCTTTAAAACAACAGTTCTTGCATTTATTGATGTTTCATATTTCCATTTTCTATTTCATTATTCACTTTGACATTAGAAATATTTTCAAAATTAAAATATCCTCAAATTCTTCTTTTGAGTGTGTCATCTGTTTCATAATGAGATGTTGACTCATATATCACAGTAAACAGCTTGAGAAAAACCACGGAAAAAGATTACAGGCATGCTCAAGGATAGGTAAATATCCCACTGACCTACTTATCATGGTTGTTAAAATAAGACTTCTATTTGGAGAGTATGGGAAAGAGTGCGAAGCACAACCACCAGCAGCCATCTAAAATACGTCATGACTTGTTTCATAT
>NW_004624749.1:21161425-21192675 GCF_000247695.1 Heterocephalus glaber
AAAATGTATAACTGATATTGTGTAACAGGAAGAAAAGGTCTAAAAGACCAGGAGAATTGGGAGGGGTAGTGGAAGGGAAAAAAGGGAAAAGAAAAAAATATGAAAAAAGGAAAAGAAATGGAAACAAAGTCTTTGCAAATATAGAAGGGTGGAGGGGGTGAAGGGAGTGCAAGAGAAGGGGAAAAAAATAAGAACCAAGATACTCATATAAAGGTACAAGATCCCAAAGATGAATGTAACTGTATTTTATACTGAAAATGTACCAATAAACTTAATGGAAAACAAAAAAAGATCAGAGCAGAAATCAATCCAATGGAGACTAAGAGAATGATGCAAAAATCAACGAAGCAAAGACTTGGTTCTTAGAAAGAATAAACAAAATTGACAAAGCCTTATCCAGGCTTATCAAAAAAGGAAAGAAAAGACTCAAATCCATGCAATTAGAAATGAAAAGGGTGAAATTATAATGGACTCAGCAGAAATCCAGAGAATCATCAAAACCTACTTCAAGAACCTATACGCCAATAAGATGGAAAACACAGAAGAAATGGACAGATATTTAGAACCATATGAATTACCAAAGTTGAACCAAGACCTAAAAATTTGGAACAACACTATATCAATAAATGAAATTGAAAATGTAATGAAAAACTTATCAACTAATAAAGCCCAAGTCTCAATGGCTTTACTGCTGAAATGTACAAGACATTTAAAGAAGAACTAATACCACTATTGTTTAAATTCTTCAATGAAATTGAAAGTGAAGCAATACTCCCAAATTCTTCCTAGAAGTAAGTATCACCATTATCCCAAAAGCAGAGAAATATCTAACCAAGAAAGAGAACTATAGGCCAATCTCACTAATGAACATAGATGCAAATATCCTCAATAAGATACTGGCAAACTTTTCTACAAAGCTAATGTGATAAAACAGCATAGTAATGCAAAGAAGTGGACCTGTGGACCAGTGGACCAGATTAGAAGATGCAGAAATAACTCCAGACACACTCAGCCACCTCACCTTTGACAAAGGAGCCAAAACCCCTCACTGGAGGAAAGATAGCCTCTTTATTAAATGATACTGGAAAAATTGAGTTGCAACATGCCAAAGATTAAAAGTCTACCTATATCTCTCACCATGCACTAAACTAAAATTGAAATGCATTAAAGATCTAAATATTAGAACATAAAAACTAAACCAGCTGGAAGAGAGGTTAGGTAGAATTGTGGAAGGTATTGGTGTAGGAAAAGATTTCATGTACATAATCTCACTTGCACATGAACTATCACAAACAATCAACTAGTGGTATCTCTTCTCATTAAAAAGTTTCTGCACAGCAAGAGAAACCACTGACAGAGTGAAAAGACAATCTACAATGTGGGAAAAATTTTACCAGCTGTTCCTCAGACAAAGGTCTAATATCTAGAATATATAAAGAACTAAGAAAATCAGCTCTCCCAAATTTAAAGACCCAATCAAAAAATGGGCATCTGAAATGAACAGACATTTCTTAGACAAAGAAGTAGATATAGCAAATAAACATATCAAAAAATTTTCAACATCATGTGTCATTCAAGAGATGCAAATGAAAACATTGCCAAGATTCCACCTCATCCAGAAAGAATGGGGGCTATCATGAAATCAACCAATAACAAATGCTGTCAGGACTGTGGGGAAAGCAGAACACTGCTCCACTGCTGGTGGGGGTAGAGACTGGTGCAACCACTGTGGAAATCAGTATGGAGAACTAGGATTAGAGGTCCCATTTGACCAAGCTCTGTCCTTACTGGGCATCTTCCCAAAAGAATTAAAAGAATCATACCACAGTGATACATGAGCACTCATATTCATAGCAGTACAATTTGTAATAGCTAAAACTTGGCAACAGTCCAGTTTTCCAAAAACTGGAGACTGGATAAAGAAAACGTGTTTTTTTTTTTTTTTAATAAAATGGAGTACTACTCAGCCATAAAGAATGAGAAATTAGAGACATTTATAGCTAAATGGGTGCACATTGAGGTGATACTCTCAAGTGAAATATATAGGACACACATGTGCAAATACTGAATAGTTTCTCTAGTGTGAGAAACTGAAAGTGTAAATAAGTATCAAAATGTATAGTAGATAATGTGAAAAAGAATAAAAGGTCCAAAGAGAAAGGGGAAGTGGGAGGGTTATGGGAAAGAAAAGTAGAGAATGGAATTAATATGAGAAAATGAAAAATGGAAACAAAGTCTTTGTAAATTGGGAGGGCTGGAGGGGTTGAAGGGAGTCAGGGAAATGGGGAAAAATATGAAGCAAGATAGATTATGTAAAGGTACAATTTTTCAATGATGAATGTCATTATATTGTATACCTAAAATGTACCTATAAAATTAATTTTTTAAAAGTCTATAATGCCCTGAGGCTTTTGATCCCAATAATACTGTATAATCACTTTGAGATTCAGTTTATTCATATGTGAAATGAGAATGATGAGACTCTTACTTACAATAAGCATTAAGAAATCTAACTCATAGAAATGATATTGTGAGTTTTCATCCCTTTTATCCTTCTCTAAATTAAAGTGTCAGTCTGTGAAGCAACTTCTGCCTTATGATATCTCCAGAGTCCTTCAAAATAACTTCATCCATCTCATGTGCTTCTTTTGAATCACCTGACCCTTGTTTGTTTCTGCCGCTAATCTTACCTTCCTTATTAATTTTATCCCACCAAGTAGATTATAAAATTGTATTTTCCAATTGAAAATATCTCATTCCTTTCCAATCTGACTAATCTCCTTTCATCTTAAACACTTGGCATATTGAAAATCCTGTCTCTTACATAAATGACATAAATAAACTCTTATGAACAATTGAGGATACTAAGAGGCATTATTAATCTGATTTTTTCACATACTCTTTTAGTCCCCTTAATGGAACACAGCCATATACAGGGACTTAATATGTTTTGAAGTTGTGGGAAGAAGGGCTCCATACGTGAATTCAATGAATTCTGAATCTTCACTCTTCTCTGTTGCACACAGAAGACTAATTTAGGGCCCTCAGTTAATAATGACAGATAAGGTGACATGCAAGTACCTGCTATAGGAATACATATTTCTAATGCTTATTAGTCCCCAGACACACTGGCCTTGGGGACAAAAACTCGAAACTCTTCTGCCACAAAGTTCCAGTCTATTTCTTTGCTTCATTGAATATGTGACTTAGCAGGGTCATATTCTTCATGCATTCTAAGTTTTCTCCTTTTGCTTGCTTTTTTTCTGTCAGGTATAAACTCTATCAACTAATGCAGCTTAAATTTTGTGGCATTAATTATGTTTCAAATTTAGTATCCTAATTCTTGTTGTAAAATGTTGTCTTAAAAAAAAGACCATGTGCCTAAAAGTAGTCAATGAAGTCGACTGAATAGTGACCCATTTGTTTAAACAGAACTTGCTTTCTCTTTCCTAATTTGATACTAGAATAGTTCAGTTTTGTAGCATAAACCTCTGAGAGAACACAATTCAATAGTTAAATGAAGAATAAACATGTAGAGACACAGTGTTATTTTCAAGATATTGAATAATTTTGCACATGTAAAATGATCTCAAATAAATTACTTCCTTAAGCTTGTGGATATAATTCAGTGGAGCGTAAAAATGCTTAAAATTAAAATAAGTACATATATTAGATATTCATGGTATGATGGCATAGTTTAATGGAATAAACAAAACTAGGAGATATGTGATCTGCTTTCTGGGTTTGTTTCTATTCTGCAGTTATCTGGAGGAATTCTACAAACTTAGATGTAGGAGGAATCCTAAAAACTTTGTTTTTCCATTTCTTTACATTTTATGTTTAATTAGTACATGTTTGCATTACATAATGATTATGTTCCTTGTGGAGAGTTAGTACATATATATATATAACACATCTCAATTAGTTTTTCATCCCCTTTGGCTCCTCTTCCACCCCATACCCCCCATTTTTGATCTTCTTTACATTTGTAAAAGATCTATCTCCCTAGTTCCTATTATCTATTTTTTATTTGCACATTTCTAATTTGGGTTTCTCACATAAGAAAAACCATGTGATATTTAAACTTGTGTGTCTGGTTTATGTCACTTAACATATGCTCTCAAGTTGCATCTATTTTCCTACAAATGACTCAGATTTATCCTTCTTTATGTCAAAGTAGTAGTACATTGTGTATACATATCACATGTTCTTTATCCACTCATCAAATGATTGATTTATATACCACTTCTAAGATTTATCTATTATGAATTATGCTACCACTAACATGGTTATGCATATTCACTGTAGTATAACATATTTAACCCTTATAGGAAGATATCTAGAAAAAGAATAGCTGAGTCAAGTGAAATTTCTAGCTTCAGTATTGAAAGAATTTCCATAAGGATTTCCATACTGATTATACTAGTTTATATTCCTACCATCAATGGAAAATTGTTCCTTCTACCATGCAGCCTCTCTAGTATTAGTTATTGTTTGATTTCTTAGTGATAGTCATTCTTTCTGGAGTTAAATAAATCTGTGTTGTTTTATTTTGCATTTCTCTAATGACTAGTGATATTGAACATTTTTTTCATGCATTTATTGGACATTTGTACTTCCTTTTTTGAGAAATATATGCATTTAATTCTTCCATTTTTAATTAGATCTTTTATTTATGGGCCTAATATTTTGTTCACTTTATATATTCTAGACATTAGTCTTCTGTTGGCGGAATAGCTGGAAAAACGTTTACCATTCTGTAGGTTGTCTTTTTATGCATTTGGTTGTTACCATTGCTGTGCAGAACCTTCATAATTTTATATGGTCCCATTTGTTGATACTTGATGTTATTTCTTCTGCAATTGGGGTTTAGAACGTTCTTGCATATACCTATGTCATCATGAGTTTGACCTATTTATTTTCTAGAAGACTATGTGTTTCTGTTTTAAAATTTAGACTGTTGATCCACTTTGATTTAATTTTAGTGCACAGTGAGATATGCAGGTCTAGATTTAATATTCTACAAGTAGTTAGCCAATTTCCCAGTGCTACTTATTAAAGAGGTTAGATTTCCACCAGTGTAAGTTTTTAGTCCATCTGTCAAAGATCAAATAACTCAATGTGACTGGAGTGGTTTCACAGATCTGTTCTGTTCCACTGGCCTATATGTCTGTTTGTGTGCTAATGCCATACTACTTTTACCACTGTTGCTTTGAAATATGACTGTAAATCCAGGATTGAGAGGACTCCTGCTTTGCTCTTGTTACCCAGCATTGCATTTGCTATTCTGGGTCTCTTCTGGTTCCATATAAATGTTAGGATTTTTTTCTCTAGTTCCATAAGAAATGCTACTGATATTTTAATTGGGATTGGGTTAAATCTATATATCAGTTTTGAGTATATGCCAATTTTGACTATGTTAGTTCTGCCAATCCAATAACAGGAGATATCTTTAGATTTTTCTGGTGTCTTCCTCCGACTACTTTTTTAGAGTACTGTGGTTTTCATGGTAGATGTCTTTCACTTTTTTGGCTAGTATAATTTATAAGCATTTAATTTTTCTTGAATCTATTGTGAATGGCATTGTTTTTCTAATTTTGTTCTCAATGAGTTCATTACTAGTGTATAGGAAAGTGATTGATTTGTGTCTGTTAATTTTGCATACCTCTATGTTGCTGAATTTATTTATTAATTGTAGGAGTCTTTTCATGGATTTTTTTGGTTCTTCTCTGAAGATGCTCATATCATCTGCAAATAACAGTGATTTGACTTCTTTCTTTCCTGTATATATCCCTTTTATTTTATTCTCTTGCATGATTACTGTGGGTAATGTTTTAAGTACTATGTGGAACAGAAGTAGGGATAGTGAATATCCTTGCATTAGTCCTTATTTTTGAGGAAAAAATTTCAGTTTTCCTCCCCTTAATATGATGTTGGCTGTGGATATATCATAAATGACTTTTATCTAATTGAGATATATTTCATCTGTATTCAGGGATTTTATCATGAATGGATGTTGGACTGTACCAGAGGCTGTTTCAGTGTTTACTGAGATGATTATGTGAATTTTGCCCTTGACTTTGTTTATGTGATGTATTACATATATCGATTTTGTATATTATATCATCCTTGATTCCCTGTGGTGAACTCTACTTGGTAATGTTGTATGATTTTTTCTCCTCTGAGTCTTTGAGTTTGTCCATGTCCAAGTTGATTGACTGGCTGAACCCTATTCTTCCCAGTGCCTAGGGGAACCACAGAGCAGGCCTGGAGTTGGTGGGTGGCCACAGCTAGGATGCAGAATGAACAGGTGCTGAATGGACCATGAGGTGCATTCCTCCATCTGCACTGGGCATGCCAGGGGGTTCCTGTGCAAACTTTAATAGTTATTGATTGCATAAAACACTATGGTAAATGTTTTAATATGAGATTATGGAAGTAAAATTCCTTCTTTTTCATTTTTTCATAAATCCTTTATTTTTCACTAATTTTAGCCATGCACTGATGCTAGTGTATCATTAACTTCATATGGCAAAAATTGGAAAATTTGTCTTAGTGAATTACACTTTACTTTGTATTATATGACCATTTTTATAATGAAAAATGTTTGCCTAATGAATTTATCTTGAACCTGAAATTAATGTCTATTAGAAGGTGTCTTGAAAGGTTACATTGGAAAAGAACTAAATGATGAATTCTGACTAATCATGATACTGGAAGCAGAATAATATATTCAGTTTATATGTAGCAACATAAGTCAGCAATTCTATTTGTGCATCAGACAGTATTATACAGTATTCCATTAAATTTTTCTGTAAATGACTGAAATTCAAGGATATATTTTTAAAACATTTGAAAACAAATGTTCAAAAGAGAGATACTCTGCATGCCATTGACCGTTACTGAGAAAAACAACACAATATCCCAGCCCTTTGTTCTATCTATAAGCACACCAGTTCTCTGCAATGTATTCCATTAAATAGGCACATGTTACAATAAGAAGGGCAAACACATTTCTCTGGACTCTGAAACTATAAAACACTGCAACCTGCTATTGGTATTTACCTATACCCTTTAAAAAAAGAAAACCATTATAATGGTTCTAGAACACTGTCTTGTCAAACACTGTTGATATTTAGGCAAATCACTTGATTTTGAACTTAGTTTCTTTCCTAGCACTGCTTCCCTTGAGTTCTGACCATGTGCATTGCTGTTATGATATTTATACATCTTTATGGGGTATATTATGGTAATTCAATGCATGTTTAAAATGCATAATAATCAAGTCAGGGTTGTAAACATTTCCATCTCTTCAAATATTAAACATTTTCATGTGAAAATTTCATATTCTTCTAGAGATTTTGAAGTAAACATTATTTTCATCAATATTTATCCTACTATGATATAAAAAACCCACTAAATCCTCTTCTGTAACTGTGTTTCAATATCCCTTTTCTTTTTTTAAACTTAATTTTATTGGTATATTTTAGGTATAAAATATAATGACATTTATCTTGGAAATTTGCACCTTTACATAATCTCTTGGTTCTAATTTTTCCCCATTCCCCTGCCCTCCCTTCAATCCCTCCATCCCTCCCTATTTATAAAGACTTTGTTTCCATTTTTTCATTTTTGCATATTAATTCCATTCGCTTCTTTCCTTTCCCCTACTCCTCCCACTTCCCCTTCCCATTTGCCCCCTTTCTTCCTATTTCAAATTATTTGTTATACCTTTTAGTCCTTACTTACACATTCAGTTTCTCACACTAGAGAAACTATTTGATATATACACATGTGTGTCCTACCTATTCACTAAAGAGTATTGCCTCAATATGCATCTATTTAACTCTAAGTATCTCTAATTTCTCATTTTTTATGGCTGAGAAGTACTCCATTTTATTTTTAAAAGACACATTTTCTTTATCCAGTCTCCAGTTGATGGGCATTTGGGCTGCTTCCAAGTTTTAGCTATTACAAATTGTGCTTCTCTGAACAAGAGAGCACATATAACATGATGGTATGATTCTTTTATTTCTTTTGGGAAGGTACCCAGCAGGGGAATAGCTGGGTCAAATGGTAATTCCAGTCCTAGTTCTTTGAGGTATCTCCATACTGATTTCCCAGTGGTTGCACCAGTCTCCACTCCTGGCAGCAGTGGAGCAGTGTTCCTTTTTCCCCACAGCCCTGCCAGCATTTGTTATTGGTTGATTCATGATAGCAGCCATTCTTTCTGGGGTGAGGTGGAATCTCAGCATTGTTTTCATTTGCATTTCTCAAATGACCAGTGATGTTTGCTATTTCTACTTTGTCTGAGAAACGTCTGTTCATTTCAGATGCCCAGTTTTGGATCAGGTCTTTAAATTTGGGAAGACTGATTTAAAAAATTTTTTTATATATTCTAGATATTAGACCTTTGTCTGAGGAACTGTAGGTAAAAATCTTTTCCCACATTGTGGGTTGTCTCTTCACATGTTGGTGGTTTCTCTTGCTGTGCAGAAGCTTTTTAATAAGAAGAGATTCCACTCGTTGGTTGTTTGTCCTAGTGCATGGGCAACTGAGGTTTTGTTCATAAAATCTTTTCCTACGCCAATGCCTTCAAGTTTTCTACCTAGCCTCTGTTCCAACTGGTTCAGTGTTTCTGTCTTAATATTTAGATATTTAATCCATTTTGATTTTAGTTTAGTAGATGGTGAGAGATATAGGTCTAGTTTTAATCTTTGGCAAGTTGAAACCCAATTTTTCCAGCACCATTTATTAAAGAGGCTATCTTTCCTCCAGTGAGGGTGCTGGCCACCTTTGTCAAAGATGAAATGGCTGAGTGTGTCTGGAGTTTTTTCTACATGATCTAATCTATTCCACTGGTCCTCAGGTCTGTTTCTTTGCCAGTACCAAGCTATTTTTATCACAGTAGCTTTGTAGTACAGTTTCAAGTTGGGGGTTGTGATACCCCCTACCATGTCTCAGTTGCCTAGAATTACTTTTGCTATTCTAGGTCACTTCTTGTTCCAAATGAATTTTTGGATGGTTTTCTCAAGATCCATGATAGATGCTGCTGGAATTTCAATTGGGATCACATTGACTCTATATAGCAGTTTTGGAAGTATGGCCATTTGCACTATATTAGTCCTTCCTACCCAGGAACAAGGGATGTCTTTCCATTTTCTGATATCACCTTCAATCTCTCTTTTCAGAGTTCTACAGTTTTCAGAGAAGAGGTCTTTGATTTCTTTTGTTTGGTTGATTCCTAGGTATTTCAGTTTTTTGAATGGTATTGTGAAAAGAATTGTTTGCCCTATTTCTCTCTCAGTAAGTGTGTTCTTCGTGTAGAGGAATGCTATGGATTTTTTTGTGTTGACCTTGTATCTAGCTACTTTACTGAATTTGGTTATTAAGTCTAGAAGACTTTTCTCGAGTTCTTGGGGTCCTCTACCTAGAGTATCATGTCATCTGCAAAAAATGACAATTTGACTTCTTCATTTCCTATTTTTCTTTCTTTAATTCTTTCTCTTGCCTGATTGATGTGGCTAATGTTTCCAAAACTATACTGAACAAGAGTGATGATACTGGACATCCTTATCTTGTTCCCAATTTTAGTGCAAAGGATTTCAGTTTTTGACCATTTACTATGATATTGGCTGTTGTTTTTTCATAGATGGATTTTATCAGATTGAGGTAGAGACCATTTATTCCAATTTTTGTAGGGTTATTATTGTAAATAAATGTTGGATTTTGTGAAGTGCTTTTTCTGCATCTATTGAGATGATCATATGTTTTTTGTCTTTGGCTCTATTGATATAGAGTATTACATCTATTGATTTGCACATATTGAACTATCCCTGCATTCCTGGGATGAATCCCACTTGGTCAGGGTGTATGATCTTCTTGATGATATTCTGGATTCTATTTGCCGGTATCTTAGTAAGGATTTTTGCATCTATGTTCATTAGTGAGATTGGCCTATAGTTCTCTTTTTCGGTTGGGTCTTTCTCTGCTTTGGAGATCAAGGTGATGCTTGCTTCCAGGAATGAATTTGGAAGTATTGCTTCCCTTTCAATTTCATTGAAGAATTTAAACAGTAGTGGCAGTAGTTCCTCTCTAAATGTCTTGTAAAATTCAGCAGTGAAGCCATCAGAAACTGGGCTTTTCTTAAGTGGTATGTTTTAATTACATTTTCAATTTCATTGATTGTTGTTGTGTTGTTTTGAGTTTTTAGGTCTTCATTCAACTTTGGTAATTCATATGTATCTAGGAATCTGTCCATTTCTTCTGTTTTTTCCATCTTATTGGCATATAGGTTCTCTATGTAGGTATTGATGATCCCCTGGATTTCTGCTGGGTCCATTGTAATTTCATCCTTTTCATTCCTAACTGCATGTACTTGGGCCTTTTCTTTACTTTTTTGGATAAGTTTGGGTAAGGGTTTGGTAATTTTGTTTATTCTTTCAAAGAAGCAACTCTGCTTCATTGATTTTTTGTATCATACTTTTAGTCTCTATTGCATTGATTTCTGCTCTGATCTTTACAATTTCCTCCTTTGCATGAGCTTTGGGTTTGTCCTGCTCTTTTTCTAGAAGCTTGAGCTTCAGCTTCAGATTGTTTAATTGGGTCCCATTTGTTTTCTAACATGAGTGTTCACTGCTATGAATTTCCCTCATAAGATTACTTTCATCACGTCCCATACATTTCAAAACGTTTTGTTGTCATTGTCATTTAATTGTAGAAACTGTCTGATTTCTTTTGAAATTTCCTCTGTGACCCATTGGTTATTTAGAAGTATGTTATTTAATTTCAATATATTTATGAAATGCTTGAGGTTTCTTTTGCTATTGACCTCCAATTTCATCTCACTATGGTCTGATAGTACACAGGGGATAACTTGAATTACTTTGCACTTACTTAAACATGTTCTGTGAGAGAGAATGTTGTCTAGTTTGGAGAACAACCTGTGTGCAGCTGAAAAGAATGTGTATTCTGATTTTGTGGGGTGGAATACTCTGTAAACATCTGTCAAGTTCATTTGTTTAAGAGTTTGATTGAGTTCTAGTATTTTGTTGCCTGCTTTTTCTGTCTAGTTGATCTATCTGTTTGTGACAGTGGGGTAGTGAGGTGCCCCACTACCATTGTATTAGTGTTTATATGATATTTCATGTCCGTTAGTATTTATTTTATATAGTTAGGCTCACTAGTGTTTGGTGCATATATATTAATGATTGTCATCTCTTCCTCTTGAATTGTTCCCTTTACAAGGAGGTAGTGTCCTTCTTTGTCTTTCTTAATCAGCGTTGGTTTGAAATCCACTTGATCTGCAAAGAAAATAGCTACTCCTACTTTTTTCAGGTTCTGTCACATGGAGTATTGTTTTTCGCCCTTTAACTTTCAGTCTAAGTGTTTCTTTTTTAATTAAGTGTGTTTCTTATATGAAGCATAATGTTGGATTTTGCTTCTTGAGCCATTCTACCAGTCTGTTCCTTTTGATTGGTGAATTAAGAGCATTGACGTTCATTTTTATAACTGATATATATTGACTTATCCTTGCCATGACTTTTTCTTTTTGTTGGATTCTCCCCCTTTGCATTTAATTTCTTTCTGTGTCCAATGGATGCATTCTGCTGTGCTTCCTGGGGTTGTGATCCTCATTGTCTTTTTGTAGGATATTGTCTAAAATTTTTTGGAAAGCTGTTTTGATATTCATGAAGTTCCTAAGGTGCTCTTTGTCATGAAACCATCTTATTTCTCCATCAATTTTGAAAGACAGTTTTGAACGGTACATCAATCTGGGTTAGAGATTGTTTTCCTTTAGGGCTTGCAATAACTCCAAGGTCTTCTTGCCTTGTAAGTTTGCATTGAGAAGTCTGCTGTGATTCTGATGGGCTTTCTTTTGTATATGATTTGTTTCTTTTCTCTAACTGCTTGTAGAAGTTTGTTCTTCTGTTGGGTTTCTGGAATCTTAACTATTATATGCCTATGTATAGATTTATTTTTTTGATCAAGGCTAGTTTGGAGTCCTATATGCCTCACTTATCTGTATGTCAAGTTCTTTTCCCCTGCTTGGGAAGTTTTTTGCCATTACCTCTGTTGACAGATTTTTTTATGTCACCTGCACTCTCTCCTGTTTCTTCATTGACTTTGAGCAGTCTTATGTTATTCTTCTTTGCATCGTATAGCACCTTCTGGAATGATTTCTCCTGGTCCCTTACTATTTTAAAGAAATTTTTATTTCCCTGGTCACTAATTGCAATCTTATCTTCTATATCTGAAATTCTTCTCTCACATTGGTTTACGCTTTTGGGTAAGCTTTCAATGGAGTTTTTAATCTCCTGTAAATCTGTTTGCATCTGTTTTATGGATTCCATTTTTTTCCTATGTTGGGATTCCATCATGTTCCTCAGCTCCTCTATTTTTTTTTATCCTAGTCCTCTCTATATTTATTAATCATGTCTTACACTATGTTCACAATCTCTGCTGTTATCTGAGAAAATATTTCTGATTTCATTTTTTCCAGATCTTCTTTTGTTGTCAGTTCAGGGAATCCAGGTGGTTGAGTATCAGAGTGTTCCTTCTTGGTTCCCTTTGGGGTTCCTTTAGGCTATCTGGAAGTCTGGTTTTGAGACTTGTTTACAGGTCTTCTCATTTCAATGGCAGGGGGTGGTGTGCTGCTGACACTTGTGTGGCTCACCTCCTTGGTGCTGGGGGTGGTTCTCAGTATCCTTTTCCTAAACTTCTATTCACATCATCTCCCCATTCTCTTTCCAGTAGTGATGAACACTATTCCTTTCCATTCTTCTAGAAGATTGACTATTTTGTTTCCACAAACAAGTGAGATTGTATAATATTTGTCTTTCTGAGTCTGGCTCATTTCACTAAACATAATGGCCTTCCAGTTCCATTCATGTTGATGCAAATGATGAGACTTCATAAATACACAACATTTTTTTTTTTCTCTATCCATCTGCCAATACACTTCTGGATTAATTCTATATTTTAGTTATTGTGAATAGTGCTGCAGTAAATATGGGAGTGCTTGTATCTTTTTAAATAAACATTTCATCTTCTGTGGAAAATACTCAATATTGGAATTGCTGGATCATATGGTAATTCTATTTTCGGTCCTTTGAAATCACCACATATTGGGTTCCACAATGGCTCTACTAATATACAGTCTACCAACAGTGTATGACAGTTTTTCTTTATCCATATTCTTACCAGCATTCTTTGTCTTTTGGATAGTAGCCATTCTAATATTGGGCAGGGGACATCTCATGTGGTTTTAATTTGTATTTTCCTGATAATTATTGAGAGTGAACATTTTTATAAATTATCTTGCAATTTGTATGCTTTTCTTGATATGTGTTTCTTCAGATATTTATCTCATTTATAAGATTTTCTTTTGGTTCAGTTTTTTGAGTTCCTTATGTATTCCTGATATTAACCCCTTGTTCAGTGAATAGTTTGCCAATATTTTCTCCCTTTCTGCAAGTTGTCTGTTTTATTTCCCCATTAAGTTTATTGGTACATTTTAGGTATAAATTACAGTTACATTCATCATTGGGATCTTGATGTAACTTGGTTCTTATTTTTTCCCCATTGTAACTTTACATGATGTAACTTGGTTCTTATTTTTTCCCCATTCCCCTGCCCTCCCTTCACACCCTCTACCCTTCCCTATTTACAAAGACTTTGTTTCCATTTTTTTCCTTTTCTCATATTTTTTTTCCCTTCTTTCATTTCCCCATCCCTCCCACTTCCCCTACACCTTTAGACCTTTTATTCCTATTACACATTATCAGTTATACATTTTTTAAAAATTACTTTATCAAGATTTAGAGGACATAACCACAAATTTTACAGAATTTAAAAAGATATAGAAAGCATATTACAATTTTTTTTGAAATAAATTTGACAACTTCCATGAAGTAAATTGGAAGACAAATTAATGAAACTGACTCTGCAAGAAATATAAAATTTGAATAGCACCTATTAAAGAAAGTATATTCCTAGCTTGAAAACCTACCTATATGACAACAACAGGCTCATATACATTTTAACTGATAAATTATATCAAACATTTGAAGCAGAAAAAGGAAGGAATACGGCTCCCCTCATTTTGGGAAATCAACATTTTGCTAATACTAAAACTGGATGAAGAGAATAGAAGAAAAAAGTATGAATATAGATAGAAATTTGTTTAACAAAACAAACTATTAGAAGTCAAATCTGGCAGTATGTAGAAAGTGGTTTTATTATAGGGATGGCAGTGTTGGTTCAGCATTGGAAGATCCACCCCCATAAGTCATCATTTTAACAAAGGAAAGGAAAAAGCCATATGATTCTATTAGTAGTTGCAGAAAAAGTATTGGACTAAAGTCTACAGCTGTTCATGGTAAAAGCTATCAGTAGACTAGAAGTAGGACAGATCTGAGTTTATGTTCTATAAAATGTTAATGTTAAATAATCTTTCAAAAATCAGTGGACCATATATATGTGGTTCTATTTCTAGATTCTCTGGTTTATTCCATTCATCTATGTCTTTCCTTAAGCCAACATTGCCTTGATTTCTGTAGCTTTAGAAGAAGTCTTAAAATTAGGTAATAAATGTCTTCCAAAACTGTTTTTTTTTTTTTTTTTTACTTTTCTAGGTCCTTTCTAATCCCACATAACTTTTAAGTTTCAATATCCAATTCTTCATTTATAGCAAGTACACATAGATTTGAATTTTTATATATACCTTGTGTTTTCTAATCCTGCTAAATTCAAATAAAAGTTCTAGGGGCTCCTAGAGATTTCTTAGCATTTTCTCTGTAGATGATCATTTCATCTACATATAAAGATTTTACTTCTACCTTGACAATCCTATGCTATTAGTTTATTTTTACTGCCAGACTATTTTGGTTTGGGCCTATGTTTCAATGTTTAATGGACAGATGAAGAGTAGGGATATCTGCCCTTGTTCTGCATTTTAGGGAAAAAACGTATCTTTTCCATTCATATAAGGCATTTTTGCTGGAAGTGTGGAGTACATGTCTTTTATCTGTTGAAAAAGTTCTGTTCTACTTCTAGTTGTCTCTTGATTCTATTGCTTATTTCCTTCATTGTCCAGAAAGTTTTTAGTTTGATATATTTCCTTTTTTCTATTTTTACTTTTGCTGACTACACCTTTGGGATGCTATCTAAAAAACTTATACATCTACTTATGTCTTAACATATTTCCCCCTAATTTTTCTTAGCAATTTAACAGTTTCAGTTTGAATTTAGATATTTGAACTATTTTGACTTGATTTTTTATGGTGAGAGGAACACATTTAGTTTTATTCTTCTAAATATGTTTTTGCAATTTTGTTAACACCATTTAGTAAAAAGAATTTCTCCCCCCCCCCCGTATGTTCTTGGTCCCTTTATAAAAAAATCAATTGGCTTAGACTCAGAAAGTTAAAAATTGTATATTTTTTATTTGAAAAACTAATACATAGATAAATGAATGGATATAACTAGGTATAGATGATAAGAAACTGGAAAGTTGATTCTTGGAGACAGAAAGGGGAACATAGAAGAGAGAGATGAGGGTGTAGAGACTGAAATGATCAACAAATTTTATGTGGATATAACAATTCCCCAAAACAAGCTGCATTGTTTATATCATAAACATGCACTAATAAAAAAAGTTGAGTTCATGAATGTGGAGTAATTTCTGGGTTCTTTGTTCTGATCCATTGTTTTATATGTTTGCTTTATGCCAGTATCATAATGTTCACATTACCATAATTTTGAATTATATTTTGAAGTTAGGAGTTGAATTTTCTCCAGATTCATGGATTTTTGGGGTTTTTTTGTTTTTGCTCAGCAACACTTTGGATTTTTCTGGGTCTTTTGTGATTCCATGAGTTTTAGGGTTTTAAAATTTTCTGTAAAAAATCATTAGTATATTGATACCAATTGCATAAATGCATAAATGTATAGATTGCTTTAAGTAATGTGGTCATTTTAACAATATTAAGTCTTCTGATCCAAGAACAAGGAACATGTTTCCTTTTTGTCCTTTATAATTTCTTTTACTAGTGTTTTTTAGTTTTCATTGTACAGATCTTTCCTTCCTTTAGTTAAATTTATGAATAATATTTGTACTTATTGTGAATGGTGTTGCTTTCTTAATTTCTTCTTCATTAAACTCATTATTGGTGCATAAAATATTATTTTTGTATGTTTTTTTTATTCTACAACTTTACTGAATTTGTCCATTCCTAAAAACAGTCAATTTCACTTGTTTATTTCCAACTTGGATGCCCTTCTCTTCTTTCTTTCTCTTGCCTAATTTCCATTGTTAATACTTCCAGTATTGTATCAAATAAGAATGATAAAAGGGACTATCTTTGTTTTGTAGAAAATGTTACAGGAAATGCTTTTGGCTATGTTATACCAGGTATGTTGTTGCTTTATGAAGTTTTCAAATATTGTCTTTAGTATTTTGTGGTAGACTTATTCTATATTTAAGTTGTTGAGAGTTTGTAGAGAGAAGGAATATTGAATTTTCTTGCTTTTTATATGTCTATTGAGATTATTTTATTCTTATGCTTTTTTTTTTGTTTTCCTTTTTTTTTTTTGCTGGTGATGTGTTTTATCACACTTATTGTTTTGCTGAGGATGAACTGTTTTTGTATCCCTTAGTTGAATACCACGTGATTATTGTGTTTGATCTTTTTGAAATGCAATCAGATTCAGTTTGCTAATATTTTATTAGGAATTATTGTACCTATTGTTCATTGCTGACTCTATTATTTTTTTTTTAACTTTGGATTGGTATCAGGATAATGTTGGCCTCATGAAAAGAGTTTACAGAGTTTCTTTCATTCAATATTTTTGGAACAGATTAAAAATACGACTTAGCTTTCCTTTAAATTTTTTTATAAGTTTCATCAGTGAAGTCATCAGGTTCTGCAATTGTTAGGTGGGAGATTTTTCATTATGTTTAAATCTCATGACGTTATTGGTCATTTATATTTTCTGTTTCTTTTTTATTCAATTTTTATTAGGTCATAGGTATTTAGAAATGTAAACATTGCTTATTGGTTTTCCAGTATTTTAGTATATAATTGTTCACAAAAGCTTCTTTGGATCCCTTTTATTCCTATGTTTTAAGCTGTAATGTTTTCCTTTCTGTCTCAATTTTATTTGGATTTTCTTACTTATTCTATATAAAGGATTATTAATTTTGTTTATACCTTCAAGAAACCAGCTTTTTGTTTCCTGAAATTTTTGGCTTTTTTGGCTTTAATATTTTTCTTTCAATTTTATTTAAGTGTGATTCATGTATTTGAATATTTTCCTTATCCTGTTGATTTTTAATTTTATTTTGTTGAACTCTGTGGCACTTGGTATGATTTCAGTTAGAATATAAACATCGATATTTTGACAATAAATCTTCCTGACATGCCAGAACTGCTCAAATATATAGGTAAAGAATTTTTCTATCCTAAGAGATATGCAAAGTATTGACTCAGGAGCCAAAACTGGGCCAATATCATTTTTTTGAACATAAAGTTGTATTGTAGGACAGCCATGCCCATTTACTTATACATTACTTAGGACAGCTTTTGTATTATAATTACAGAATTGAGTTATTGTAATAGAGATTGGACCACATTTTAACAATATTTACTATATGACCCTATATAGAAATTTTATGACCTTAAGTCTTTGATTTCTTGGTATTTTATGTTATTTTTATCTTTTCAATACATAGTTAGCCAACTTATATTTTAGAATGAATGACTCGTCATTCTAATTTTTCAATGTAGCGGAAAAAATTCTAGACACAAATGGCATAGTCATTAAAGTATCCGGCAGGTGACACACATCATAGTGATGTGGGAGGTATCAAGTAGAATATCAGAGTTAAAGGGAGGTGGAAATGGGAAGCAGTGAAGGTGAGTTCACTTATAAATTGCAGTGAATTTTTAAGGAATTAATAAATTAAGTAAATTTTTAAGGAATACCGCATTTCTGAAAAAGTTTTACAGCAGGCATTTAAAGTAGAGGGATAAAAAATAGTTCTTTCTTTCTTGTGGCTTAAAATCACTGAAAATATGGGGCTTATTTTCCATTTTAAGTGAGATTGATCAGATAAAAATGTTTTCAACTTTGCTATTCCACCTTGTGGAAACAGTGCTCTGCCCCGTCCTTTCTTCTCTGTTCTGTGTACCTCTTCATTGGGGTTGGTTGCTTTTGCAGTGCCCCCCCTTTTAATCATTATTCTTTCTCTACTTGCCTGCTCCCCATCCAACTTCTCCATTCTCTTGAATCCAAGAGTTCATACAGAGTTTAAATGCAGTTGGAAGATAGAACACATCATGCCAATAAAACTCACTGAGATGGAAGTATAAAAGTAGTATCTAGGAGTATACAAGAGATTTAACATTTGAATTGAATAAAATAATTTCATAAAATGCCTCATGAAGTTTCATTGACAAGGGCCTGAGAGGCAGAAATAAGCTATGATATAAAAAGCGTGAAGTTCTGAAATGTCTGTATTGCTGTGAGTTGATGGAGCATAGTATTTAAAATTTTTAACAGTGATTTATAGAAGATATAAATTAAATTTATTGTATATCAATATTTCAAGAAATATAATATTTCCACCCATCTCACCAACTTTGGCCCTTCCCTATTACAAAAACATAATCACTATTTTCTGGCAGACCAATTCCAAAATCACTGAAACTCATAATAAGCGTAGAAAAGATAGCACCAGTAAGTAAGTAATGCTACTTTTCTCTCTTAACTCTCAAATTAGGTACTTCCTCCTGACAAACCTCCATGTTTTAATTGTAATATTTTGCTACTACTGGTCTCCAAAACTCCTTTCCACCTTTCAGATTTCCCATTATATAATCTTATTTTATCTACTTTTTGGGACTTGACTTTAAAACCAAATTTGTTCTCAATTGTTTTCTTGTCACCAACTGCCCATACATAGTAACTCTGTTATGGCCCACTTTAAACTCAGAATTGTTTTCCAAGCCTTTTAGCCTTTCTAATTTCATTCTTTCTGCTGGAAGAAAACACTACAAAATTATGCTTAGACAGAGAAAATAGATTTGTCTAGTACAGTAGGTCTCAAATGCTATGGAAAGCCAGAATGATCACAAAACTGGTTCAAACAGTGCTTGGGATCGACCTCAGAGTCTCTGATTCAGAATTTCTAGGGTAGAGAATGAGAACTTGCATTTCTCTCAGGTCTCCAGGTTCCGTTGGGACTACTCATCTTGGAACCTCATGGAGAAGGGCATCTTTAATCCTCCAGGCTGCAATATTGGCTTTCTCCTATACTCCTACACTTGGCTGTCAGAAATGACAGTAAAATCAACCTCTCGCTTGAAATACTCCAGTGTAATTAACTACAGACTGAATTCCATGTAAGATCTCTAGTAATAAATTCCAGTACCTAGTTCTAGCCTCTCCTTTTTCTGATGCTCTTGCTTCCATCCACCATATATTACAAATATGTTGCACCGAACTATGTTCAAATCTCTAGAGTCTCCTCACCATTTCTTTCTATTTTTTTCTGCATATGCTGATTCTTTTTGATTCTTTAACTAGCTGACATTCCAGGATTTCTTTACACAGACAATGTCATCTGTTCTGTAAGCATTCTCAAAATTGCAGGCACTTTGTTCCCAGAAGTTCTTGCATTTATATATGTTGGATAATTGTTCCATTGTGTTCAATTCCTTTCTTGGTTGTCTATTTCTAGTAAGAGAATATATATTCCATCGGTATGCTGAAGTGATGGTTCAATTGTAAATATACACTCATCAGCTTTTTATGTGGCACTTTTTAGCTATCCAATTTACATATGGGATAAATGATTCCTCTGCTATTACAATTTATCTCAAGTTTGGAGATCATTTCTTTCTTAAAAATACTTTCTCCACAAAACTTCATCTAACCTATATATTACTTTATCATTTGTTATATAGGGCAGAGGATTTTTTTCATATCTTTTAAACTCCAGTTTAAAAAAATACAGAGCCTTATTTGTACCCTGTGTAGAGTCAAACCTTAGAGAAATGATAACATAATACTTTATAATGATAACAATAAAAAAACTTAACACCTAACATTTATGCTATTGAACACTATTTATTTGTTTGGAGATGTAAATTACAACATATACACTATATATCTTCATAACAATTTTATCTCATGAGTACTATTTTTACTTCTGTAGCACAGATGGGAGAACAGAGAAATTTTTAAAGTTTTATAATATTGTACAGTTAATAAATGGAGGTAGGTGATTTTAACTGAAGGCATTTAACAGCAGTTCTCTGGATCTGAGTATTAGAATCTCTCCAAATATATTTTCAAGATTCCCAGGACAATCATGTATCCTTGAACTTAAAGTCAAATTTTTTCTAAAAATATTTTTTCCTATACTTGCATGGGAGGGATAAGCTATCGAGATCATACACTTTGGGATTCCTTGGTGACAAGAAATTATCTATAAGGCAATTATGTATAAAGCATGTACATGAGCTTCATTTCTGAGTAGTTTCTAGGTTGATTAAAGTACAGGAGGAAAATAACTCCTTTTCTTCTACTAATATCCAAAAATAAATGGTCGAGTTCTAAATCACTTAAAATTAATTTTATGATTAGGAGGATCCAAATCTCAGAAGTCATAAAATAAGGGTGAGTAAAATGAGATACAAAAGGAGAAGTTCCTATTATATGGGACATTCAAATAGAGAATATCCTTCTAGAGCGATGATCCTGATTTATTCAAAGAGACTAATTGATCCAGAAATATGTACACTTTCACAACAGATTTAGAGGAAGACTAAACTTTACATCTTCCTAATCACTTTACTGCAACACTGTATATTTATTATTTGTATCATCTTCTCCCACTTAACAGAAGTCTTGATTTTCTCCTCTCGTGAATTCCATGACTATTTCAAAAGTAGTAAACACTAGCCTCTTTTAAGTATGTGCCCAAAATTATATATATATATATATATATATGTAGATTTTTCAATTTGTTCAATTATACTTATAGGATTTATGTACAGTAGTACCTCAGATTATGAATTTGATTCTTTCCATAATTCTTGTCACAACTTGAGTTGTCGAGTTGGACAAGAACCAAATCAAATTAAATGGTTAGGTTCAATGTTGACCTTCTGGGGAATGGCCCTTGAGAAGGGAGTACATGGCTGGAAATGAATTCAGGAAGATTAATCAGGAACCAGTATTGGAGAAAATATACACTAGGAGGAATCTGTAGGCATTATGTCCTGGGAGGAGGAGGTGAAGAGTAGTGCTCAAAAGCTTAGGCCTATATTGTTTCAAATCCTAATCTACTTTTTTTGTGGAGTAATCTGGTTCAATTTATGTAGCTTCCCTGAGACTTATTTTCCTTCCTGATAAGATTGAAAAGCTATCATTACTTTCCTGGAAGTGTTACTCCAATAATTAATTGAGACATTGTATGTGAATTACTTAACAAGGTACCCGGAACTTAACAAATGTTACATAGTTGTTAACTGTTAATATGATTGCATTATTACTATTCTATTATTCAGTGTGGAGGGAAGAAGGACATGCCTGCATATAAAGGACATTTTAGAAGAGGAATAAAAAAGCACAACTTGCTGGGACATGAGAAAAGCAAGAATGAGATGTCAAGGTGCCTTTAAAATATTGGTTCTAGGTGAAGGGAAAAAGAACATCATTAATAGACATCAGATCAGCAATGATTCCTTCTCCCTAAACTACTTATGGGCAACAGAACTAACAATAACAAAATGCAGAAAAGATTATGTCCACTCATCCTTTAACCATATCCTTTTCAAGTCTGCTTATCCCCATCAGGAAGCCCAGAACTCATCTGATTTAGAAATGCAGAGAGACAGCAAGCCTACAAAGTTATGCTCAGTCCTTTGGTTTTTCAGTCAAAATTTTAAACACTAAGAAAGCCAACAACAACAAAAATTTTATACTGCAAATTGTTACTGTCCATAAGTTTTTGCTGTTTTTCCTTTTTTTGTATTTCTAACCTGTACATTATTCAGGCTTTGTAAATTCAACCTCAAAATATTCCTTCAAAAACTGGTGTATTAACTAACATATCATAGAAAATTAAAGATTATAGAGTTCTGACCATAACTCATTTTGAGTTGATGATGATTTAGAATATGTGGTATGTTTTTAAAAATAAAGTTACCATGGAAACATCCTTTACAATTTTGAAGGAAAAAGATACAAAATCTATATTTCAATGATATTGTGACTAATTAAAAGTCAAATGATTCTTAGAACTGAATAGTGAGTCAAAGGAAGGGAAGCAGTGCTAGCAGACCTTACAATTTACTTTTTTCCAGCCCATAAATCTGTTGAATATGTAGGAAAAGTTGCTGACATAGCATGTGTTCATATATGAAATTAATCTAAAAATTAATAGATTAATAATAATCACAATTACTTTTCTTACACATAGCAAAAACTATAACAGATATATAAAGAAAATTGGATTTGTTTATAAGACAAAAAGTCTGAGTAAAATACCACAAAATGAATATAAATTCTTGCCTTGGTCTAGATCCAGCTTCCCTTGTCTAGTAAGCACCCAGTCACTGGCAAACTACTCCTCCACAAACCAGGAGTGATAATTAACCTGCCATAGTAATAATGTTTTATGAGAAAATCCTCCTGGAAAGATACATTGAGCAATTTAAACTTGTGTTGGTGGTCTAAAACTATCCACTTCATGATGAATGCTGATCTCACCACCTGCTATTTTTATATCTGTGTCTCTTAGAAACCTATGTTTGTCTGTTTCCTCCCATTCTATAACTCAGTATTATGGAGATGTTCTTCATGCACAACCAAATTGCCATATGCTGCTCCCTTGCCTTATTTCTTCAGGTTCATTGCTGCGAGTTAGGCTGTATATCTGTTTTATTATGCTTCATGTGTCTAAGAATTTTCTTGAGTTGGACCTTGATATTCTTTTGCATCAAAATTCAGCATTCTAAGAGCTGCGTTTCTCCTCACCCTTGGATAGTATATCCATCAGTTTGATGTGGATCTTTCACAATGTTTAAGGAGCTATGGAATGGCAAAATCAGTAGAGTCTCCTCTCTGTGAATCTATAGAGGACTTGTTCCAGGACCCCTACAGATAACAAAAACCTATTAATATTTACATCCCTTACATAAAAGGTACTGTATTTACACAGAACCTGGGCACATCCTCCTGTATACTACACCAAACCACATCTGGATTCTTTATAGTAATCTAATACAAGTAGCAAGCTAACACAATTTAAATGCCACATAAATAGAGGTTATATGACATTCTTACAGAATAATAAGAGGAAAAGGAACATCTTTATGTGTTCAATATAATGTAATTTTGTCTGAATAATTTCCATCCAAGTTGGTGAAACTCATGGATAGAGGGCAGCCTAAAATTTAGAGCTACTTTTCTTAGCCTGCCCAGTGATCTCTCCTATAACTTTTATGAGCTCTTTCTCCTGTTCAGTTTGATTCCTATCACATTTAGTTTCCTTTTCTGAACCTCATTAAGCAAAAAATATAATGTAATATATAATATAATATAATCATCACTTAAAACAGGAAAATAATGTTAAAAATTCAGAACTACTTCCATAAATGAACAATCATCTAAATCACTGTCCTGATACTAAAATTCCTGGATTCTCAAATCACATTAAGTGGCAAGTGATCATGGAGCCAAAGGAATCATTTCATAGAAGCTTTTCCAGAAACAACAATATTTTGAGATGAATAAAAAATATTCAATTTCCGTACAGTGAGAGCTCTGATATAGCTCACGCCTTTGTACCCAAGAGATTTCTAATAATGATTTATTTGGACCATTGAAAATGTTTGGAATTTAGAAGTTTAAATAGAGAGTTCAACAATATAATGAAAATGGCCATACTTCCAAAACTGCTATAGAGATTCAATGCAGTCCCGATTGAAATCCCAACAGTATGTTTCACAGAACTAGAGAAAACAATCCAAAAATTCATCTGGAACCAGAAGAGAACTAGAATAGCAAAAGCAATTCTAGGCAACAGAGACATGGCAGGGGGAACACAATCCCCAACTTTAAACTATACTACAATGCATTGTGATAAAAAGAGCATGGTACTGGAAAAGGAACAGACCTGAGGATCAGTGGAATCTATTAGAAGATACAGAAACAACTCCAGACATATTCAGCCACCTCATATTTGACAAAGGAGCCAATCACCCTCATTGGAGGAAAGATAGCCTATTTAATAAATGGTGTTGGAAAAACTGGATTTCAACCTGCCAAAGATTAAAACTAGACCCCTCACCATGCACTAAACTAAAGTCCAAGTAGACTAAAGATCTAAATATAAAACAGAAACACTAAAGTTGCTGGAAGATAAGTTAGATAAAACTCTCAAAGACATTGGCATAGGAAAAACTTCATGAACAAATCCTCAGTAGCAAGGGAACTAGCACAAAGAATCAACAACTGGAATATCATCTTATTAAAAAGCTTCTGCAGTGCAAGAGAAACCACCAATAGAGCTAAAAGACAACCTACAATGTGGGAAAAAAATTTTACCACCTGTTCCTCAGACAAAGGTCTACTATATAGAATATATAAAGAACTCAAAAAAATAAGGCCCCCCCCAAATATAAAGACCCAATTCAAAAATGGTCACCTGAAATGAACATACATTTCATAGACAAAGAAGTAGAAATAGCAAATAAACATATGAAAAAATGTTCAACATCACTGGTCATTCGAGAGATGCAGATGAAAACAACACTGAGATTTCACCTAACTCCACAAAGAATGGCTGCTATCAAGAAATAACCAATAACTTGGGCCAGGGATTTAGCTCAGTGGTTCCATTGCTTGCCTTGCAAGCACAAGGACCTGAGTTCGATCTCTGGTACCAAAAAAAAAAAAAAAAAGAAATAACCAATAACAAATGCTGGTGGGATTGTGGGGAGAAAGGAACCCTTCATTGTTGGTTGGAGTACAGAGTGGTGCAACCACTGTGGAAATCAGTATGGAGATACCTCAAACAACTAGAATTGGAAGTCCCATTTGACCCAGCAATTCCTCTGCTGGGTATCTTCATAAAAGAATTATACCACAGTGATATATGCTCACCCATGTTTATAGTGGCACAGTTTGCAATAGCTAAAATTTGGAAACAGCCCAATTGCCCATCAACTGCACACTGGATAAAGAAGATGTGGGTTTTTTTTTTTTTTTAACAAAATGGAGTGCTACTCAGCCAAAAAGAACAAGAAATTAGTGACATTTATAGCTAAGTAAATGCACATTGAGGCCATACTCTTGAGTGAAATAAACAGGACACACATGTGTAAATACCAAATAGTTTCACTGGTGTGAAAAACTAAAAGTGTAAATAAGGATCAAAATGTGTAATTGACATTGTGAAATAGGAAGAAAAGGTCTAAAACAATAGAGGAAGTGGGAGGAGTAGGGGAAAGGAAAGAAGGGAAAAGAAAGAGAACAGGAAAAAAATGAAAACAAATTATTTGTAAGTAGGGAAGGTTGGAGGGGGTGAAGGGAGTGCCAGGGAAAGGGGAAAAATAAGAACCAAGATACATCATGTAAAAGTGCAAGATCCCAATGATGAATGTAACTGTATTGTATACCTAAAATATACCAATAAATATACTTAGTAAAAGAATGAATAGGGAGTTCAGGCCCAGATATTATTTGCAATTATTTAATACTTTTAAAATAAGAACAATAAAGTATCTGTGAACATGAAGAGAGTATGTTATTGTGGGGACTGAGTGTGAAACTATGCCACCCTCATAAGTACAGATACAATTTAATTATGGATAGATCTGCTAAGATTAGAATTGTATTTCCATTAATTATATGATCTAAGGTTCACTTCTGAACATTTGGCCTCCTTTAATACTTACAGTTTTGATGAAGACTGCCAGAAAGTTCAACATTGCAATACTTTCATCTGCTCCTTTCATCTTGTTAAAATACAAATATCTTCAAAGAACTTTATAATCATGTTTAACTCCACATTATTTTGAGAACATGGAATTAACTAAAAGTGGTAAAAAATGAGGATAAATCAAATGGAACTTAATGTCTTAATATTTGGAGAAAAAAGGATAATATAGATAAATATAGAAAACATAGATCATAGCATTATGTACAATTTTAAATAAGGCTTAATTCCTCCCAGCTCTGGACCTCAACAAAAGATGAGGTACTCTAGGGAAAATACAATCATCAAATATTTTTTTCAGTTCCTTTCCTTTCCTCTTTTCTACATTCTAATGCTAAAATTCTGAGTTCAGACTGACATTCATAATCAACTTCCCATCTTTTGAATTAGCCCACTTTCAGTTACTGAACTACTTGAGTTGGAATATTATTTTTAATTAAAAAAGCTTGATTCTCTTCTTTAGTTCTTTTCTCTGAGAGAATTCAAAACATGTTAAAGCATATACTTCAGAATTTTTCAAATAATCAAATGATCTGGCTTGTTTTGCACTAAGTATTAACCATGTATAGATATTTATTATTAATATTCTCCTGATTTAATATGACACAAATCAAAGTTGGTAAGCTCTTCATACATATCGATCAAATGACATCTATTATTTTGGCATCAAGTGTATATGTATCTACTGGGTTTTGAGATGAGATTTTTTTTTCTGTTTTAGAACTTCTGAATAGAAAGAAATACCATGAGCTTAGAAGAAGGCTTTTAAATTGTTAGTATAGCCTTACATGTCGTGATATCATCAAAAAAGTGATAAGTTTAGTTTCTCTAAGACTTTCAGTTTGTGGAGCTGGAAAAATATATCACAGGACCAGAAAATAAAAAGGTATAAGATTATTTATTTGTCACTAGAAAGCAAATTTCAAGTATAATAATTAAAATATATTAACATCTTTTCTGACTTATAAGAAGAAATCAATTATATATTCTGAGAAAAAATAATTTCTTAGCAAGAATTGACTTTCAGTTTAGATTATGCAATGCTATCTCATGGTTTTTCATATTGAATTTTGTACTTTTGATTAAGTTTCAGCTATATTTTATGATAAATTATACATAGCATAGTTAATGAAAAAATAGAAACTATAATTACTATACTAATAGGAAAATACCAAAACTAATTATATCAGGTAGACAAATATCAATATTTCAGGTAATCAGTCATCAAAACAAACCAACCTATTCTCCTCACCCTTTTTATGCAGAATTTTAATGATATGCTCTTAGTATTTGAGGTTAATGTTTGAACCAGAGATATAAAGACTTTTTTACAAGGTTTTGTTTTTCCAAATTATATTGGAAAATATTTTCTACTCTTTTCTTTAATGTCTTTATTCATTTATTTACTACAGTACTGGGGATTGAACCCAGGCCTCTCTGGTTAAGCTACCTTCTTGCAGCCTTTTATTTTTTTATATTGCTACAGGATTTTGCTGAGTTGCCCAGGCCAAGCTCAAATTTATAATCTAGGTTCAGCTTCTTCTCAGAGTACTGAAATTACAAGTCTATGCCATCATATGAGGATAAGACTCTTGCTTAGTTGACGCCTTTCTTTAATACATGACAAACAAAAAACACAGACAAACAAAAGAATGGAAAAATAAAATTTTAACAACATCTGTAACATAGATGGACCTGGAGAACATTATGCAAAGTGAAATAAGCCAGTCAGAGAGAAACAAATGCCTCATGTTCTCATTCATATGTGAAAATAAAATTAGTTGATCTCACAAAAGTCAAGAGAATAATGCTCATTGAAGGTGAGGAATGGTAACAACATGGTAGACTAGAGGTTAGATGATGAGAAGCAAAATACACTTAGATAGAATAATTTCTATTATTGTATAGCACAGTAGGTGATTATATTTTGTAATAATTTATTATATATTTAAAAATAACTAGAAGACAGAAATTTGGAGATTATCAACACAAATATATGAGTACTATTTGAGGAGATAGAAATGCTGGCTACTGTGATGTAGCCAATACACACTGTAGGCGTATATGTAATTATCACACTGTATCCTTTGAACATATACAATTTTTTATAAATTTAAAATAAGCAAGATCAGTAAGATATTGATATGTAGAATTTTTACAATCTTCTAAATTAAAAATGGCAGAAAATAAAACATACCCCCTAAAAGAGAGAATGTCAACAGCGAATTGAGAGAAATGAAAATAGTTGGTATGATATTAGTAATCTTGATAAAAAAATCACTCCCAGCTTAAAGAAGGTAAAATGTTTATCTAATTTACCATTACATAAATGGAGTTAAAATGCTTTATGTCCATTTGTGACAGAAAAAGAAGGTTGAATAAAACACACTGTTGGCAAGTATTTGTGATGAGAGGAACACCCGTGTAATATAGTACTTGGGGCAATACTTCTGAGTATAATGATTATATATCACCTATTACATGTGTCCAAATCCATAGAAGCTTTCTAGTAATTTATGAGGGATAAATGAAGAGAAAGGTGTGACACCTTATATAGCAACCAGTTGGAGTCAAAATAGATATCTATTTCCTTCTAGAACAGAAAATAAGACAAAATTTTAGGAAGCAGCAAAAAGAAATTACATACTAATAGACATACGGAAGCATGGATTGTTCTTTATAAAGGCATTAAATAATGCAAGAGAAAATATAGACTGTTTTTTACTTGATTGATTTTTTGAGACAGGGTCTCCCTATCTATGTAGTTCAGGCTAAACTTGATATCACTATGAAGCCCAAACTGGCCTCCGATGCATGGTAATTCCTCCTGCCTCAATCTCCTAAGTGCTCATATTACAGGTGTGCACCACTAAGCCCAGCTGTTTTGTTTGTTTATTTGTTTGTTTGTTTTTAGAGGATGTCTTAATAGATTGCCCTGGCTGGCTTTGAACCCAAGATGCTCCCATGTCACCTTCCTAAGTAGCTAGAATTTTAGACATTTGCCACTATGCTCTCTGTTCAAGAAGAAAAATTACATAGCATAAAGCTCTTCAGGAAAATTGAACAAAAATGAATGGTGTTATGTTTTACAAATATCCAACAGAATGAATTAGTGCTTATGAAGTTAAATGTCAGAAAAAAATCTGAGTGAGGATTTGAGAACAAAGTAAAAAGAAACTAAATATAGATCTATCAAGTTAAAATCAAGTATTTAGAAAAATTGTATAGCTTGTAATGAAACTTAGAATTAATTCTATGTACTTGACTTTTAAAATTTAAAAAAAATCCTCATGGAATTAACCATGAGAGAAACTATTTTATCCTCTGATGCAATACATGGTTCCTTCATTAATCCATTAATTTTTAATGACTAGAAACTGATGAACTTAATTGAAATGGGGTTACTTCAGTGATAAAGAATTAAAATAACACTTCTCCTCAACCTAAGGCCTTTTTACATTCATATCTTTCCTCTTGATTGTTATGTTATGTTTCCCAAAATTTGAAGTTGGCTCAAATCACTTTCTTGTGGTTAGGACACATACCCAATACCCACAACTTAAAAAAGAGCTTTATTTTACTCATGTTTTGAGTCCATAGACCACTGGTCCAAAGGTAGGACAGCGTGGCAGAGGGGCATCATGGAACAATGGCTGCTCTTGTCCTGATTTCCAGAAACCAGAGAGCCAAGAAATAAGCCTTGGAGGGAGATACACCCTTCCAGTTCATCCCTGCAGTAGCTCATCTCTTTTGAATAGAACCTACCTCCTAACAGCAAGTCAGCTATATCACGATGATTCAATTACCTTGCAAAAATGCTCCACCTATGAGCATATAAGGCTCTTGGTGAACATCTAGGTATAAACTATAACAAGGGGAGAAGCAGAAGTTATTACTGGTGACACAGCAAATCAAATAGAAATATTTTAATAGATTAAGACATTGAAGTTATTTGAAAAGAGGTGCCATAGTTTGGATCTGAAATATTCTTCAAAAATTCATATGTTGAAGACTCACTCCCAAATGGAGCACTAAGAAGAGATGATAGAAACTTTAGATGTGGAGCCCATGGTGAAATTTTAGGTAACTGGAAGTACATATTCTTTCTCTGTTTCACACCCATTCAGAAATTGAATGGGTCTCCTTCACTATGCACTTCCATTGTGATGTATTACACCATCACGGGCCCAAAGCAAAGGGGACAAGTCATGCACTAAGACCTCTAAAACCTCCAAAGTAAACCTTTCCTCTTTAGAAATTGAATTATATCAGGTATTTGATACAATAATGGAAAGCTATCATATATGGTGATCAACATTATCTGAAAGACCAGAAATTCATCATTTGTTTTTTTCTACACTGAAGATCCAGCTTTGTGAAAATTTCCCAGAATGGAGGCAGGGATGCAGAAGGATAGAGTTACAAGATGTGAGGTGAGCAAAGAAGGTCAGGTGGCAAAAAAATCCCATAATACTACTAGAGTACATATTGACTTAAAAAATAAAACCTCAGGGAGATAAAACAAAATTTTGGACTTTGTGTTTATCTACTAACTTTTTCTTTTTTATAACTGCTTATGCTAGCATTCATTTCTAGGCATAAAAATATTAACAAGTTAAATATTGAAATTGTGGTAACTCGGAAATGCTATCTGCAGAGTCACTGAAGGACAAGTCTTGAAAGAGAAGCAACTGGAAATAGAGGGAGCAGTTCAAGGCTTTTGTGGGTAGAATGGAATGTGAATTGTTTAACTTTTAGCTTAAGCTCTTTCAGTATATTTCTTGTGTTTCTAAAAGAGATAATATATTCCAAAGCGTTTTATACACTGTAAAATACTAAATGAATGGACAGAATTAGTTTATTGATATTCCAGCTATCCAGAAATAATTCCTCAGCTCCAAATACAGCATTATGCATTTAGTACAGTCATTTGGTGGGTGATATATCAAATTTTAAATTATAGTTGCACTTTCTATAAGAAAACACAAAAACAGTGACAAACTGGAGAATATTTCATAAAACATGTAGTCTGACTTAGTAGTATTTCATGAAATTCTACCTGGCTTATATGACAGATTTCTCTCAACAGAAAACACTTAAGGGGCCCAGGATTTAGCTCAGTGGTTCGGTCGCCTGCCTCACAAGCGCAAGGTGTTCGATCCCCAGTACCAAAAAAAAAAAAAAAAAGTAATATAAAAAGAAGATAGCAATAACCTTTTCTTAAAAAACATACTCT
>NW_004624749.1:21192775-21219445 GCF_000247695.1 Heterocephalus glaber
TAGATACATGGGAGAAGTCTCTCTGATTCAAGTTGTTGAAGGCAACTCTTAGCCTTCAGGGGTGAGAATCAGATCTAGCTTCACTTTGAAAATACTTATCAGAAAAATACTCATCAGACTTCTTATAATCTATCCTAAATCCTCTTCTGCTTAGGCTGCTAAGATTACACACCTGAATTTTTGTTAAATTACAGTAACTGTATTAGCTGAAGTATTTGGAATATTTATATCCCATTCACTCCATATAATATTTGAATTTAACACTTAAATTTACATGGTCTTATTTTAAATGTCCTTTATTGTAATCAAGCTCAAAACTTTAATGGGAAATATAAATTAAAACTTCAATAAACAAAATTTAAATGAATAAATGTCGCATTGGTGAGAGTTTGGGGATAGAGGATGGTTTTTATTGCAAACATGTATTAGGTAGAAAAAGTTCTCATTCAGCAAAATGCTCAAAGCATAGTTGAAGATGGCAGTGAAAGAAAGGAAGATTGAGGGAGGGAAGAAAAATAAAAATAGAAACCATTCTAAAATAAATGTATAGCCACCATACTTCTGAATCATTTAGAGAAGATATTTTAAGTGCCTCATATGTTTTGTTTGCATTTTCTTCTTACTAAAGATGGAGAAATTGAGAAGTAAAGCATCTCTTTCATGTCCATATATCCAGCGAGGGGCAGAATCAAAACCAACCACAGGGCTGTTTGATCACAAAGTGTTCTTTAGAAAAAAGATCATTTCAAAAAATGAAATAAAAATGATAATAGGGAAGAGCAATTAGAGATAGTTTCTTAGAGAAAATAAACCATATTATAATGGGAAGATCAAGAGAACAGCATGATTAATAGAGGCACAGCTGTGGCACTAGAGGGGAAGGACATGGGACAAGAGGAGTTAGAGTAACAAGCACATTGTTTCCCGCATAGCCTCAACTGCAAGTCATCCATCCACTCTCCTCTGAAGACTTTATATTCATACATAAACCAAAATATAATTGAATATTTATTTATATTGACTCACTTTTTATTTGAAATGCTTATTCATAGAGAAAACATAGCAAATTCTCAAATGAAAACATGCTTTAAGTGAACCATAAGGTAAATGAAAAATAAAGCATATTTTTGAACTCCAGCAATATGTTAATGCCTACTAGCTTAAGATTTTCAGTGTGGAGGGTTTTTCCTTCATTTTCTCAGGAAATATTAATGATATTAATAACAGCTAATGAAATTTAAACATTCATCATATGAGAGAGACTCTTTATATGGCTCCAATACCACAATTGTGCCTAATAAGAACTGTATAAAGTAAAAGCTTTCATTATCCCTTTTTAAGGATAAGGACACTCTGAAATAGAGATTTAGTAAGTGGCAGAGAGTTATTAAGGACATAGTTACTATGAAGTAAGTCTTTCTACTTCATGAAGCAAAAAGTCACGAGAAGAAGAGAAAAGAAGTGACTGTGCTCAGATGATTTCTAATGTGAAAAGTTTCAATACTTTATCTGATATTTCCTCAGAACAGTGGCACCCCCTGTACTCTTAAAAATGTGAACATTACTGAAGGCATTATAACAGTAATTTTATAGCATTACTATCTTCTTGTGAGCCAAGCAGTGACATCATATTTGTTGTTACAGACATGTTACTATGCATAATGGGCTGCAAGGACAGTGAGATACTCTACATTTCCATTGATCTAAGATTCACATGCATAGGATGTAGAAGAAAAATAAATCATAAAGGCCCCTTTACAGTGTTGTTGAAGAAAATCCTAAAACTGATTCTGTAGATTGTTTTTAAATAAAAAAAGACCAGAGGGGACATATTTGACAAACTGAACAGTTTAAATTTAAGCATTCAGTGAGACTTAATATGTAGTGTGTCCCTAACTTCACTTCATTTCTTTTGTTGAACTGAAAAAGTGGGTTTTATAAATGATTCTATTTCATATACTGATTTATCCAAAGTGTTTATATTTCTCCATGGGTATCACTAGAGCAGATTTGCATAATACTTATGAATCTCAAGGGTCTTTGTGAAGATGTGTGACGTAGATCAATATTACCATGCCTGTGCACCATGTAGCTGCATTTATGAGTGAGAAAAGGAAAGGCACTTAAAGACCTCACTGCTCCTTTGCCTTCTAATAAACTGAACCTGCAACACATCCCAAATCATGATCCCTTAACAGGCACAAAATCTCTGGGGAAGACCAGCATCTTACATGGTTCATGTGAGAGGAAAAAAAAACAAAAAACAGAAAATGCAAATGTCCATTTCGCTAGAAAAAGTTAGCCTTAAACTACTGATATTTCTTCATATTCATAAGGAGATTAACCATTAAAAAAAAGAACTTGAAATAGGAAAAGGTCCAAAGATGTAGGGGTGGTGGGAGGGGAAGGGGAAAGGAAAAATTATGAGAAAAGAAAAAAATGGAAATGAAATCTATGTAAATAGAGAAGGGTTGAGGGGTTGAAGGGCACACAGATAATGGGGAAAAAATAAGAACCAAGATACATCATGTACAGGTTCAAGCACCCAACGACAAATGTAAATGTATTGTATACCTAAAATATACCAATAAAAGAATTTAAAAAAAGAACTTGGTGATAAAGAAGTCTGATTTTCCTACATAATCTGGTGTACATGAAAATGTTTCTATTCACATATTATCTATAAAATCTGAGAGTTGTGCCAAAATACATTTATTCAATACAAAATTATAACATTTGAAATACAATGCACTGAGCTCTAGCAGCAAAGGACATACTCCTATGGTGAAAATTAACTGCTCTCTGAGGATAGCACTATGGTTGAGCAAGAATTGGGGGTGAGGGGCCTGGTTAGCATTAGGTGTTATTATGGAAAAATACATAGGAAATTATCATACTGAAAAATCCTAAGATCACTGCCGGAATTTTCTGGAAAGAAGTAATCACAAAAAGGGGACAAAGTTGTACAAAAAAAAAATCATCTATCTTTGTTAAGGGTAAATTCCATATAATGTATAAATGGACTATAAATTAGCTAGTTGTTTCATTCTGCATAGGTGGCAAGTATGGGTAAAGTCAGTTGCCATAATCCCTTTCTAGTAATAATTTAGATTCAAGTTGTTAGACTCAATTTCTATCAGCAAGGGAAATTATGCAAATGATCATCATTTACTTATACAAATGAGCAGTACTCTCATAAAGTAATATTTTTACCTGGGCTTTTTTTTCAGTCTTTAATGGACAGTGCAAATTTCAAATGTATAGAGTCAAATGTAACTCTGTGTTCTCATTGCATATTGTTTTTTATTTTTATCACAGCGCTGAGAATTCAGCACCATCACTCAAAAACCACAGGACAATGAGACTATGTAAATGATTCATATATGACTTGTTTTAAAAACTTTAGGACAGAAGAGGTTTGAATTAATATTATGTCAGGGAAACTTCACCAAGGAGTCAGTTGAATCAGTGAAGCAAAATTTTGATGAATGGTTAGGGGATGAAGCCAGGAGAAAGCTCCCAACTGAGTGAAGAGCATGATCAAATACATAATAGTTGGGAGAGGAAGTATCAAAAATGTCCCTTTCATAGAATCTTTTTGTAGATTAATGTCCCTAAAGCATTTTTTAAAGTCTCTTTTTTAAACTTTATATATAGGAGAGGAAATCAACACAGAAGAAACGACAAAACATTATGCAGGTGAGTCATTGGAGCACCTGTGCTGCTAAGGGAACTGCTTCACACACAGAGGGAGGGAAAGGAAAGTTACATACCAGTAAATGACTGAATCATATCTGCCTTTAATAAAATGTGTTATCTGGAGCTGTTGAAGCCAATAAGTTCCTACAGTACTGTGGATGTCTCCATGACTGTTTTGTGAATTTAACTTTCCCTAACAAAGCACAATTGATTTTATACTAGCAAGCAATAATTTGGTTTTCTTAATATATTCATACTAAAAATGAATTCTTATAACAGTGTCTTTCATTTTCTTCTCTACATAGATTCATGGACAGAAGACCATGAATATTCCAGGCAGATCTACTTATCCAACACCTGTTGAAGCTGAATGGAGTACACTTTCAAAAAACAGTTTTCCAGCCTGAACACTCACACATCTAACCATGACAATTAAACCCACATTCAGTACTTTCCCCAAAGGTCTGTAAATGTCGGTTTTACTTCCATAAACTGAAATACATTGCTGTAAGGTTAAGAGAATATCATTGTTAATGATGCCCCTTAGTGCACTTATAATTTCCTTTTAAGAGTTATTGGCTGAGGGGCATTCCCTAGCCATATGGGCATATATTCTCTAGTCATTACGGAAATTCCGATGTGAGCACTGATATTCTCAGATCTTACTGTGGGATGCACAGGGAGTATAGAATGTTCTCAGTTTGCCTTTTTGTTCTTTTTAAAATCATCTTCAGATAGGACCAATGTAGCATGCAAAATGAACTCCTTTTCTTGGGAATGATTCTGCACTCATTTTAGGTTTATTTTCCACTTAACTTAGTTCATTAAGTCTTCTAAGTTGTCATCATTCAAGACATTTTTACAACTTGGTGACAGGTGGCTGCTCCTGGAAAACTCTTGGTCCCACTTTACAACTTAACATGCAAATCCCAATCATTGGGATCTCTGAGTAGTAAGAATAATCAGTTCATGAATCTGGTGAAGGAAGAGAATCCATGGGGTTCCATTTCAGACCATGGCACTTACCCTGTAATAGGGCAGGTTGGCGTATTCCAAAAACTATTTTAGTATCTTTGTTAATGAATTTCATCAAACAAATCCTATACGTTCTTGCTCTTAATTGTTTATAGCCTCAGAGGTAGAACCCCTGTAGCTACATAATGAACTTTTAGAGAAACATTGTAAAACTTTACAAAAAATTGTGATGGTATTTTTTGACGTTTTACCATCTTCCATCTGTAATCAGTGGATAATTTCTGTTAATTTATCATACCATAGTCAATATTCACTAAAAGTCTAAGTGCTGAGCATTGTAATATGAACATTATGTCTGCTATCATACAGGATAATTTACAGTAGCTCTCTGATATAAGTAATACTGTGTTTATGTTGTACTTGAGAATTGGAAGACTGGGATGAATAAAACTTCTTTCCGAGGGCATACTGCTAGAAGGCTAGTGGACTTAAGACAAGAGAAATTAGTGAAGTCTGTTCTTATTGAAAACCTGAAATTGCCAGGCATGGTGGCACACACCTGTAATCCTAGCACTCAGGAAGCTGATGCAGGAGGATTGACATGAGTTTGAGGCCATCCTGGGCTATCTAATGAGAAATACACAGCAAGAACCTATCTTTAAAAATCAATCAATGAAAGAAAAATGAAGAAATAAACCCTTAGTTTATCTCATTTTCCCACATTGCCTTAAATTCTGATATTTTCTATGTCTCATTCTTTTCGTTCTCCTCTCATTCTCTAAAGCTCTGTCCCTTCTTGGTTCTGGGTAGTTATCTTCTTGCTTGATAGCGACTCCCTGATCATTGTCATCTGCAATTTCTCCAAAGCATAGCTCAGCTTTATTACCTAATTCTTTTATCAAAATCATTGTTGGTTCACTGATATTTAATGAATCAAATATAAAATCTTTATCTTGACCTCAGAAACCAATCTCAATATTAATTCAGAAGCTGTCTTCTACAGCTCTATTTTATCTTCAAATTCTATTCAAATGGAAGGACGTATCTGGAATATAGTGTGTCTACCCTGTGCATCCCCTGCATCTTCTGATAACTACCTTTCTGCTTTCTTTCCAGTCTGCCTAATAACAATCCAATCATGTTTAAAAATCTCAGTTTTAATGCAGTCTGGCTTATCTCCCTGCAATTGGTGATGCTCTGTCCTCTGCCTGTAACTGCTCTTTCTCAGGTATGGAAGCTATTATCATTCACTGTGTGCCAGCCTTCACAATATTATCTACTCTAATTGTCTAATGGTTTTGAATGATCAAGTCTTTCACCCCTCTTGGCTACACTTGCATCTCTGAATTTTGCCCATCTCACTTTCTCACTTGCCTGACTTCCATTCTAAATCTACAACACCCATCACTTAACTTTGCTTTCTTTATCCAGTTCAAGGATTCTGGGTATTTATTGCTAAGACTGGACCTCTACTTAACTCTGTAGTAACAAACATCCTGGATTTACTGGTACTGCTCCAATTTTGCTGAAATATCCCAGTTTTAGTCCCACATGACTTGGGAGAAACTTTCTAAGGTGCAGCGAAACCAAGATAGTTTGTTTATCCCTCATAATCACGGCTTTCTTCCCGTTTGGCTTTTAATCAACATAGTGTTTATCAAATTTATCTGATTCATAGCCTATATCTTACATTTCTAGAACAATCATAGTACTCTATATCCCAAAATCTGGCAATATGGGCTGCTGAGATTTCCCCAGGGTCTGACCACTTTTTTCCCTTCCACAATGATAAACCAATTTCATATATTTTTCTCTATTCCCAGGATTTAACATAATGATTTCTTTTATATGTATTGTTATTGCCTTATCTCCAGTGCTATGTGACTCCAATCAAGGTAGTGCTTCTACTATTATGCTGATTATAAATACTTCTCAACTATGGACATGGTACTTTCTAGTGTAATGCCAGTGTAATTCCAGAGCTCAAATCCCCAGTTCTAATTTGACATCATTTTCCTTTTCTTTTCTCTGAGGAAGACAACCACACTTAAAGCTTAGTTCAGGTAACAAATTTAAACAAGTTGGATGATCTTTATAAACTCTTCAGATTCCTCATGTGTAAAATATTGGTAATAAATTTCTCTTGGCTCCTTTAAATATGAAGGAAAAAAGTGGAGAAAAGACAAAACAAATATTCCAATGCCTACAGTGCTATCAGGGTTCAATGACTCATAGTTCATCATTAGAAAAACATAAAGCAGCATATGTGTTACTAACAAAAAGAAAAAAAGGCTAAATTCTAGTAGCACCAACTTCATGCTACACACATTGAAGCAGCCTTCAATCACTAGGGAACAGGCTGATGGTGACCCCATTTAAGACAATCACAGCAGAGGAAAAGCACTCAGGGGATCCCATTTGTTGGTTGGAGTACACTAACCCCAGTCCCCCTCTGTGGGCAATCCTTTTTACCAAATCCTTGTCTGTAGTTGGGTAGAATATACCATGATGATATTCACCCTGAAGTTTCTTACAAAGTGGCATAGAAACAAATTTCTGAATTTCATTCTAAAATCATCTCCCACAGAGACAGGACTAGAGTAAGGAGAGTGAAATATCTGCCTGAGTCACACAGTTTAAGGAGACACCAGAGAGTACATAATCAAAATAAATATTTTTCACAAATTAAAAAAAAATTATATCAAAATTATAATGAACAATGAATGAAATTTTAAAGTAGAGATACAATCTACATGATGGATTTTTCCTTCTTGCACAAGCCTCAATATGTCTTGCCACATCACTGATGTCCCAATACAAAGGTGGGAAATATAAAAGACTAGATTCATAAAATTACAAGTTGGTATTAAGGTAGAAGGATGGAGAGTATCTCTGGGTAAGTTCAGCTGAGAAATCAATAAAATATTTGGTTTCTAGGATCAAAAATAATAGGAATATTTTGGTAGAATTTGCAGTAATTATTGCCTCTGAATTAAATAATAACTCCTCTGCCTTAAGGGAAAGTGGGAAATATTCTAATATTTGCCTGGGATCTACTGTGGACATAGAGCTCAATATCTATTATTTTATTTAATCCTCTTAATGACATCCCTATTTTAGGCTTAGAGAAACTCAAGTTTATGGATGCTAAATAACTTTTTCCAATGTTCAATTGTATAGACATTGAGATTTGTCAAACTTCTATTCAAGTGACACTTTCTATACCACCTTTATTTATATTGCTCATGCTTTTCAGTGGGTGGAACTGAAAATGTCAAAGCAGACAAACAGTGATCTTTTCTCCTTCTCTCCCTCATTTTCTACCTGCTCTTACAGATTTGCAGGTCTTGACAAATGCTATTCCCTCGTCTAGTACATTTTCCTCACAATTTCTCATCTTTTAACTTCATTTTCCCAAATGTCCCTTTACAAATATTCAAAAATGTACAAATATATTCAAAATAAAATGTATTGTAAAATATATTGTAAAATATATTCAAAAATTCTTGGCTATGTATCCTTTCTGACCTATAACTAATTTCATAGAAATTATTTTATATTTTTTTCTAAATATCCCTTCAAATTTTTCAGTTCTTGACAGGCAAAAGTCTTAATGATTCATAAATTCCCCCTTTTGTATTGGATGCAATGGTTTAACATATTATAAGTTTGGTTTAAGGAACAAATGATTTAATGACTCATTCATTCAATATTATATCCAATGGTAGTTTATTTGAATATTGAAAGAATTAAATTGTGCTATTATGGAACTGTATATTGGAAATTTGACTGTTTTAATAAATCATAGCCAAGAGAAGTTGATTTCTTATTTTTCCACTTGAAGACTTAGTCACTGGGATGAGTCTCACTATGGCCAGCCTATGAGCTGGCTTGGCCAGTAGTCTCCACTGGCTAAAACCTCCTTAGTTGGCCCTTTGCCACAAGGCAATGATGACATAACCACTTTCAGAGAAATGAGTTCTCATATGAATCAAATTAAAGATTTCAGGGTCCTAGGATATAATTTTGCAAATTACATTCTTCAGTGCTACTACTATTCCCTGTAAAGGTCTGAGAGGGTTGAATTGTCTTTATTGAATGACAGATTACTGCCTTAGGACAATTTACTCAACAATAGTAACATTGACATGAAGAGGGTGAACAAGCTGGAACATAAATGATTGTTGAATTAATGGCAATATTGGGGACCTTGGCATGTCTTTTGGAGAGATTCAGTAAGTGTCATCCCAAAGAGCTTGGATATTGCAAAAAGAGAACAGCAAAAAATTCTCTGAAAACAAACTACAAGGATATGCTTCTTATTTTTATATAGCTCCCTCATTTCATGTTTGTTCTTTGACACTTAAAAAACTAATGCAATATTAAAAACAGTATATTTAAATCTCAATGTATCAGATTTCAGTATGTTTTTGTTCTATTTAATTTATGATTTTTTAGTTGATTCATTTCATGCACATAACCTCAATGCCCTAACTCCAAAGACACCTACACACATACTTAGCTCTTAACTGACACTTAGGAGATAAACTATTGCAAAATTAGAGCTGGATGAGGAACTATTAGTTATTTCCATTCAGGTATTTTACTGATTGCACTCACAATTCTACCTTAATAAGGGAGTTAAGACTATAATTTTTGTACTGGATGAGTTTCTTAAAACTTGGCTAATGATTTAACTACACCAGGTTTTTCTTCTAGTTCTCCATTTGCTTTACACAACATTCTTCACACTTTCTCAGCTATCTCTCAGAATGTATTTTTTGAAATAGTTAATTAGTCATTCAGTTAAAGGGAATAAAAGAAAATAATGTTCCCATGTTTAGTCTTAAAATGTGGATTCTGATCATTTTAAAATCTCTTTGTATTCTGTGATATAATTGAACTTATGAGCTCGTCCCAGTCTTGGGTTTTTCATAAGGGCAGTTGAATAACTTTGAAAGCATTGTCTAGATAAGGATAAAAACAAAAAAATAAAACCAAAACATATATTTACCATCAGAATGGAAGAAAAATTGCAAATATACTGGTCAAGCTTTTTTTTCTCTAAATTCTTTTTTTGGTACATTTTAGGTATACAATATGTTTACATTTATCATTGGTGCTTGTACCTGGTCAAGCTTTTGAAGATAACTGTGATAGTGAACGTGAAAGGGGAAGTTGATCCAGCAGTTGGCAGCTTTAACTTGTCTGAGTATAATTTTCATGCTTTACTTGGGAGTAATATAGTAGCAGAGAACTCTGTCTAATTGGAAGCAAAGGATACCCAAGGAAAAATAATGATGGAATAAATTATTTACTTATTTATTTGTTATTTCAACAATATTTATTGATCACTTATTACGTAAAAAGATCTATTCTCATCTTGAGAAATAAGTAGGATAAACAACCAGGTCTTGAATTCTATGCAGTGAAAGCCTGTGGCTGTTACATTGCTTGTCTCTAATAAGACTGGTTTCTGCACATCCTCTGGGCAAAGACCATGAATGAAATTAGGGAAGAGACAGAGACACAGAGATAAAAGGGAATAGCCCTTTGAATTTTTGAGCAATTTATCTTTAGTCTTATAATCCTTTCATTATTCAATAGAGAAGGATATGTAGGAAAAGCTTCAGAAGTATACTATAGATGTTATTTTATTTTCCAGGTTTTTCTTGAATATTTTGCTTGTGTGTGCATTCATATTTCAATAATCATTTTTCTTTCATTATCAACACAACTTAGAGTACAGATTCTAGACAAATTGACAAATTCTAGCATTAAATTCAAAATTATTTTTTGCTTCTTTGGCTTTTTGTATTTTAAACAAAGATAATTTTATACATATTTTTTCTATATTCCTTAGAGCAGTTTTGAATTGGTAATATGCTCTTACTTGTTATATATGTATAGTCTTTTCCAATATGATATAAAATATTTAATATTACTGCAAAGAAATAATTACCACCAAGTAATGTCAAACTGTCTTCTAGAGGTATTATTGTCCAAGAGTCTCTTTATGTAAAACCCTTTAGACAACAAAAAAGTGAGGTTGGGACACTGGGGAAAGGAATTGGTCCTGTGAATCACTGAGCCTTTCCTGCCTTATAGCACACAGGCATCTACTGCATTCCATGACAAGACACAGAGGTCACCCACCACAAAAGTAAAAAAATGCACAACAGCTTTTCAGAACTTGGGAGCTAAACAGTGCTGCTATTGACTTGACCTCAAATTATTTTAAATCAACAATTAAAAAACTAATTCCATGTTATAAAATGATTACTTGGATAAGTCAGATGAATTTTCTTCATTTCTTTATCTATGGAAACCATTTATGCTATTTAGGTCATAATTTACCATATTAAATGACCTATGTCAAGTATTCTAGAACTTTCTCAAAAGTCCAACTTCTTTTTTAAAAATTTTATTAGTACATGTTTGCAATTCATACAATTTACAATCATCTTGAGGAATGGTTATATATACAAACCAGAGCTCATTTCTTTCTTAATCCCCTTCCCTCCTTCTCATTCCCTCCTCCTCTAATTTCCCTGTCCCATTTTTCCTTCATGTCAATATTCTTAATCATAGCTCATATTATGGCATATAATATATACATTAATTGAAGTTATTAAGTTCTTGAATGTGACATGTCTTTATTCTACTTTATTCATCCCTTGTATTTTTCCTTGGACACTTTCCTATTGGAAGGAAGTCCTAGTTCCTTTCTATCTATCCTCTTTTATTCTGTTTATATTTTGCCTCTCTCAAATGAGAGATATCATATGTATTTAAGCTTCTGAGCCCAGTTTATTTCACTCAACATTATGTTTTCCAGTTGCATCCATTTTCCTACAAATGTCTCAAATCTGTCATTCTTTTTTTTTTTTTTTTTTTTTTTTTTGTAGTGGGGATAGAACTCAGGACCTTGCGACTGTCAAGACAGGCGTGGTGCCACTGAGGTAAATCCCTAACTCAAACCTGTCATTCTAACAGCATATATTCCACTACATATAAATACCACATTTTCTTTATCCAGTCATCATTGATGGATATTCAGGCTTTTTCCAGGATTTAGTTATTATGAGCTGTGCTGCTATAAACATTGTTATGCCATAGTGGTATAGTATGATGCCTTAACCCCTTTGGGGAAGATAGCTAGCAGGGGGATCACTGGGTCAAATGGAATTTCTACTTTCAGCTCTTTGAGAAATCCTCATACTGATTTTTATAATGGGTATACTAGTTTACATTCTCACCAACAATGAAGGAGGGCTTCTTTTTCAGCTCAGCCTTGCTAGCATTTACTATTGTTTAATTTCTTAATGATTGCCATTCTTTCTGGAGTAAGGTGGAATCTTAGCATTTTTTAAATTTGCATTTCTCTAATGGCCAGAGATGTTGACCATTTTTTAAAAATAATTGTTGACCGGAGGAATATCAATGAAGGGTTTGTTCATTTCTCTTGCCTAATTCTTGACTGGATATTTATTTATTTATTTATTTATTTATTTATTTTTGGTACCTGGTATTGAACTCAGGTCCTTGCGCTTGCAGGGCAGGCTGCGGAACCATTGAGCTAAATCCCCGGCCCATTTGACTGAATCTTTAATTTTAGGTGGTTCAGTTTTTAAAATTCTTTGTATATTCTAGATATTAGTCCTCTGCCTCAAGAGTAGTTGGCAAAAGCTTTTCCCATGATGAAGGCTGTTTCTTTACACTAATGATTTCTTCTGTTGCTATATAGGTGCTCTTTAGTCTGATATAATACCATTTGTTAATTCTTGGTGTTATTTCTTGTACAGCTCAGGTTTTGTTTAGAAAAATTCTTTCCTCAGCTACATCTTCATATTTTACCTATTTTATGTTCCAGTAGGCTTAATGTTTCTGTTTTGATGTTTAGATATTTGACCCATTTTGATTTTAACTTTATACATGGTGAGAGATGAGTCCAGTTTAAATCTTCACACAGATTACAAGTTTTCCCAGCACCACTTGTTGAACAGACTGTCATTCCTCCAACACAGGATTTTGGCCCTCTGTTGAAGATCAAATATCTGAATATGTCAAGGGAAGTTCCTGTATCCTCAATTCTGTTCCATTGATCCATCTATCTGTTTTTGTTCCAATACCACACCATTTTTACCACTATTGCTTTGTAGTATAACTCAAAGTAGGGTATTGATATGTTTTCTTCTCTGCTTTTGTTGCCCAAAATTGCTCTTGTTATTCTGGGTCTCTCCTGGTTCCATATGAATTTTAGGATTACTTTTTCAAAATATGTAAAGTATACTGCTGGCATTTCAATTGGGACTGGATTGAATCTGTATAACAAGTAAGTGACACTTATAGAACTCCAAACAATTGCAATGAAAGAAGCTGCTCAACAAGGCATATCCTTATGAAATTCACAAATATCCACCAAAACCCCCAGAATGTTAAAGGTAGCCAGAGAAAGACAAACAGTCACATGTAAAGGTAAACCAATTAAAATCACAGACTTCTCAGCACAAATCCTGAAGGTCAGAAATGCATAGAGTGAAGTATTTCAAGCCCTAGGGTAAATAACTTCCCCCAAAGTTAACTTATCCCTCCAAACAAGCAGAGGTAGCAATTATAGTATCAAATATGGTAAACTTCAAGTTAAAATTGATTAGAAAAGACAAAAAAGGTCACTACATACTAGTTAAGGGAAAAATCCAACAAGAAAAGATAACATTGATGAACAAACATATGTGCATCATATAATGGAACACCTATCTTTATAAAACAAAAACTGTTGAAATTAAAAGATCAAATAAACACTTACACAATAATAGTAGGGGACTTTAACACCCTACTTTGAAAAGAGGTAGATAAATTAAACAAAAAACAATAAAGAAATTTCAGAGCTGAACCACACCCTTGAACATATGGACTTAATGAATATATACAGAGTATCCCCCCCCACTACAACCAGAGTATATATTCTTTTCAGCATTACATAGTACTTTTTCCAAAATAGATCACATACTATCCACCAAGCCTGATTAAACAAATATAGAAAAAATTATCCCATGCATACTATCAGACCACAGTGTAATAAGAGTAGAAATCAATGACATAAGAAATTTTGCAAAAGGTAAAAAAACTCCTGGAAAATTAACAATATACTTCTAAACAACCAGTGGTTCACAGAAAAAATCCAAGAAGAAATTAAAAATTTTCTGGAAGTTAATGAAAATGATAGTACAACTCATTGAAACTTTTGGGACACTATGAAAACAGTTCTAAGAGAAAAATTCATTGTAATCAATGCTCACATTAGGAAAACAGAGAAAGCTCAAATAGACAAACTCATGAGAAATCTTAAGATACTTGAGAAACAACAACAAACCAGCTCCAAACCAAAATTAAGGATGGAAATTATAATAATGAGGGCAGAAATCCATAAAATTGAGACTAAAAAAAAAAAGTAAAAGAGTCAATGGATCAAGCTGTCTCTTTAAAAAGAATAAATAAAATAGATAACCCCCTAGCCAGACTTTCCAAGAGACTCACATCAATGCAATTAGAAATGAAAAAGGTGAAATCACAACAGACACTGTGGGAATTCAGAAGATAGTAACTACTTCAAAAAATGATATTTTAACAAATTAGCAAAGTTTGAAGAAACTGACAGATTCCTAGACACAAACTAACAAAACTAACCAAGTAAGACTTAGATATGTTTAATAACCTAATAATGAGCAATGAAATTGACATGGTAATAAATTATCTACTAACTGAAAAAAGCCTAGGGCCTGATGGATTCACTGCTGAATTCTACAAAATCTTTAAGATTGCTATATCACCAATACTTCTCAAAATCTTCAAAGAAATTGAAAGGAATGGAGTATTCCTAAACTCATTTATGGAAGCCAGTACCACTCTGATCCCAAACCTGGATAAAGACCCAACTAAAAAAGAAAACTGTATGCTAATATTCTTAATGAATATAGGTGCAAAATCCTAAACAAGATATTAACAAATAGAATGATGTGCATTATCAAAAAGATCATAAATCATGTTCGAGTAGATTTCATCCCAGAGATGCAAGGATGGTTCAACATAAATGGAATCTATCACATAAGCAGAAGCAAGGTCAAGAACCATATGATCACATCAATAGATGCAGAAAAGGCTTTTGACAAAATCCAACAACCTTTCATGATAAAAATTCAGAGGAAAAACAGGTATAGAAGGACCATACCTGAATGTGATAAAAGCTATATATGACAAACTAATAGTCATTGTCATATTACAGGGGGGAAATCTAAAAGCATTCTCCTTACAGTCAGGAACAAGACAAGGATGTACACTTAAATCTCTTCTATTTAACATAGTACTGGAAACATTAGCCAGAGCAATTAAGCAAGAGAACAAAATAAAAGGGTTACATATAGGAAAAGAAGAACTCAAATTATCATTATTTGTAGATGACATGATACCCTACATAGAAGACCCCAAAACTCCAGCAAACTACTCTTAGAATTAATCATGAATTTCAGCAGTGTAGCAGAATACAATATCAACATACAAAAATTGTTAGCATTTGTACACCAACAATGAACAAGATGAGAAATAAATTATGAAAATAATACCACTCATAGTAGCTCCGAGAAAAATAAAACTCCTAGGAATTAACTAAGGAAGTGGAAGACCTCTACAAAGAAACTATAGTACTCTGAAAGAGAAGATTGGAGAAGTCATCAGAAAATGGAAAGCTATCTTTTGCTCCTGGATAGGCAGGTCAATATTGTCAAAATGGCCATATGCCCCAAACCTTACTGGCATCAATCTATTTTCATGAAAAGAGGAACTTCTGTGAACCAGGCTGAATCTGCCTTCCATACCTTAGGAAACAGCTGCTTCCCTACCTCTCTTGCCTTTCTCTTCCTTCTTTTCCTTCACATTCAACTTTAGAATTGCTTTCACTGAACTCAGCCTTGTACTCCAGAGCATTCTTCAGTCTTACTTCCCAGAATCAGGACATGGGGCCTCAGATCCAACTTCATTGTTTTGCCCATTACTAGTGTTGTAGACAGCTAAGCTAGTTAGAAAATATTATAAGGCAGTTAGTCAAGGCTGGACCCTCAGCACAAAAACATTTACTGAAGGTTACCATTATAAAAAGGAAGAACTGGTTCACTCATATACTTCCCCTAGGGATAAATAGCAGTGACTGATATTCTAAATAGACACCCATCACCTTAATTAGAGACCAAAACCTCCCTAGCCCATTCCTTCCTCCATATATGCTTGCTATGTTACTAGCTTCTCCATTTGATCCCAATTTAATCAATATTATCTAAGTGTCTATAGTTGTAATCTTATAGGTTAGCTATAGTTTTTCCTAGTTTATGATTTCCCGTTGGACCAATACTATCTAAGGGACAATACTTGTAATCTTATTAATTGACTGTAGCTTTGTTCCACCTTGTACCCACATCATCTCATGGATTTGCTCAATAAAACACTTTTGAGAAGTAAAGTGGACAGGCAACACACTTTCCAGGACCCCTCTGTCTCTTTTAGACAGAAGCTAACTTTCTCTTAATAAATTATTCCTACTCTTAACTTTCATTGTTCCAAGAATTTATTTTTTTATTTTAAAAAACATGAACTCAGTATTTCAGATATCTAGCAAGTTGGAAGTTATATTATTTACCTTACATTATTTGGATTACTTGGTGCCCTATATCATTAGGATTAACCTGTTCTGTAGATGATTCTATACAGCCTCCTTTTCTCTCAAGCATACTAGTTCTGCTTTTTTAAGTTAATATGTCAATCAAAATATCAATAACTTCAGTACCATTTAGAAGCTTCTCAGAAGTCTAGATGCAACGAGACCTACCCTGAGTAATAACTGGGTGGTGCATGCCCTGAGCTCTGTTTCAAGGAGCCCACCATTGCCAATAGGGACAGTGGCATTGTGCTCAGCCAGAGTCAGCCCCTGAGGAGCCTGCCACTGGTGGAATCCAGACCTCCAGTGACAGAGAGCAGAAAGGCCATCATACTGAGTCCAGGAAGATAGCACAGTGGTGAATGGTAGAGAAAGGGGTTCTCTGAAGCTTGGTGAGAACTGAAGCCCACTGAGAAAGCAAAGAAAGTCCACACAGTGGACTGCTATGGCCAGTTAACACCTCCTACTAGAACCTTGACTTGCTGCAAGGGAAGGGCAGGTCAAGTGTGCAGCAGAACCATGAAGAGGTCAAACCCAAAGGAGATAAGGGAGCTCAATTCCAGCCTCACAGCCAGAGATCAGCCTGGATTTCAATAGACTTTGGCCAGCTCACTGAGATCAATTGACACAGATCTCTATGCTGCCCATGTTGTCCACAAGTGACAACAGAAACATGCTTTTCAAAAGGATTTTTTTTCTACTTTTCCTTTTTGTCTTCTTCTTCACTTTTTGCCTTTCTTGTTCCTGTTTTTGTACTGTTTTGTGTTTTCTTATTTTTATAGGTGCATGAATATGGTTTCTAGTTTTCCTGTTGCTGTTAGTTTTTTATATTCTTGGTTTGTTCCTTCCTTATCTCTTTTGCTCCTGTCCTCACCAGTTTCCCAAAGTTTTCATGATCTACCTGTCCTCTAGCCTCAATTCTAATCTTTCCCTCTCCTTCTATTTCTCTATCCATTCCCTAACTCCTGTTTAGTCTTCTCCCATGAGGCAAATTCACTATATTGAAGGGCTTATTTACTGCAAGCATATTTCTGTTTGGTTCTTGATTTTGATAGATAACCACAAGTCTTGTTCATGGAATCAAAGGTGGCAGATTAATAGTTGCCACAGTTTGTCATTTTCTAGGCTGTGTTTGATACTATTGTTGATGCTGATTGCATTACTTTGGACAAGTTGACATGATTGTTCTAGTCAGTTGTCCTTCCTGGTACATCCAGACTGAGATTGCTTAAGGGCCATTACAGACTAAAAACCCAAAGACAATCTGAGAAGTAGCCATTCCCTAAGTGTTTTAAATGATAGCAATGAAGACACTCACAATAAGAAATATACAACCATCAAGCCAGGAAATAAACCAAAAACATCATCAACAACAAAAAACAACAACAAGAGAAATAGAAATGAAAAGACACCTAAACAAGACACATACCCAGACTTCCACACCACCAAAGGCAAATCCAGGGGGTAATGAGATGAAACAATTTGAAAGTCAACCACTTGGACTCTTTGAACTATTAACAAGGGAAGTGACAAAACAGATGAAAGAGGATTTGGAAAAAATAAAAAAAAAAACACAGATGTAACCATATTAAAAGAAATGATTAATAACTCTAGAGCAGATATATATTTTAAAATATAGAGTAGTTGAAGAAAAGTATGGAGACCGTGAATACCCAGCATGAGAAAGAATTGAGAAACATGAAACACATGCAAGCAGATATCCAAGAAATTAAAAATTCCATTGTAAGTTTTTGGAGCAGAATGAATGAATATGAGAACAGAATTTCAGATATAGGAGACTGGATGGCAGTTAGCATACACAAAAGAAAGATTTCTTAAAAATAGCAAGGGTCCATAAGAAATTAACCCAACAAATACTAGGTGATGCAAAAAAGAGTAACAAGATTGATTGGAGTCAATGAAGGATAGCACAAAAGACATAAATAAACTTTTCACAAAGTAATCACAGAAAACTTCCAAACACTGAAAAAGAATTTTACATAATGATAAGTGAGGTATATAGAAATCGAACTAGCATGATAAAAAAAAATCTACACCAAGGCATATAATAGTCAAGATCTCAGAAATTCAATACAAAAACAAAATATTAAAAGCAGGTAGAGAAAAAGAAACATATTACATAAAAAGTAAAAGCCATTAGAATCACAGCAGACTTTTTAACAGAAACCCTCAAGTCAAGGAGAGCCTGGAGTGAAGTATTTCAAGCTCTAACAGAAAACAACTTGCAACCCACATGTATCCTGGAAAAACATCATTCAAAATCGATGGAGAAATAAGATACTTTCACAGCAAAGAATACCTGAGGAAATTCATGAATACCAAGCTAGCACTCTAAAAAAGTCTAAACAATATCCTAGGAAAATACAGTAGGGTCACAATTCCATGAAGCCCACATAATAAATCCATCAGTCAAGGCAAGAAATTAAATGCAAAGGGGGAAAAGTACAAGAACAGGAAAAGATCATAACAAGGTTAAGTCAATATATGCCAGTTATAACCATCAATGGTAATGGTCTCAATTCACCAATCAAAAGAAATAGATTGGGAGAATGAATCAGGAAGCAAGAGCCAAAAATATGCTGCATACAAGAAACATACTTAATTCAAAAAGAAACTCATGGACTGAAAGTCAAAGGATGGAAAACAGTACTCCATGTGACAGGAACCAAAGGAAAAAAAAAAGTGGTTGCTATTCAATTTGGCAACAAACTGGACTTCAAACCAAGACTAATTAAGAGAGATGAAGAAGGTCACTACATCATTCTGAAGGGAAAAATCCAAGAGGAAGAAATGACAGTCGTAAATATATATTTACCAAATACTAGTGCACCCAACTATATAAAACAAATACTAACAGATAATTAAAGTTAAATAAGCACTAATACAATAGTATTGGGGGACCTCAGTACCTCATTGTCACAAATAGACAGGTCAACTAGAAAAAAAATCAACAACAAAATACTAGAACTCAACCAAGCTCTGGAACAAGTTGACTTAATAGATGTTTACAGAGTATTCCACCCCACAAAATCAGAATACACATTCTTTTCAGCTGCAAAGGGTTGTTTTCCCAAATAGATCACATGCTAGCACATAAAACATGTCTACTTAAATGCGAAGGAACTGAAGGTGTACACTGTATATTATCAGACCAGGGTGTAATGAAATTGGAGATCAATCGCAAAAGAAACCAGAAGAATTTCAACACCCTCCTAAACAACCAATGTGTCACAGTGGAAATTAAAGAAAAAAGACAGTTTCTGTAATTAAATGACAGTGCCATACAACATACCAGAAATTATGGGACATAATGCAGCAGTCCTATGAGAGAAATTAATAACAGTGAATACCCATATTAGGAAAAGAGAGTGAGCTCAAATAAACAACCTTATGCTGAACCTCAAGATTCTAGAAAAAGAAGAAGCATGGCCTGTGTGGCTGGAGGGTCATGGAGCGAGAATCGTGGAGGATGAAGAAAAGACAGACAGAGATACAAAAAGCTGAGGCCAGATGGAGTCTTCTTCCTGATGGGAGAAAAGGATGGGCTGGCAAATGCAGTGTGTTTATTTATAGTGGTACAGATAAAAGAAGTGGAGGGGGAGATGAAGGGGGTGGTCTGTAACCAGAACAGGAAGAGGTATTAATCACTGTAGGGCTTCACACTTGATAGTTTTATAGGGAACAGATGGGGAGGAAGGGACATTTTCTTATCAGCTGGGCTTTCCTCTACTATGCCATCTTGTTACCTGTTTTCCTCCCACAGGGTCCTGCCTTATCCAGGGAAGAGGCAAGTTAGACCTGCCCATAGTGGTCTACAGTATAGTGCTCAGCAGAGAAGAGCAAGACAAACCCAAAGCTCATACATGGAGGAAATTATAAAGATCAGAGCAGAAAACATTGCATTGGAGACTATGAAAATGATACAAAAATCAACAAATTAAAGAGTTGGTACTTTGAAAGAATGAACAAAATTGACAAAACCTTAATCAACCTTACCAAAAAAAAAGGAAAGACTCAAATCCATGCAATTAGGAATCAAAAGGTTGAAATTACAACAGATACTGCAGAAATTCAGAGGATCATCCATATCTACTTTGAGAGCCTGTACTCCAATAAGATGGAAAACACAGAAGAAATAGACAGATTTCTAGATACGTATGAATTAACAAAGTTGAACAAAGAAGAGATAAAAATTAGAAACAACCCAATATCAATTAATGAAATTGAAAATGTAATTTAAAACTTACCAACAAAGGAAGGCCCAAGTCCTGAGGGGATTGTTGCTGAATTCTACAGGACAATTAGACAAGAGCTAGTCCCACTGCTGCTTAAACTCTTTGATGAAATTGAAATGGAAGCAATACTCCAAAATTCATTCATGGATACAAGCATCACTTTTATCCCCAAATCAGACAAAGCCCCAACCAAAAAAGAGAACTACAAGCCAATCTGTCAAATGAACATGGATGCAAAAGTCATCAATAAGATATTGGCAAACAGAATTCAGAAGATCATCAAGAAGATCATACATCCTGACCAAGTAGGATTCATGCCAGGGATGCAGGTATGGTTCAACATATGCAAATCAATAAATGTAATACACTATATTATTAGAGCCAATGACAAAAAAAAGTATGATCATCTCAATAGATGCAGAAAATATGATCAACAAAATTAAACACTCATTCATGATTAAAAAAAAAACCCTGCAGAAAATTGGAATAGATAGTCTTTATCTCAAACTGATAAAGGCTGTCTATGAAAAGCCAACAAGCAACATCATGCTAAATGTTCAAAAACTGAAATCCTTCATGCTAAAATCAGGAACAAGACAAGGATATCCATGCTCAATACTCTTGTTCAATATAGTCCTGGAAACATTACCCACAGCAATGAGACAAGAGAAAAAATAAAAGGAATAAATATAGTAAATGAAGAAGTTAAATTGTCATTATTTTCAGATGACATGATACTCTATATAGAAGACCCTAAAAATGCCACTTAAACTCCTCCAGACACAATAACCAAATTTAGTGGAATAGCTGGATACAAGGTCAACACTAAAAAACAATAGCCTTCCTGTCCATGAACAAAAGACTCATTGAGAGAGGAACTGGAGAAGGAATTCCTTTCATAATAGCATTTTTAAAAAAAAAAAAGAAAAAGAAATACCTAGGTCTCAGTCTAATGAAGGAAGTAAATGACCTCTACTCTGAAAACTACTGCACTCTAAACTAAGAAATCAAAGAGGAAATCAGAAACTGGCAAGGCATCCCTTCTTCTAGGGTAGGGAGAACCAATACAGAGAAAATAGTCATACTTCCAAAAGTGCTATATAGATTCAATGCAATCCCAATTGACATTTCAACAGCATATTTCACAAAACTAGAGAAAACAATCCAAACATTCATTTGGAACCAGAAGATCCTTAGAGTAGCAAAAGCTATTCTAGACAACAAAGACGAGGTAGGGGTATTTGAATCCCCAATTTAAAACTATACTACAAAGCTACTCTGATAAAACAGTATGGTACTGGCAATGAAACAGACTCAAGGATCAATGGAACAGATTAGTAGATGTAAAAACAACTCCAGACATACCCAGCTACCTCATCTTTGACAAAGGATACAAACACCCTCACAGGAGGAAAGATAGCATCTTAAATAAATGGTGCTAAAACAACTGGGTTTCAACTTGCCAAAGATTAAAACTAGACCCATATCTCTCACCATGAATTAAACTAAAATCAAAATAGATCAAAGATTTAAATATTAAATCAGAAACACTAAAGGAAAATAGGCCAGAACTCTTGAAGACATTGGTACAGGAAAATACTTTATAAACAAAACCTCAGTTACACAGGAACTTGCACAAAGAATCAACAACTAGGATCTCACCTTATTAAGAAGTTTCTGCACAGCAAGAGAAACCACCAACAGAGTGAAGAGACAATCCACAACGTGGAAAAAATTTCCACCAGCTGTTTCTCATACAAAGGTCTACTATCTAGAATATATAAGAACTAAAGGAATTAGACCCCCAAATTTAAAGACCCAGTCCAAACATGGGCATCTGATACATACAGACATTTCTCAAAGAAGTAGAAACTGCAAATAAATATATGAAAAAATGTTCAATACCACTGGTCATTTGAGAGATGCAAATGAAAACAATGCTGAAACCCACTTAATGCCCTGCTAAGCATCTTTCCAAAAGAATTGAAAACATCATACCACAGTCATATATGCATACCCATGTTTATAGAGGCACAGTTTGTAATAACTATATTTTAGAACCCTTCTAATTACCCATCAACTAGTGACTGGACAAAGATGTGTGGGGTTTTTTTTTATATATATAAAATGGAGTACTTCTCAGCCACAAAGAATGAGAAACTAGAAATGTTTATATCTAAATGAATGCACATTGAGACCATACTCTTAAGCGAAATAAACAGGACACACATGTGTAAATATTGAATAATTCTGGTGTGAGAAGCTGAAAGTGTAAATGAGGACAAAAACATACAATGGATAATGTGAAATAGGGAGAAAAGGTGCAAAGTGGAAAGGGAATAAGTAGGAGGTGGGGGAAAGGAAAGAATGAAAAGAAAAAAATGAGAAAAGAAGAAAAAAATGGAAAGAAAGCTTTTGTAAATAGAGGTGGAGGGGTGAAAAGGATAGAAGGGGGATTGGAAAAAAGCAAGAAACAAGATATTAATGTATAAGTACAAAATTCCAATGATAAATTTGATAGTAATGTATAACTAAAATGTATCAAAAAACAATAAAAAATGAAGTTAGTTGCTCAGAATCCTACACCACCGCTAATGAATCAGAACCTGTGTTTAAACGTGAAAACTTGGGATCCGTATAGAAACTGAAGTTTAAGGAGCACAGGTTTGGAGATTTTAGTAGTAGATATGAACACTATTATGAACTTTCAAGGCTGAAAATTATTTATTCAAATGGCTATAAGAACTCCCAAAGCCAAATAAATAAGTGGAAGAAGAAATACACAAAACCCACTAGAAAGAACAGAGAGAAAGAAGTGAACCATTTTAGTACCCTATCTAAAATGGCACAGACACCACATATCAATTTTTTTCCTTAGCTTCTTTTATTGGTACATTCTAGGTATACAATACATTTACATTTATCATTGGGTACTTGTACCTTTACATGATGTATCTTGGTTATCATTTTTTCCCCATTTCCTGTCCTCCCTTCACACCCTCCCACCCTTCCCTATTTACAAAGACTTTTTTTCATTTTTTCCTTTTCTCACAATTTTTCCTTTCCCTTCTTTCCTTTTACCTATCCCTCCCACTTCCACTACCCCTTTGGACCTTTTCTTCCTATTTTACATTATCAATTATTCATTTTAATCATGATTTACCCTTCCAGTTTCTCACACCAGAGAAACTATTTGGTATTTACACGTGTGTCCTATTTATTTCACGTAAGATTATGTCCTCAATATGCATCCATTTAGTTATAAATGTCTCTACTTTCTTGTTCTTTATGGCTGAGTAGTACTTCATTTTATAAAAACAAACTACATCTTCTTTATACAGTTTCCAGTTGATGGGAACTAGGACTGTTTCCAAGATTTGCTATTACAAACTGTGTGGCTATAAACATGGGTGCCCATATATCTCTGTGGTATGATTCTTATAATTCTTTTGGGAAGATACCCAGCAGGGGAATAGCTGGGTCTAATGGGACCTCTAAGCCTAGCTCTTTGAGGTATCCCCATACTGATTTCCACAGTCGTTGCACCAGTCTGCACCCCCACCAAAAATGGAGAAGGGTTCTTTTCTCCCCACAACCACACCAATGTTTGTTATTTGTTGATTTCTTGATAGCAGCCATTCTTTCTGGAGTGAGGTGGAATCTCAGTGTTGTTTTCATCTGCATCTCTCTCACGATCAGTGATGTTGAACATTTTTTCATATGTTTATTTGCTGCTTTTACTTCTTTGTCTGAGAAAGCTCTGTTCATTTCAGATGCCCATTTTTTTATTGAGTCTTTAAATTTGGGGGGGCTGACTTTTTTAGTTCTTTATATATTCTTAATAGCAGTCCTTTGTCTGAGGTGCAGCTGCTAAAATTTTTTTCCCATATTGTAGGTTGTCTCTTAGCTCTGTTGGTGGTTTCTCTTACAGTGCAGAAGCTTTTCGATAAGATGAGATCCCAGTGGTTGATTCTTTGTGCTAGCTCCCATGCTACTGAGGTTTTCTGCATAAAGTATTTTCCTGTGCCAATGCCTTCAAGAGTTCTACCTAACTTATCCTCCAGCAAGTTTAGTGTTTCTGTCTTAATATTTAGATCTTTAATCCACTTCAATCTTAATTTAGTACATGGTGATAGATATGGGTCTAGTTTTAATCTTTGGCAAGTTGAAATCCAGTTTTTCCAACACCATTCATTAAAGAAGCTATCTTTCCTCCAGTGAGGATGGTTGGCTCCTTTGTCAAAAATGAAGTAGCTGAGTATGTCTTGAGTTGTTTCTGGATCTTCTAATCTATTCCACTGATCCTCAGGTCTGTTTCTTTGCCAGTACCGTGCTGTTTTTATCACAGTATCTTTATAGTATAGATTCAAGTTGGGTGTTGTGATACCCCCTGCCATTTCTCTGTTGCCTAGAATTTCTTTAACTATTCTTGGTCTCTTCTGGTTCAAAATGAATTTTTGGATTGCTTTCTTTAGTTGTTGGAATTTCAATTGGCATTGCATTAAATCTATATAGTAGTTTTGAAAGTATGGCCATTTTCAGTATATTGGTTCTTCCTACCCAGGAACAAGGGATGTCTTTCCATTTTCTGATTTTCTCTTCTATCTGTTTTTTCAGAGTGCAATAGTTTTCAGAGTACAGGTCTTTCATTTATTTTATTAGGTTGATTCCTAGGTATATCATTTTTGGGGATGCTATTGTGAGGGGAGTAGCTTCTCCAGTACCTCTTTCAGCGAGTTTATTCTTCATGTACAAGAAGGCTATTGATTTTTGTGTGTTGACCTTATATGATGCAACTCTATTGAGTTTGGTGTTTAAGTCTAAAAGACTTGGTGGCATTCTTGGAGTCTTCTATCTAAAGTATTATGTCCTCTGCAAATAATGACAATTTAACTTCTTCATTTCCTATCTTTATTATTTTTTTTCTTTCACTTGTTTAATTGCTGTGGCTAATGTTTCCAAAACTATACTGAACAAGAGTGGTGATAGTGGATATCCTTGTCTTGTTCCTGATTTTAGCATGAAGGTTTTCAGTTTTTGACCATTTAGTATGATGTTGGCTGTTGTTTTTTCATAGATAGCCTTAATCAAGTTGAGATAAAGACCTTCTATTCCAATTTTCTGTAGGATTTTTATCATGAATGGGTGGTGGATTTTGTTGAGTGCTTTTTCTGAATCAATTGAGATGATCATATGGTTTTTATTCATGGCTCTGTTATTATAATGTATTACATTTATTGATTTATGTATGTTGAACCATTCTTGCATCCTTGGGATAAATCCATCTTGATCAGGTTGTATGATCTTCTTGATGACCCCCTGTATTCTGTTGCCAGTATCTTGTTGATTTTTGAATCTATGTTCATTAGGGAGATTGGCCTGTAGTTCTCTTTTCTAGTTGGATCTTTCCTTGGTTTTGGAATCAAAGTAACAGTTGCTTCCAGGAATGAATTTGGAAGAATTCAATTCAATTTCATTGAAGAATTTAAAGAGTAATGGTAATAGTTTTTCTCTAAATATGTTGTAGAATTCAGCAGTGAAGCCATCAGGACCTGGGCTGTTCTTTGTTGGTAAATTTTTTATTACATTTTCAATTACAGTGATTGTAATTGGAATGTTTAGAATTGTTATATCTTCTTCACTCAACTTTGGCAATTCACGCGTATCTAGGAATCTGTCCATTTTTTCTGTGTTTTCCATTTTGTTAGAGAACAGGTTCTTGAAGTAGGTATTGATGATCTGGATTTCTGATGGATCTATTGTGATTTTTACCTTTTCATTCTTAATTGCATGGATTGGGCCTTTTCTTTCCTTTTTATAATGGGGTTGGCCAAGGGTTTATCGATTTTATTTATTCTTTTGAAAAACCAACTCTTCAATTCATAGATTTTTTTGTATCATTCTCTTAGTCTCCATTGCACTGATTTCTACTCTGATCTTTGTAATTTGCTCTCTTGTATGAGCTTTGGTTTTGTCATGCTCTTCTTTTTCAGGGAGCTTGATGTTCAGCATTAGGTTGTTTATTTGAGCTCT
>NW_004624749.1:21224716-21241070 GCF_000247695.1 Heterocephalus glaber
GGGGGGGGGGCAGGGTGCTTCTGGCGCCCGCGTGTCTCACCTTCTCTACCCTAGGAGCTTGGGATGGCAGTGACGGATCTTGGGATGGTGGTGGGGGAGCTTCCTTCAGGGTACTGGGACTGGCTCACCTTCTCTGCCCTAGAAGGCTGGGATGGAGTTGGGGGAGCTTCCTTCTGGGTGCTCTCTCAGAGATATCTTCCAAGTATAGCTGGACTTTTTAGGCTTTGAATCTCTAATAACTCTTAGACAATCTCATTTTCAGTATACCAGGGAGGAAACCTGATTAGATCAATCATAACACCTTAGCCCAATTGAAACAATCAGCATCAAACACAGTTTAGAAAATGACAGTTTGTGGTAGCAGTTAATCTGTCACTTTTAACCATGCAAGCTAGATCAAAATCTAGGGCCAGCCCAAAATATGTTTGTAGTAAGTAAACCCTTTAATATGGCAAATTTACCCCTTGGGATAAGGATTTAGTGGGGGCTGGGGTTGGAAGGGTAAAGAGATAGAGGAAAGGGAAAGGTTTGAGGTGAGGCTAGAGGACATGGGAAGACCATGCGAATTGTGGGGATCTGTTGAAGACAGGAGGAAAAGCCAGAGCAAAAGAACAAGACAAGTACAGTACAAACTGACAACAATAGAGAAGCTAGAAATTGCATTCACCTTCCTATAAAAGTGACAATTGACAGGACAGTGAGAGAGAAAAATTCAGAATGGGACAAGAACAGGAACAAAGAGGGAGAGAAATATAGAGCCAGAAGGGACAGAGAGAGAGAAAAAGACAAAATAAACAAACAAGAAAAGGTCTCCCTCAGGATATGTCTCTGCTGTCCTGGTAGGCAATGTGGGCAGCAGTGTGCAGGTCTAAGTTGATTAGTCTCAGCAAGGCAGCTGTAGTCTACTGAGATTTAGGCTGATTTCTGGCTGCAAGGTCCAAGTTGAGGTCCCTGACCTCCTGCAGGATTAAACTCTGCAAGGTTCTACCACAGGTTCCAGCTGTCCTCCCAGCTCTGTGAGTTCGGGTTTCTATGGGAGGTGCTGATTCCACCAACTTACCAACCATGATGGTGTATTGTGCTTTTTTTTTTCCCCTTTTTTTATTTGTTACTGGGGATTGAAGTCTGGACCTTCTTCTTGCAAGGCAGGAGGTAGAACCACTGAGCTAAATCCCCCACCCTTCAGTGTGCTTTTATTGAAAAGTTTTTCTTCTCTTTCCCAGTGGATTTCAGTTTTCATTGAGGAAGTTCAGAAAGGCCCTCTCTGTTGTTCATTTCTGCTCTATCTTCTGGCACTAATAACCATGGCCTTTACGTTCCCCTGGGCACTTCTGCTGTGCAGATTCAGATGCCTCAGGGTACTCACATATCTATTTGATCACTGTGGTTCAGGAAAGTGGAGTCTCAGTGTGCCAGATCTTCTGAAATACGAGACAACAAATATCTATTGTTTGGAAAATCTTCAGCTATTTACCTAGCAGGCAAATAATTAAATTTTCAACACTGTATGAGCTGCCTGGCAAGCAAGTCTTCAAGGTGTTTCTGATCATGGACCCGTAGTTTATAGTCACTGCTTTAAAGGCTATTTTCATTTTAAAGCGAATATATTTAAAGAAAAATAAAATATTAATAAAAGTAGCCAGTTAAATCTGAGTTTTCTTTAGTAAATTTCCTAAACAAACAGCATCCTAATTGTAATTGTGAAGAACCTATAAATCTAAACTACAGAATATCTGTAGGGCTTTCCTTACTATAGAGAAGGAGAAATGGCTTCCTCAAGTTAGTGAAAAAATACTCGAGTTCTGATAAATGGTAAAAAATAAATTAAATGAAACAATTTGAGAATAGGCAAGAAGATAAGAGAACTGTTCTGAAAGGACCATTGGAGGAACTGTGGAAAAGTTTTGATGATTTAAACATGACTTGTGATAATGAAGCAAAATAGTTAGATCAGAAAATACAACTTATATTCTTGGCATTTTCATCTCTTGTTAAGTAAATGAGTGGTGGGGAGGGATTCAGGACATTTCACAGGATTAATTGGGGATTTATCTCTGCAAATATATCTTAAATATAGTATGCTAGTACTCACCAAAAGGTACTCCTCTCCTGTAAGAGACCACTTACAGTACTCAGAACAGGAATCTGGAATATTATAGTCCTATCCAGTCTGATGCTACACATGTCTTAGTTCTAAAGGTTAAAAGATATTCTTTTCCACAAAATCCTTTTTCTGCCTTTCATCTGCCATTGAAGCTCCCACCAAAACTGGTTATTCATAGACACTTGAGTGTGTCATCAAAGTCCTGAGTTAAAGAGATTTAATAAGAATTTCCTGATAGATATCACTCAGTTATTGGTCTCTGGTCAGAATCTTAACTATTTAATTTCCAGTTCCTTCACCAGCAAAATAATTAAAATCTCATAAGGTCATTAAGAATAAGATATGTGAAATATAATGTGCTTATAGTCCTTATTATACTATGGTGTCTACAAATATTAATTTTTTTGTCTTTGAATAAATTGAAGTCAAGTAAATATTTAAAAAGCTTTGCAATTTTCTTTAAAAACTCAAGAAGTGATTTGATGATGTGAGCTTTAGGTATATTACACATTTATTTAAATATATATTTATTGCATTGCTTTATTGTATATAGGAAGAAAATTTATTTAAGCTATGGTCCCTATTTTCATAATTTTTAGGGTAACTATAATAGATATTAAATTTCATAGTTTTCACAGAGTGACTAATAAGGTAGCTAATAAAAAAAGACTTAATATAGAGGTTCCAGTTTTAAGTTGTTCAGGGAAATGAATATTTCTAAATATACCATTGGATAATAGTGACCTAACCTGTGTAAATGACATTTATATTCTTAGAGTCTTATTACCCACTATGTAAAGGATTTCAGATTAGAAAAGTTTTATTTAGAATATCACTTCTACTTCATATACATTGAATAATAATGTGCATTTAACCAAGGTTTCCAGGAAATTTAATACCTATGGTTCCTTTATTTTAGGGGAAGGGTTTTTGTTTTTTATTTCTGTACCAGGGATCGAACTCGGGATCTTACGCTTGTGAATCAGGCACTGGAGCCACTGAGCTAAATCCCCACCCCTTAGTTCCTTTATTTTAAAGGCTCTTAGATCCATGGTTCAGTTTATCCATTCAAGGGACTTTAAAAAAAAAAAATCAACTGTGTTACTCACTCAAAACCAGAATTATTGGAACCAAAGTTTCTGGATTAATCTCTTTTGGTAATACTTGTTTAGGACATCTAACAAAAGTGCTGTCCTGGGATGTTTATTTTCCATTTCCATTTAGTGTGCCTCAGTATCTGATACCCCAGACTCATTACTGGTCCCAGCCGTCTGGATCTGGCTGTTTCATACAAATCCATTACAGGCACTGCAGCTTCACAGATCATTCTGCATGGAGTGGTCTTTCAGTGTGGTCCTACCTTATGTTGATAAGCATCACTGATTCATTCTAATCTTACCCTATCTGTAATATGCGTACATCTCTTAAGTTTTGTGAGAAAGACAAAAATATTTTAAAAATGGGAGAAAGAGCTAAAGAAACTATTAAATAGTGCAAATCAAATCAAAAGGTTTCTGAAAGAATGAACTCATGGTAACTGCAAGAAATATGATCTGCTGAAAGAAAATGATAAACATTAAAACATGAATATCATGTTTTAAACGTTAATATTCTTAATGTGTATTTATAACTATACGTGTAATTACAGTGGAATAGAATACCAAAATCTAAGGACATAGGTGAATGTCACATAAGTTGTCTCCACCTTTTACATTTGATTATGGATTGTGAAATTATTTTATCTCTTTAGACACTAGAACCAATTCTTTCGTGTGGTGTTCTGCAAGGCACATATTTCCAGACAGTCTATAATAATTAAAACAAATGTATCCTCACAATCATCTTTTCTCTTTTTAGCACTTTTTGCCTAAATGGAATAATATCACACAGTTGAAAAAGCAGGCATCCTACATAAAGAGAATTCCCTGTAGAGATGACTTCTAATGTCCTGAAATGTGCTGAAAGGTACAGATTTATTTCAACCTCTACCTCTTGGATTGGTAAGTTATAAATTGTTCTCCTTTGGCTTCCACAAGGCTATAGTGTTGCCTGCTGCAAATTTAACCAGGAGGGCAATTCTGAGCCCAAAATTTTTATAATTTTTGGAAATGTGGGCACCTCATTTTAGGGGAGAAAAGCAGACTAATTACTTATTATAAGTTGTTCCATGGACTGTGAGATTACTTTTAATGCTTGGTCTTCTATGCATAATAGAATAATGAATGATATGTGTGATAAAATGGGTGATTACCCATCTGATGGATTTAGCCAGTCTGTTCATTTAGGTAATCACTTTGACTGACATTGAGTATGAGTGACAATTTGACAGTTCTGACCCAATTCATAGTCTTATTGACACAGAGATACAGAGGTAGGACATTGCTGCAACTAGAATTGTGGAAATTTCCCAAAATGTATCAATTACCCAAATACCAAAATATTCTTCTCCTAAATCATGATTGCTGTTTAATACTTATGAAATACTCCATTCCATAATGTGAAATAATGTTAAAAGTATCAGTTTTTCTAGAAGACTGAATAAACTATAACCTACATCTCGTTTAAGTTTTTTTTAATTTTAAACTTTTTTATTAATTATATCGGTGCATTTAAGGTATGCAATATGACATTCATCATTGGAAATTTGCACCTTTACATAATCAATCTTGGTTCTTATTTTTACCCCATTCCTCTGCCCTCCCTTCAACCCCTCCATCCCTCCCTAAAGTCATTTAAGTTTAAAATTACTACCATCATATCTTTTTTCTAAAGGCAGTCTCAAGTGTAAGGGGAAAAAAGGGACACAGGGATCTCTTGTCTGACATCAGAGAGATGGAAACCATTCTGTCACAAATGCTCTAAATTTTTACCTGAGCAAACGGAACAAAGAATGGAATCCAACCTGTAGGCTACAAAATTAGAGTATGGAAACAGGAGCTGAGATTAGTGAATAGCAGATCAAGAGAGTCATTTAAAAACAGAACTAGAGAGCTGCAAAAGGATGATATATGAGTAGTTACATTACAATAAGATATATTAATCATATATTAATCAAGCTTCTTAAATATGGGAAACATATTGGGTTAAATCATGTCATCTAGATTCCAATATTGATATTCAAATTCAAGGAGTCGACCTAGCTTTTGTAAATCACAACCACGTTGACGTGTATTAGTCTAGCTTACCTGGTTTAGGTAAGGCAGTCTAAGAATTGATATTAATAGTAGTTCTTCCCAAAATATATGACAGAAAATTTGGTGTGGGAAAGATGGCAAAAAAGTAGTTCTTAATTGTAACTGCACATTTTGACCTTTGCAGCTTAAACAAAATCCAATACCCATATATTACTTTAGATTCCTTACATCAGTCTCTTGAGGTGGGGAACAAATATAATATTTTAAAATTTCTATTGGGGATACCAATGTACATCTAATAGTTTAAAAGAGAACTGAAAATTCTGATTCAGGGAAGCTGTGGAAAGGTCAAGGGAGTTGGCTTTTAATAGATCTTACATTGTTTCTCATGTGGCTGAGTGCAATTATCCAATTTTAAAACTTGGTTTGATAAACACAGTATGATTTTAAAAGAGATTCTTAGAAACAAATATCCTAATCAGATGATGTAAGCTCCAAATATCTTGCTGCAAGTCTTTAAGAGGTGTGACCATCAAAATAAAAAAGAATACATCACATATTGGCAGGAGTAAGTCAACAAAGCAGCTTCTTAAAGAGCAAGGCTTTCCGCTAGCATAGTCCTTGGCCACATTTGTCCCTGGTGGGCTTTTGTACTCTCCTGCTCAGATCCCATGTATTCTACTCCAGTGCTCCCTCTGTTTAGAAATCTTCTTAATTAGCATGGTACATTTCTTAAAATTGTTGTCATGTCTAATAGACCCACATCACTAAAGCCCATAACATTCAGTTGTCAATACCTTTTAGATAATACTCTTTTGTTGTTTTTGTTCCAGGTTCTCACACTAGATACCACATTTCATTAATTTTCTTATCACCTTGGGCTCCTCTTAGCTGTGATTGTCTTCCAGAGCTCTCTCATTTTCAGTGAGTTCTGAAGAGTTCAGTTAGAGAAATTTATTGAAATTCTCCTCTGCTGGAATGTAATACTTTACTTATGATTAGATAGGGGGTATTGGGACTTCAGAGGAATATCACAGAGATAAAGTGCTATTTGTATCCTATTATATCAAGGGTATGTACTATCAATATGATTTATTATAGTGAATGCTTATTTTGATCAGCTGGCTGAAGTAGTGCTTTGGAATTTTTCTTTTTCTTCAGTCCCTATTGCATTTACTACAGGAAATTGCTCTGCACTGCCCATTCAAAGGAGTTGGATATTATGCTTTTCCTTTTTGAGAGCAGAATATAGACAAAAGTTATTTCTGATGGGTTTACTTCTGAATGTTTTTGCCTTTTCCAGAATGTCATATAAGTGGAATCACATGTTATATAAGTGGAATCATATGCCATCTAGTATAAAACTAGTTTGTCCTCCTTAAAAATGTCCAAATACTTCATGCACTTTTTGTGGGTTGCTGGCTTGTTTCTTTTGTTGCAGAATAATAGTATATTGAACAAATGTTTGTATTTTACTCAACTGTAAATTTATATCTTGGTTCACTCCTGATTTATTTCTGTTATTAGAAAGCTGTCACAAACCACATGCAATTTGTTTTGCAGATATTAAGCTTTGAAATCAGTTGGATAAATTCTTAGTAGTATTAGTGAAAGGTCACACAGTAAGACAGGGTATACTTCGGGGGTAAAATTTCACTAACATGTTTGCTACAGTAGATATATCATACAGCAGTTCTACCAAGAGGAAATGAGAGGTCCATAAAATTCTACATCTTTGCCAGCAATTAGTATTGTCAGTTTTTACATTTGATATTATAGTATCTAATGCTAAATCTATTAAATATAGTTTCATAAGTTTCTTTTCCATCTGTGCATCTTTCTTAGTTATGTATTTATTCAGATCATCTATCTATTTTCTACAAATTTAATTTTCATAATTGTTGAAGTTTAACCATTATTTGGGTATTCGGGTACAAAACTGTAAGGAATCTGTGTTTTGCAAATATTGTCCTGATGTCTATGGCTTTTATTGTTATTCTATTTATGTCTTTTGCGCAGAGGGAGTTTTTAAATTTTATCCATTTGAACTGATTTTTTCTTCTGTGGTTCACTCTTTTGGCAATGTATTTTGAAACTCCTCTCTTCAGTCAAAATGTTGTTGATCTTCCTCCTGTATTTTTAGCTTTTACAGTTAGATGTTTCATATTTAGGTCTCTGATATATTGTTAGCTGAGTTTTTAAAAATATGTTCTCTAGGGATGGGGATTTCTGATGGGTTCAGCCTCCTGCCTTACAAGCACAAGGTCCTGAGTTCGATCCCTGGTATCAAAAAGAAAGAAAAAATGCTCTCTATTCTGTTGCATTTATCCATGAGCCTACTCTTTCAGCAGTTTTATGTTTAATATGGGAGTGATATGGAAAGCCCTGAAGTCAGATAGTAGCAGTCTTCAAACTGATGAGATTGATTATTCTGAATCTTTTGGCTTCCAACATAAAGTTGAAAGGCAGTTTGGACTTAATGTGTAGACAAGGTTGGGAAAACTGGCATCCTAAAATTTTGAGCCTTTGAAATTTTGAACATACAAAATTTCTCCATTTACTAGATCATATTTAATTTCAACAATTTTTTGAATTTACATCCTGTACATAGTTAACTTTATGTCTAAATATTTATTTGAATTATTAAGAACATGTTATATTTGTTTTTCAACTTTTAATTATTAATTACTAGTATACAGGAAAGCATTTTATTTTTGTATGTTAATTTTTGGTCCTACTAATTTTCTATAGTCACTTCCCATTTCATAAACTTTTTCTTTACTTGTCATTTTACATAGAGAAGTGTTTCTTCTGTAAACAAAGACAGTATTATTTCATCCTTCCCAATCTGTATGTCTTATCTTTTTTTATATAGCTAAATGGATGGACATTGAGGCCGTACTCTTAAGTGAAATAAATAGAACACACATGTGTAAATACCAAATAGTTTCTCTGGTGTGAGAAACTGAAAGTGTAAATAGGGATCAAAATCTATAACAGATAGGGCTGGGGATTTAGCTCAGTGGTTCTGCTGCTTGTCTCGCAAGCACAAGGACCCGAGTTCGATCCCTGGTACCAAAAAAAAAAAAAGTATGACAGATAATTTGTAATAGAAAGAAAAGGTCCAAAGGGGAAGGGGAAATGGGAGGAATAGGGAAAAGGAAAGAAAGGAAGGAATAAATATGAGATAAGGAAAACAACAGAAACAAAGTCTTTGTAAATAGGGAGGGGTGAAGGGGTTGAAGGGTGGGTAGGGGAATGGAGAAAAATAAGAACAAAGATATAGCAGGTAAAGCTACAAATTCCCAATGATGAATGTCATCATACTATATACCTAAAATGTACCAATAAACTTAATAGTAAAAAAAACCAGGAGAGATTTAGTTTTGCTCACAGTTTCTAAAGGTTTTAGTCCATAGTTAGATGGCTCCAGAGCAGGAACTCATGGCACAGAGGCATGGTAGAGAAGAGCTGCTTAAGGCATCACAGACAAAAAAACAGAGAGGGCATTCCTGGGAAAAACCAGGGAGGGAAATAAATCATTCCAGTCCACACCCCAGGGACTTGACTTTTCCCACCAGACACAGCATCCTAATAGCAAGTCAGCTATAAGCCTTGATACTCCAATCACTTTCCAAAAGTCCCACATATGAGCACATAAGGCTCTGTTGGGGGCTTCTAGATATAAAGCATAAACTAGTGCTCTCAATGGTACTGATTTCTAAATTAATTTTCCTTCTATTTTTCTTTTGATTGAAATTTTTCTTTTTAAATTGTTAAATTATTCTTCCTTTTCTAACTTGTTAGGTGAAAAATGTAAATTTTTTTTTGTAAATATTGATTTTATACATATATATCCTCTTTTCTAAAATATACATTTAATTCTATAAATTTTTGAACTTTTAAGTATTGAATTTGCTATATCTAACAAATACTGAGCTTATATTCTTATAATCTTTTAAATAGCATTTTAAATTTCTCTCTGATTAATTCATTATTCTGAAAAATGTCTTTTAAGTTCCCAAATCTTTGAAATTTTCCTATCTTTTGGTTTAAATATCTATTTTCATACCACCATGGTCTGAAAATATGCTTTATATTAAAGAATTTATATTTTATTTTAAAACTTGTACAATGTATTTTTTAGCCAGGCATGGTGGGGGATTCCTGTAATTCCAACATTTGGGAGACTGAGGCAGGATTCCTGTGAGTACAAGGCAAGCCTGGGCTATATAGTAAATTCATGGCTAGCCTGGACCATGTAGCAATACCCTGTCACACACACACACAATACACTATATATATATATATATATATATATATATATATATATATGGAATATGGTCTACTTAATGACTGCTCTGCTGCATGTTAAAGAATAATATAGATTCTCCCATTGTTGGATGGAGTAATCTATAAATATAAGTTGGATCAAGTTGATTGATACTGTTCAAGTCAACCACATGCATTCAATTTTGTCTTCTGGGTCTATCAGTAATTGAAATAAAAATGACATTTCTGACTATAATGGTCTATTTGTATAATTTTATTTGTAGTTATATCAGTTTTTGTTTGATGTTTTTTGACAGTCTATTTTATAATGCAATCACATTAACTATCACAATGGTTTTGATAAAGACAAAATGGTCCTTTATTATAATTGACTAATTTCCTTGTTCTGAAATCTGTTGTTAAACACTTCAGACTCCTTTTGATTAGTATTCATGTTGTATATTTTATCATTTGTTTTACTTGTGTATATCAATATTGATTTTAAGAGAGTTTTTTGTACACAAGATACATTTGAGTCTTTTCATTTAATTGACTATCTCTTAGCTGAGGTATTCATATAATTTAGATTAAAAATAATAGTTTGTATATCGAGACTATACTTATCAAGTTATAACAGATTTCTACTTACACAACTTGTTCTTTACCCCACTTTTATTTCTTCCTCCTCCACTTTTAATTGAGAACTGTATATGATTTCCTTGATTCAGTCTATTTGTCCCACCATCCCCACCGCACCCCACACTTTCTCTGCACAGGCTCACTGCGTCTCCTGTCTCTTTTGTCCCTCTTTCCATCCTGCTCCCTCTTCTCAGTCTCTGGACCTTCCCCACTCCCTCTCTCTTCCCTCTCCCCTTCCTTTACCAGTCTCCCTTTCTCTTTTCCTTGCCTCTCCTCCTGTTTACTCTCCTGTCCCTCTCTCCTTCACTCCCTCTCCCTAGTCTCCCCTGCCTCTGCTCCTTCTCTTCCCTCTCCTTTTCCCTCTATCCCTTCCTTTTCCTCCTCCTTTTCCCCTTCTCTTTCTCCCCTCTTCTCTTTCTCCCCCCTATTTATGTTAATGTGGACAGCAGACTGTGTTAAAATTTTGCTATAGTTACAGGTTTCAGATATTTCCAATTCCTTTAGTGTCTTTTGTCTTCATTATTGTCTTTGCATTTTGCATTTGTCTTTGCATTCATCTCTGCATTAGTCTCAGCATAAATATTAAAATCTATGGCACTTTGATAGACCTGTGCAAGCGTGAAAATGCAAGCCACAGAATTTGGACAAAATATTTGTATCATATTTACCCCACAGCATAATTGATGAATTCAAATAAATTAATAAACAATATAGAAACTCAGTACATAAAAGCAGTCAAACACACACACACACACACACACACACACACATCCAATTAGTAAATGGACAATCATATGCTAAGTCTCATAGGTCTTTGGACATTTCATATACAAGGACAATAATATCATACTTTTTAAAAGACAGAAAACAAAACAATTGAAAATTCTGAATCTATTATTGAGGAAGTGAAGCAATCAACATTTAAAGTTTCAATAGGACTATAACAGGTAACATCTAGTAAAATTATATATTTCTTATGAAATAGCATTTTTACTAGATATAGATCAACACAATTATCTATATATATATGTACCTCATAGAAAAGATATGATACTCTAAAATCAGAAAAAATAAATATTCAACAGTAGAGTAAATGAATTATATTTATCCAAAGAAATATTATACAACAAAAATAAATGAGATATTGCAACCCAAAACATGAATATAAATATTAAATAAATAATATTGAACAAATGAATAGAGATACAAATGAATAACCATTGTACAATTTGATTTATAAAGGCAAAAAATGGGAGAAATAATTGTGGAGTTAGAAACTGACAGTTTCCTTTGGGGATGAGGAAAGATTTAGTGACTAAGAGAGGGCATGAATGAAATGCTGATAAGTAAGTGTAATCTGGTGAGAATAGAAACACCCAAGTGCAAGATGGATCATCTCAAAGGAAGAAATCTCTAAGTCTTGGTTTCTCCATCTTTATTATAGTTTGTATCTAAAATGCTCCTGAAAGGCCCTGCATTGAAGACTAGGTCCTCAGCCTATGGTGCTATTGTGAGGTGGTAGAACCCTTAAGAAGTGGAGCCTGGTGGGGGTTTTAAGTCAACTGAAGCACATCCTTGAAGGCTGTGTTGTGACTCTGGTGTCTTGCTTTTCTCTTTTGTCTTGGCTGCCCTGAGATAAACAGACTGTATTTGAGATGTACTCTCGCCATGATATGCTGCTTCAGCACAGGCTCAAAAACAATGAGATCAAGAATCAACAGCACAAAACTTTTGAACTTTTGAGCTAAAAATAACCTTTTTCTCTTTTCAAAATGATCATCTCAAGTGTTTTATTACAGTAAAGTTGACTACCACACTGTTTAATATGAGGATGCAAGTATTTTCCTCAAAGAATAGCTAAGAGGATTTTTTTCCACATGACATTCAAATTCATTCACCACCTTTACCTAGAGTGTAATCAATTATTGCTCCTTTCTAGAAATTCCTAATGCGGAAGCAGGAGATATGTCTCAGCAATCTTGAAATCTTGATCATTTTATCACCAGTACTGTCAAACTCAGAGATTATTATTATACCTTCTTTCTCCATCCTCTAATACAATCTGATTTCATTATTGTGTAAATGTTTAACCTTAGGGATATTTGAATTTCTAGACTTCTTGTTTTAAGACTATAAAGAAAAATATGTGGAACGCTGTTAAATATTTGCTCTTCCCACAAGTCTTCTAATAATTAAAACACTTTTAAAATATAGAGTGCTTTATATTTTACTAAACACAATTAAATTGTAGAAAACATTATAAGAACATAATTTAAGTCTTATGGTTACTGTATTATGAATGATGAAATAAAAATCTGACACACTAAATTAGTGCCCAAGCTACAGATCTGGCACAGATCTGGGGAGCTAGATTCTGAACTTCAATTTTGAAACTAATATTTTCCAAATATTAGGAAGACCAAAATACAGTATCCACAGATAATAAATATAACTATGCACTGGTGGAGGTGAAACACATTTCTCCAGATTTCCCAGTGGGTAAGAGTAAGAACTGGTATTTGAGTCATTCTAATTCTTGGTACTGAAATTTTTTAAAAAATGTGCTGCAATATCTCTACTGTCATCTGTAAAATGAGGGAGTTAGAAGGGTGAGGTTCTTTGTCTCACATGTGAATGGAACATGCCAATCTCTGGTACATCCAAAATGCTGGCTCAGATGATTTTAAAGATCCCAACTTAAGCCTCCGTTTTTATGCTTGACCTAATTTTTCTCATAATATCTCTAAACAGTAAGAGTGGTAAAAGCATTTGCAAAGTGGAAAATGACAAGTCCAGTGAATCATTTTGTTATTATTAAGCATAATATATTTGCAGGCATATCTGACCAAGTTTCTAAGGTTTTAATTTTTAGAGGTAGCTAATATATTTATGATTCATTTTCATTTACATTCTTCTTTAATATAATCATATGAGAGTTGCAGTTTGCCCCACTAAATTTCAGTACACTGCCACTTAAACAGTATTCATGTTTCTTTTATTTTTCTTTCTCTTTTTGTTTTTCCTTTTAATAGTGGGTTATACATATGAAAAAGAGGCTTAGGACATATAAAGCTAAAGGTTGAAAGAATCCTGAGACCTTCTGGAAGTTAACAAAAGCTATACACATGACCTTTAGCAGCCTTAGCAAGACCAGGCAGGTGACATGGAAGCTATTGCTTCCTACTCTGTGATTGGCAACCTGTGAGAATGTAGATTCCTGTTAGCATCTAGTACTAATATGATAATTGGCATTTCATGTTTAAAAGGGTCAAGGAGCCCTGATCATAAAAAACTGTCAAAAGTTGAGACTTCGCTCTTAACCTTCTCAATTGGCACCAACATCATATTGGGATTTCCAAATAACACTGAAGTGATTCCCCAGATGTTTTCTCCTCTCTTATAGGTAACCAGATGATGCCTGCTATATCCAGTAAACCCATTTCCACACTACATTAGGAATGTATTATAGCAAGCAAAGTAGCTTCTCAACCAAAATAAAGGAATCTAGGGAAGATTTCATGGCCTTGCCTTGTCTTCTGTCTCACATAATGGTTTAAAATAACATGCCAGGATTTCTTCAGGCATCTGTTGATTTTATACTGTATTTTTTGGCTTATTTTCTAACCCAGAAAACATAACAAAATTGTTTCTTGTCTGCCGAGCAGTAACTACTTCCTCACTAGATATATCATGGAATCAAATTTTCTCTTAAAATTGTGGGCTTTTTAATGTTGGATACCGAATCCAGAGAAAAGAATTGAATATGCTAAACTGTCACAGCTCTAAATGCAATGTTCTGTGCAATAGTGTGTAATCCATGGAATAAATTTCATACACATTCCAGAGAAAAACAACAGAATTTCAGCCATTGATCAAATCTATAGCAAAGTTTTTCATTTACTTACAGCAATGTTATAACAAATGGCATCAATTTAATGTGACTCATTCTTTTTAGAAAGGGGATGGGAAGAAGACTTCTGTGGAATCGATGATTTGGCTGCTTTCATGTATGATAGGAACATCTTTTGATCTGTTCTTCCTATCTCTTCCAGACAATTTTGGTGTTAATGAATAGTTTCAGTTGATATTAATACAGATAGATCACTGTGAATGGCACATGCCGTGGAAAGAATCACTGAAGCAGGGGATCCTATGACCCCATTTTTACATTCCCTTCCTTCCTTTCTCCCAGAGGGCCATGCTCATCCTCTTGCATCTCACTCCCATTCTAGTGTTTAGTAGCTTCATTTGTCTTCAGACCTTCACCTAAGGGAAACCTGAAGTAATTACTCGTATACATCACCATTGTGACAAATATGGAGGTTTTATAGTGGCAGAAAGCAAATATCCTGTGGGGCAAACCTGGTCTACTGTGTGTTTATATACAGTTCATGAGCTAAGAATTGATTTTACAAATGAACATCTGTAATCAGTCTGTTAATAAGGAATATTAAATTTTACTCCCAATTAAAAGAAACTTGATCTACCTCAAAAGAATTTCATGCTCATTTGTACACATGTATTATTCTCCACAAACTCTTTTCAATTATTTTTAAATTGAAATTTATTAAAACAAATTTATGGGAGATGTATTTCAACTATTGTTGGAAACATTTACATTATACTGACAAATTTTTTCTTGGCTCACAAGTCCTAGTATTTATCATTTGGTCCATTAAATGTCAGTTGACCCCTTTTCTGATGTTAAACAGAAATATCTGCTTACTTACAATTTACTCTATCATCACTCTCATCCTTACTTTGCATGGTATGTATTCCATAATTTGTAGAATTTCTAGAGTCATTTAAATAAGAGAGAATTCTCTATATATCAGTGATAGGCTCAAAAATTCATTTAAAGTTGAAGTAATTCTCATCTATTCTCAATCTGGGCTAGTTTCAGGTTGATATCGGATATTTAGGGAGGTACCCTGATTGCATTGTGCATTGATTTGAATTTTTCTTCATTTCACTGTCTATGACTTTCTTCTTTCATCCTGTCCAACTCCCAAAATGGTTTGGCTTCTGTAGATTTAAGAATGGTAGAGCACAGGAGTAAGAAGTGTCTTGTGAACCTGGAAATCCTTAAGCTGACCTTCTTCTAATTTGGCGGACTTAAGGGTAGATATCTGTCTCTCTCTGTGTCTCTGTCTCTGTCTCTGTCTCTCTCTCTCTCTCTCTCTCGGTGCCTTTGGAGATTTCCTAGAAATCTATTTCTGAATGCCTCCCATCAGAGGGACTTAAACAGCGACATATGCAACTTTTTCTCAGTCTCTGCCTGATTCTTTCCTCATTGTGATGATTAATTCTGATTGTAACCTTAGACATTAAAAAATGCCCAAAAGGACACATTTGAGTGTGTCTGGGTGAATCATGGGGTTGTGACTTTGGTTCCTTCCTGTTGAGAGCCATTCTATATAATTTTGGAGAAATAATCATTTCATAATTAAATTGTGGTTAGAGGTTGTCTGAGGCCTAGTGTCTTGCTATGTGAGCTGGCTATTGTATGTGGATACATAAGTCCATGTGCCTCTAGTCAAAGTTGAGGCCTCAATGGTCCCATGAGGCTGTGACACTCCAGAGCAAGATTATATCAGCTGAAAACATCCTGATTCCTTGAGAACTGAGTAGTAATTTTAAAAAAAGCTTTACCTAGGGAAAAGAACAAATTCCTAATTAACCTAATATCTCTTCCCACCAGATATTGTAAGAATGCTTTGACCATCCCACCGTCCTTGTCAATATAATGATCCTCATCAACATAAGTTCTTCATCAGCATAAGATCACTGCAGTCCTCTGAGTCATTAGATACTCCCTTTGATTACTGTGTGCACACAATAAATAGTGGCTAGCTCAGTGTCTTTATCTCTGCCCACTCTAACATTGACCTCCCAGCCGCCCCCCTGCCCCCCTCTCCCCCGGCTCCCCAGTGTACTTCGAAAGTGTGTCTCTTTTTCTTAATTTAGCCTTCACTGTACCCCTCTCTAGGCAGATCAGGAGACTGATTGGCCTCCAACACCTTCCTCTCTCTTTTATCTTTCACCCATAGCTTCCTGGTTGCCATGAACAAAGCAGCTTTCCTCTGACATGCCCTTCACCATGATGTTGTTCTCATAGTGCCAGAGTGCCATGGACCGAAACCTAAAAATTTGAACTCAATAGCTCAAGCAAGAAAAACAAAAATGAGCAAGCAAGATTATATCA
>NW_004624749.1:21257317-21275545 GCF_000247695.1 Heterocephalus glaber
AAATATATTAAATGTACATTAAATACTTATATTTGTGTATCAAATGAAGTACTAATCAATTGTAAATCATAAAAGGATGTTTTTCTTCTTGTTATATATCATATTATATTATGTGTTTTCATATTCATTTGTAATGAATAAATTTATTGCAGTCAAAATGTCAGTCTGAAACCTTGAGACTAAAGAACACTAACAGGGAAAGGCATAAAAATGTGGAATGAAAGAAAATAGAACCAACTGCATATATGTACAGAGAGCCAGTTTTGATGATAAGAAGATAGACTTCTTGTTAAACTGACAAATGAGGACATTAGAGAGTGATAATTTTAAAATGTAAATCAGGCACAGGTAATAAATATACTACACCAAACTCAAATCTATATTTTGTGTAAAATATATTACAAGCAAAATGTTAGGCTTAAAAACAGAAATTATTGAAAGATATGATAAAGGGAAAAGCAAGAGGCCCCTATCCTACTAAGAGGAAAAAATAGCAAATACTAAAATAAATAGAAGATAAATAGAAATAGAAATAATAGAAGAAGCCAAGGAAGTTTCAATTTTAATGTGCAATATATTATTGATCAGAATAAATCATATCAGCAAAATAAGATTATATTTTGGGATTTTTTTTAATGCCCACTTGAAAGAAAAAAATCTCTGGTCATTAGAAATCTGAATGTTCTTTTTTGTGTAAAATTTTCATAGTTCTATTCTTTTGTGTTGCCTTTCTTTCTGTTCATTTCTTAAATGCATTTCAGACTTTTCAACTCTGGTTAAACCGTGTCTTACTGGGTTTTGTTTTTGAGGTTTTACCAGTCGCCTTTGTAACAATGTTCACAATTTTTGTAATCTTTTTAAAATTTGTATTTATTTAATTAGATTTTTTGGTTTTATAAATCTCTGCTACATTTATGACATAGATTAATATCATGGTGGGATCATCAGTTATAAATTGATATACTTCATTAGAACTAAAAGTTGATTGACTTTGATCATTGTATGTTTCACAATTTTCAAATTCATTTTATTAATAATTCTATCAATTAATCTTTACTAAATTTACATAATCAGAGCTAATAGATAAATGACCTTTTATTTTACTATATATTTTTCAATATATATTAATAATTAACATTTAATAAAAATTCATATTTTATTGTGCATTATAAACTTTTTAATGCATTGAGTGTAACAATTCCCACCAAAGTCGACTTCAAGCTACCTGTGTGACATGATTAAATCCATATTTAGACATAAAGGAGTAGAATGTTCTCCAGTACATCACTCAGTTGCACGTTTTTGTTGCTCATATAAGTATGAGGATGATGGATGTTATAGGATATAAGCATCTGTGCATATTTCTGATGTTATTCTTTCTATATATATTTATGAAAGTGATATTATTTTTTCAAAGACCAACAATTTAAAAAATCATGATCAGTTGTTTCAGAAATGTTCAAATCATATTTTAATCACTACTATACAAGATGGTCAATTTCGGAATATTTTCCCCAAATGAATGTTAATTCAAATTTTTTAAAAAGTAGAGAGAAAAGTAAGTCCAAGGTAATGATTATAATATATATAATATATATAATATATATTATATATAATAATATTATATTATATATATAATGGTGCTTTTTACTTTGAAATTTGAGAATTAAAGGGAAGTAAAACATCATGTTTTTATCAGAGATTAGCTAAAAAATAAATAGTTTTCTTATATAAGTAATGCAAGCAGAATTAGAATCTGATAATGAAAATGATGAGAGAGAGAGGGAGAGAGGGAGGCAGATTGATTCATTACTGTGAAACTAGAAGACAACCCCAAAGCCAAATAATGTTGGAAGTTTCTAAGAGCTGGAAAAGAATTGGAAACATTCTTCCCTAGAGTTTGCAGAAATTTAACACTGCTGACTCATTTTTAGGTTTCTGGTTCCCTGAAGTATAAGATTAAAAAAAATTATGTTCATTATGCCACTGAGCTTGTGGTAATTTATTGTGGTAATTTATGACAGCAGCTATAGGAAGAAAATCATCAATCTACAAGAAAATCACCACAATATATTGATATACAAAGTGAAAGGAAGATAATATAATAATTTTAAAATTAAAGCAGAAATGGCTATATTAGCATCAGAAAAAGTAGAACACGAACACTAGAACACGAAAAAGTGATAACTGTTTGAGATTACTGATATATTAATTAACCTGATTTGATGTTTATACGTTGTGTGGATGCATTGCAATAATACATTGTACATAGACATATGTATATATTCATAATCATATATGACATGTGTATATGTACATATGTGTGAATATATATATATTTCCTAGAGGTACTTTATGCAATGAAAATATTCTATTAAGAACTCATATCAATCCAAATGTGCATTGAACAACAAAGCTACAAATTGTATTAGGCAAAATGTAAACTTAAATAAATAAGTCTATAGTTATAGTTGGAGACACCAACACCAGAATCAGCAAAGATCTATAGGAACACCACACCTACAATAAAATATCAGGGGTCTACAAGACAACTCTTAATCTTGGTGATTCTCTCTAGAAGGACTCAACAAACCTCAGAGAGTTGTCATTATCATGTGTATAGTTATTTATAGTGAAGTACAGTAAATGTACAGAGTAAATAAATATGCTTATTCTTACATTTTACTATATTGAATGTCACTGCTGTGAATATGAGTGCTAATATTTCCTCAAGACCTTCATTTCAATTATTTTGAATGAATATTTAAAAAGTGGAATTTCTGGATCCTTTAATTCCTAATTATTTTTCAATGCTGGACTGAACACAGGGACTTGTACATGCTAGGTAAGTGTTCTATTGCTGCTATTTTTAATTTTTAAAGGACATCCATACTATTGTCTTTAGTAGCTGCACCATGTTACAATGATATATAGCGTGTAAAGATTTTCTGCCATGTAGGAGACTTTTACCCTTTGATTATTTCCATTGCTATGCAGATATTTTAGTGTGAGGTAATCTCACTTGTGTTTTGGCTTTTGTGCATTTGGAATTATATTCACAGTATCATTGCCATGACCGATGGCAATGCCTGAACTTTTCTTCATTTGTTTAATGAAAATTTTATAATCTCAAGCATTAAATTTAAAGTTTTAAGTCATTTGAGTGATTTTTTTATATGGAATAGGTAAGGGCCCCATTTTATTCTTTCTAAATTATTATCTTGATTTCCTAAAACAATTTGTTGAAAAGTCTGTTCTTCCTCCATTGTTTATTCTTGGCCCCCTTGTTGAAAACTATAAGGCTTTATATTCTTCAGTTTATTTCTTGGGGCCCTAATCTGTTCCACTGGTCTATGTATCTTCCTTATGGCACTACATTCTTTGTTTACACTTCCGTAATGTTTTAATAGACGCTGAAATAAGGAGATATTGTACCTCGTAATAAGTTTTGCTTAAGATCGATTTTGGCTCTTTTAGGATTCTTTGAGATTCCAAATGAATTTTAAAGTTTTCTTTCTAGACTTTTAAAAAAATCACTATTTGGATCGTGACAGGGATGATATTTAACCTATATATTGCTTTGTATCATGAGGTTATTTTTATAATATTTTCTTCAAATTCATGGGAACAGTATTAAGTCCATCAATTTACTTGGCATCTTCCAACCAATGGGGTATCTTCCCACTTGTGTCATAGAATTTCCTTTATCTGTTTTGTAATTTTCAATGTGCAAGTCTTTCATATTCTTAGTTAAGCTTATTTCTAAGTATTTTATTCTTTTTGATGTTATTGAAACCTTTTATAACTTTAAGACTGTTTTCTTAAAATGAGGGTAGTTACATACCAGATGACATGTTTGAACCTAGAGGATATCATGTTAAGGAAATGTCAGTCACTTAGTAACAAATACTGAATGATTCGACTTATGTGAAATATCTAAAATAGTTCAGGTCATAAAATCAGAATGGAATCATGTCTGCCACAGGTGGGAGGTTGGTGGGGAGTTATAAATAACAATCAAGTTTTAGTTAGACAAGATAGGTTCTATAAATATGCTGTATAACATTTTTTCTGTATTTAATAGTACTGTAATACACACTTAAACTGTGTTAATGGTTATGGACAAAGCATTATTTTAAAGAAATTGTTTCTTCATCCATAAGGTGAAAAGTTTGACCCCGCTATTCCACTGCTGGGGATCTTCCCCAAAGAATTAAAAGAATCATACCACAGTGATATATGTGCATCCATGTTCATAGCAGTGCAGTTTGTAATAGCTAAAACTTGGAAACAGCCCAAATGCCCATGAACTGGAGACTGGATAAAGAAAATGTGGTTTTTTTATAAAATGGAGTACTACTCAGCCATAAAAAGTGAGAAATTAGAGACGTTTATAGCTAAGTGGATGCACATTGAGGCAATACTCTTAAGTGAAATAAATAGGACACAGATGTGTAAATACTGAATAATTTCTCTGGTGTGAGAAACTGCAAGTGTAAATAAGGACTAAATGTATAATAGGTCATGTGAAATAGGAAGAAAAGGGGCAAAGGGGAAGGAAGTGGGAGGGCTAGGGGAAAGGATAGAAGGGAATGGGATTAATATGAGAAAATGGAAAAATGGGAACAAAATTTTTGTAAATAGGGAGGGCTGGAGGGGTTGAAGGGAGGGCTGGGCAAGGGTGAAAAACAAGAACCAAGAGAGACTATGTAAAGGTGCAAATTTCCAATGATGAATGTCATTATATTGTATACCTAAAATGTACCAATGATTAGAATGAATAATCGATAATGTAAAATAGGAAGAAAAGGTCCAAAGGGGTAGGGGTAGTGGGAGGCACAGGGGAAAGGAAAGAAGGGAAAGGAAAAAATGATGAGAAATTGAAAAAATGGAAATAAATTCTTTGTAAATAAGGAAGGGTGGAGGGCGTGAAGGGAGGGCTTGGAATGGGGAAAAAATAAGAACCAAGATGCATTATATAAAGGTACAATTCCCAATGAGAAATGTAATTATGTTGTATACCTACAATGTACCAATAAAAGGATTTAATACAAAAAAAAAAAGTTTGTGTAATATTACTGGTTCTCAAGCTTAGCACTTTCTTTTTTGTTTTTATTATTAATTTTATTGGTGCATTTTAGTTATACACTATAATGACATTTGTTCTTGGAAATTTGTACATTTACGTACTGTATCTTAGTTCTTATTTTTTTCTCATTCCCCTGCCCTCCTTTCCACCCCTCCATCCCCCCCTTTTTACAAAAACTTTGTTCCCATTTTTTCACTTCTTTCTGTATTTCTTAGAACAAGAAATGAAAATTATAAAATTGTAATTTACTTATGCATGCAATTTTGAAAATGTAATATAGATTAATAATATGAAAGAGATATGAAAAGAAATATTTATAGCAAAAATAATATGCAATTACTAAAAGATTCATCCTATAGAAAGATATCTAAATAATTTCCAACATACTTTGAAATATAAAACTATGATAAATAAGCATACCAAAGTCTTCTACATTTGATATTGAAATAATTATCTTTTATACACATGTTATACTTAAATTTCACTGAATTAATTAAAAGCTTTAAAATCTTTGTGCATTTTTTCTTTTTCCAGGCTAATATCAGTATTTTTGTCTACACATTTATTATGCTGTGCAACACAGATTCCAAAGTGAAAATTAAGAGAAAAAATCAATAAAATAATGAGCATACTAAAACTATCTATGCCAAAGAATGCAAGCTTTATCGAAATATAGGACCTCTTAATTTATGAGCTTTGTTGAAGATTACCATTTGTTAAAACTACATCATCTTAGACCACATATATGTTAAACTTCCTCTTGAACACATTCAGAAAGAGCTCACCACTTCATGGGCTTTCAAGGAATAATAAATGAACCTGAGCCCCAGAAAGCTAATAATTCATCTAAACTTCACATTTTCATTTGATTTTTGAACCCCTTTGCCAGAAAATATTCATCTGTCTTTTTGGACATGTGATAAAGTGGATAGCTGATAATCACAGCTAAGCTGACTTGCCAAATTGAAAATGACAAGCTGTACCTGAATATTCCTTCTCTTCATGAATACATTGTTTCCTCTTTATATCCTACAACACTCATATGATTAATGGCTCTATGATACAGGTTAGCTCCCAAACATTAAATTATGCTTTTTACCTCAGGATTTATCATTCATAGAACATGCAGTGTCCCCAGAAGGTCCTTCCAGGGAGTAATACTGCTTGCTAGTGCCGAATGAAGTTTAAATCTCCTTAGGCTTGCAATGAAATTTCTTGTTCACCTGATTGTTTTATGCGGCTAATGATTTTGCAATATCACATTCAATTGAATAATTATACAAGAGAGAGGCCTAATGCCCATCTTCTCTAGATTAAAATAATTTATAAATGCAGTTTTTCTATTCCATTGAGCAGCACCACCTTTTAATGAGACATAAGCACAACAAGGCAGGCAAAATTATATGTAACAAACAAGACAAAGAAAATACAATTTGGGTAGACAGAATTTTTCCTTGAATAGTTGTCAGGAAAAGGGGTTTTAGTTTATCATCAGAGAGTGATATAACTTGAAGAGTACTGACAATGGCATTCAATTACAAATACATACACACAAATACTTTATATTTATATATTTAAAAATAAACAAATGAGAGGCTAGGAGATTGATGTGTGTTTCATGCATTCATGTATTTTTGTATGCATTGTTAGTAGCAGATCCATGTTCAAAAATTTTAGATCAGTTCTTGTTTCCTCCTGACATAGATTGAGCCCTGTTTTCAGAACATAGATTAGATGTATGCTTACTTCCTGCTGGAGAATTTAAAGGAAGTGATTTTGTCTGCCTTTTTCCCTGCTATACTCATTCACTAAGTATGTTCTCTTGTATTTTTCCACACTTCTTCTCTTTAAGCTGTTTAAATCTGACAGTCCAGTGCTAGTTATGAAGGCTCATTGGGATGCCAGATGGTAGAACTATTCATCTCTCCTGTGGGTGCCTGGCCATGGGCCATAGGTTATTCATTTCTGGTTTTTAGTTCAACTGTGAAATGAGAATAGGTTACAACATGCTACTTTTGAAATAGCGGCACCTAATTTTATAATGACCTTGATATAATTGTTACAGTAAAATTAATTTTTAAAATTTAGGAAAATTTTACACTGTTAACCAAATGTTTATGTTTGATACAATGTTTTTATTCACAAAATTGTGCTTGTTTTTAACCAATAAACTTTAGAAAGTTTTCTACATGTTTGGGATCAGAGCCAATGCCAAGAATATCTTTAAATCAAGTAATCAGCTACAAATTTTGTATTTATATAGCCAGAGTTTCATAGAATGAGTTTATCAGGTATAATCCTCAACTCTATAGGAATACACTTCAATTACGTATAGCCATGTAATGCATTTTAAAAATCCCAATTAACTGATGTTATAAACTAGTAATTTATAGTACTTCTCTAGTACTTATTGTGTTTCTATAGTACTTCTGTGCGTTGTCTTGTTTGCTACTACAAGAATAAAGATTGGTTAGTTGCCTAGGCTATGTTTCTCTAATCTCACTTTAACCAAGGGAGGTTTATTTTTATCAAGATTATGTACTAAACAGGGTCTCGTCATTAGGTGTCAGACATCGGATGTGAGCCAAAAAAAGCCTATCAATTCTTACTGGAAGTTCATGATTGAGTCATTCCAGTAGTACTTGCATTTATGAGGTGAAGGAGTATTACATACATTGTATATAACATCAAAATATTTTGTTATTTCAAGACTTATATAGGTTCTTGCTATGAGATGTCACAAAAGGGGCCCAACAGAAAGAAAGAATGGCAATTTCAGACTAGAGCTATGGTCGGGGTTGTAAGAAAGGCAGTGGCATCAGAGCAATGAGAATTTCCCCAATTTCAACACTGCCAAGGGTAGGAGAAGCTCTCCAGTGGCACGAACCACAGTGAATTCAGAGCTGAGAAGCGTTACTTTATGAGTTCAGTGGCTGAGTCAAGTGAAGGCAGGAGAAAGAACCATCCTGGAGAGGGAGGCAGAGGTATTCTGAGGGTATTTACCAAGAAATGGGGGCATTCCTAAGTGGGAAATTAAAAACTCATTAATGCTAACTTATTTTTCTCAGAACAGTCTAGGAAAGCCTAGGATATTACCAGTTTCACTCAATGATCAGAAATGCTTTATCATTCTATGAGTTTATGTACTTTGTTAAGACTATAAAAAGCTATTTTCTTTGAAAATAATGATTATTTATTAGCTTCTAATAAAAGAAAAAAAAAGAATTTGTTGACACTGTTATTACCTTGGTAACCATTGTTGCTACAATACATTCTGATTGGCTCTTACTATACAGGTGACATTTTTACTCTAAATCCTCAAACATCCAAACTGGATAAATGTCTAGAATTTTGCCCTTTTGTTGATCTGCTTTCCAATCTCAACTGTACAATTTGTGATATTTGTTACTTGGAACATATTTCTTAATTACCTGTGTCTCAGTTCCTCAGCAATATAATGGGGATAACTTAGAATCCAAGTTCAAAAAGGAACTTAGGTCTGTATCAAGTATTTAATCACAGAATACATCATAGTGATTCCTATATTAGACTGATAAAACCAAGACTTTATTGAGGTGATCTGGGTAGAGAAATTTTGGAAAGATATTTTCATGGCCACTTTAAAATTCCACCATAAAAACAGATGTCAGCTACAAATGCATAAGAGACATCCAGTGATTTTCTTAACAATCAGTAAAAGATAGAATTATTAATTATTTAATACTGAAAACCATTAGCCACATGTTCATATTTTAAATTGCTTCTCAAGATATTTTTATCATTGCAATAAGACAATTTCTGATCTTTAGAATTTGTGCAATAGCTTAATGAATTTTTGCAGGATTCATTTCCAAAACATGGATTTCATGAAATGTTAAAGTATGTCTAACTCTTTTTAGAAAATGAACAACCCCGGGGTTGAAATAGGAAAGTCCCATCAAAAATGTCACAAAGAGGGTCATTTTCTTGTAATATATCACATTTCTGTTTAGACTGAAAGTGATAAAGAGAGTAAGAAAAAATAATGGATGATATGACTCATTCTTAATGCTGTTTTACTCTAAAAAATCCCCACAGCCATCTGTTACCTGAATGTCAGTTTATTGCAAGTGAATGACATTTTTGTCTTCTATTTGAAATGTATGGAACTGCTGAGCAAAGTTTATTTGAAGACATACAGTGATATTAATAAAGCATCTATTTAAATATTAAGTCCTCATTATTGGCTTGGATTAGGTCTTCTAAATAATGTGTGCTCCAGACAATCCTTACCGTTCCAGCTAAGTCAGAAATATAAACGGTGACTGTGAGGGATGGGTGACATAAAAATTATATCAAACACATCTAGATTATATTGAATACATCTAGAACATGAAGCATATAGGACAGGAAAGTCTAATAACTGAGATTACAATGTAATTATTTCTGCTTTCAGCCACTTATTTCCACAAGTATCTATATCTTGGATTTGTACATATTTATAGTTATCATCATCTTGAAAATTAATTCAAAAGCATAGCCATGTTGTAGAAGGGAATGTGCAGTTAAAGAAGAAGGGCTTTATTCTATTCAAGTATATCCATATATTCCAGAGTTGATTTGACAGGTTGTGGCATCAGGGATTAAAAAAGAGGATGCTTTCCTTCTCAAAACCACTAGCATATAAATGCATAATATTTCATTGTATTTTCTTATAAGACAGTGAATTTATCTGAATCTAAGTTAATTTAGTTGTACTATGTGCAACCAGTCATTTTCCAGTCAAAAGATAAATCACCAGTTAGGGTGGACTTGTTTGAAGTAGACTAAGTGGTCACTTTATGAAATATAATTTTAGAATTTTTAAGAAACACATATACACAGATTTATTTGGTGATGCTAGAAATTTACATAGTGAGAATTCTTTCTTTTGTAACAAAATTTTGGTTAATGTTTTTAAAAGCTGTAAGAATAAGATAGTAATGACTCATCTTAGGTGAATGTAACGATAATGAAATAATACTAATGTTGCTGTCTTTACATTCCCATGAAGAGTTAAATGACTGTTAAACTAGGTCAGGTCTAAGATCAGATTTTGTACAGGGTGTGTGTGTTAAGTGAGTGTAGGAGCTCATTAGAACTCCAAAGAAGGGATAGGGAGGATTGACTGTAGGAGGAAGCAGGCACAGATGGGGAACATTGATGAAGAGCTAGGTTTTGGTTAATCTGACCTTGACACAAGCTTCTTTTAAAATAAATAGAAAATAATGTGGGCTGGGGCCATTTTTCCTGCAAAATCCTGAAAATTAGTCCAGTTCAGTACTTTATAATTGTTTAGAATTTTATGATTTGATACATTGTCAAAGAATTTCCTGTCATCTATGTCCTACCATCTAAGTACATGTTTTAGCCCTATAAGTTAATGTATCTAATACAATAGGCATTTTGATAAGTTGCAAATTTCATACAAACACAAATGTGTCATATAAAAAGTAATTATGGTGATACTACTAGTAAGCCATTATCTAGAGGATTTAATGCTAAATGAAGAACACATAGTTATACAGTTTTAGGAAAGGAGATAGAAAAATATAAGGATGGAAAGGAGCTTCCAACAAGTGACCACTCTCTTCTGAATTTGTCTTATCCAAACTTGTATAAAAATAACATTTGTAATTGAACCATAATGTTCTGCTGAATAATATAGCATGTATACAGATTACACAATTCCAAATTTGACCTTCTACTTTTTCCTTTATGTTTTTCATTTTTAACATCTATATGATGATGGAAATACTTTCTAGTTGAACTCTTCAAAGAATAGATTTATAGATATTATCCCAGTACATTTCAACTAATATGCGTACAAGTGCTATTTCCTTTCACGATTTAAATTTATTTTTCAGCACATGTTGTTATGTTACATGCATATTTTACCAAAGAGAGAAAAAGATATGCATTAATCTTTGTTTTTCAAATTTTTTTCATCTCTAACAGGAAAGTGAAACACAGAGAAGGGAAATTAATTTGGTGGTCTCAATTTAGTAATAGAACTACCACAATTTTAGAGTCCAAGAATAAGTTTTGATTCTTGGTTCTATCACTTTATTACCTTGGGAAAGGACTATATGTCTTCTGAGTTTCTATTTTTCATCTTTAAGCCAAGTAAAATGACTCCTAATGTTGCAGCTCAGAAATTAATATACCAATCTTTGGTGCTTTGAGACGCTAAGTACTTTGAACTAAAGGAGATTGGAATGCCTCAGAAAGAAGTTCTCTCTGACCTTTTGCATTTCTGTCTCCTGTCCCTACTTCTCCTTTGAAGCAAACCATAGTTCTCAGAATTTCCCTGACCCAATGTGGGTTACAGAATAAAGAATCTCTTTGTCCTGGAACCAGACTCCCAGAAAAATCACTTTTTTCTTCCTTGAAAACTATCATGGGAAATGCTGCACAAAGAGCCCAAAAGAATGTGAAACAATATGCCTTCACGATTTCCTCTACATGTATCACCATTAAATCATATTCCTCATCCAATCACATTTCTACACAACTGTCCACTCTTCAGGGAATGTAAATATAAAAAGAGGTTTTCCCTGGGTCTTTGGGTCATTATCTCTGATGGTTCCTATGTCACATAAAACTTTTATTAAATAATTTTGATTAAATTTATTATATTTACTATTGTTAATTTCTGACAATTATGCTGGGTGATGAAATGTACTGCCCCTTCAGTACTGTACAAAGATACTAAGCTGATAAATTTAATAGTGATTCTAAACATTTAGCAAATTGTCTAACCTTGAGATCTTCCCTTCTATTCATTTGGGGAAATGGCAAATCAAATTTAAGAAGCCAGTATGATTTTAAATCATACTGTTGATTTCAAGCAAATCACTTAATCCTTTGGGCTTAATTTTCTCTGCTATTACTCTAAACACTGACAGTGCAATAATACAAGTTCTTTCCTAATATATCATAGTATTAAGGCTGAATGAATGAGTAAGTAGATGTATACGACTTTTAAAAATCACGGTCTTTTATCCATTTGGAGAGTGATTGATAAGCTTTTATTTTTCACTGAGCTTTGGCTCAAATTTAATCTTACAAGCTACTGATTTCATAAGAGTAATCAGATCCTCACATTAAAAACTTCAATAATGGTTCATAGGAGATGCAAGATGAAGTATTTAGCTTTGAAGTGTCAAGCGTACAACTTATTTTCAAATAGTTCAGCAAAAGCAAGCTATCTACTTTCATTTTTTCACCTCTCTATCTACCCATCTTCTATTGAGAAATGAAGTAAAAATATTGGTGAGAAGATATAGGTTAAGAGTATGTCATTGTCTATTGTAGTACATTGTCAATCTCTCCATATGTTTAAATTTCTTCAAAATAAAAGTATGGGGAAATATGACTAAAAGTAAATTGTCTTTATTTACCTGATAACTTAAACATATTGAATGACTAGTTACCTGTTATTGTATTCTAATTGCTCTTATTTTGTGTGAGACATGAAACTAAATCGCTATACTCATTTCTTATTTAACCCATACACTTCTGAAAGGTAGACATTATTAAATTTTCTAAATTCATATTTTGAGGTCTACAGAGGATAAATGATTTATCGCATGGGTAGAGGAATCGCTACTAAAAGAAAGGCAACTTAGCAAGATCAGAGTCAGCGTCAAAAATCTTGAATTTTTCAAAAGGGTCGCTAAGGCTAAGTTTTTTTAAAATTTCGGATTCTTTAAGTCTCACTAAATATTATTGCAAAAAGTCTATACAACAGATTAAATGAAGATATAAAAAGAATATTTCTTAGACCATTGTATCCATATTGCTCCCTTTAAAACATACCAATGGGCAGATTATTCCCAGTGACACAGAGACACAGAGAATAAGGCAATTGGATTGAGTTGAACCTGAGTTGTTCTATTTTTAATACGTAAACTTAATGTTTTACCACATAGTGATAAAGCATATTCTTATCTTTATTTTTTACCTCAGATAGATCAACCATATTTAGCGGATATAAAGCATCAAGAAATTCAAGTAGAGGGTAGATATAAAATAATAAATCAGATAATGATATCACTGATAGTGATATGACTTAATAGACAGCTCACGTACTATCTTCCCAACAAAAGTGTTAACTAAAAAAAACGAATTGCTAGTACACAGGAGTGTGTGGGGAAGTGCAATATAGATGTGGCAAAGGTTTTGTGTCACGTGAAGACTCTGATGGGCTTATTAAAGTCATATAGTACCTACCACCCTCTCTCTTCAGTGAAGATCAACTGTGAACCAAGAGGGATTTGCTGTGTAAGAAATGGGTAAGCAGGAATCCCTCTGCAGTCCCCACTGACATCAAAGACAACTTAAGTATTTGCTGCTAGAGAAATATGGAGTCCTCACAGACTCTGAACCCAGTTTGGGGAGCTCTTAAGGAGTCCACATCATTTCATTACCCTGCAGAAAGCTCAGCCTGTGTTGTGACCTCTCCCATACACTGAGGATCTTATTTCAGTGTTCTCTTGAGATCACATAAACCTGCAGACTCAAAATAGTCAATGGCTCACCTCCACTTGTCTTGCTGTACTTGCTCTGCAGAATGGGAAACCACACCCCACCCACCATTATATCTTACCAACCCCTAGAGCCTTGACCACTAAGGTAATCACAAGCGTAGCTAATATTGGTTAGAGCTGAAGAACTTATGTAGAGTGTATTAATGTACCTAATTGGAACCAAAGCCAATATACTCTGCTCAGCAGACACCCAAAGACACATTTCTAGGAGTAAGAGTATTTATTTTTACTATAAAAACTGTTCTATAAAATTGATAGAGTCAAGTTCTCTGGAAGATGAGAAAGTATTAGTGTAAAAATGCAAGAAGCATGAAAAATACAAGGTAACATGACACTTTCAAGGAACAAAATGGTAACAAGAGAACTCAAAGAAAATGTAGCAAGAGACCTCAAAAAAAAGGAAGACAGCAAGTCTACTAATAAAGATATCATATTACCATGCTACATGTATACACATGTTTATACCAGCACATTCCATAATAGCTGGATCTTGGAAGCAGTCTATATATCCATCAACAAAGGAACAGACAAAAAAATGTGGTGTTATATACAATGGAGTACTACTCTGCCATTAAGAAGGATAAACAAAGGGGTGGAGATTTAGCTCAGTGGTTTCGCTGCCTGCTATGCAAGTGTAAGAGCAAGGACCTGAGTTCGATCCCTGGTACCAAAAAAAAAAAAAAAAAGAAGGATAAACAAGTCATTTGTAGAAAAATACATGTACTTTGGGACCATAATGTTAAGGGAAATGAATCAAACATACAAGCTTAAATATTACATGGTAATATTTAATATTATATGAGAAACCCAAAATATAAATAAAGAGCCAAATAAAAGATAGATAATAGGAAATAGATAAATCTTCTGCAAATGGGAGGGGGGCAAGAGATAGAGGGATGGAAGTAAGAGGAAGAGAAAGAAAATAAATAAGGATGTGTCATGTACATGTACTGACTCTCCACAAGGAATGCAATCATTACATACTGCAAACCTACAGTAATAAAGATAAAAATTGAAAAAAGGTAAATAAACCTTTGTTTTAAAAATTTTTTAAAAGTCAAAATAATGATTTTGTAGAAAATCAGCAAGTTGAAAGAGAATACAAACAGACAATTCAGTGAAATTAGAAACATCACTCATAATATGAAAGAGCAATTCAGGAAATAAACATCATAAAAATGAAAAAATCTTGGAGCTGAAAAAATTCAGTGAATAAAGTGAAAGCACCATTGAGAACCACAACAGATTGTATTGAGAAGTTCATGAAACTGAAGACAGGACTTTTGTCAATTCAGTTAGGAAGAAAGAGGATGGGGAAGAAAAAGAAACAAGCCTACAGGTTTACAGGGTATCATTAATTGAACAAACATTCACTTATTGGTAATCCAGAAGGCAAAATAAGGGAAAAGAAACAGAAAATCATATTTAAAAATAATGAAGACATTCAGGTGTAGGAAACACAAGGAATCCCAATTATATTTGACCCAAACTATCCTCCTTGAAATATACTATAATAATCTGTTCAAAAATCTAATGCAAAAGTAATTCTAAAAATATCAAGAGAAAAACATGTCACACTTAAGGGAATTCTCATTAGAAAATAGTGGAGTTCTAAAGAGAAACCCTGCAGGTCCAGAGAGAATGGAAAGTTCACTGCAAACAACAAATAAAAGAAAGAAAGAAAGAAAGGTATCAAGGGATGGGTGGACGGGGAGGAAGGGAAAGGAAAGGGAATGAAAATAGGAATCAAGATGTATAATTAATTTACATGTAGCAACTTCCTACAAGGATTGTATATACCATACATATATATATAATAAACTAAAAAAATAAAAATAATATTAAAGATATATACTGTTAACAAAGAACAGTATACCTAGGAAACTTAGTCTTCAATAATGAAGAAAAACTAAGGCCATTCTAAGTCAAACAAAGAGAATTCATTACCATCAGAACAACTTTACAAGAAATGCTTGAGGATACCCTATATCTGGAAGTGAAAGAACTAGAAATACATCATGAAAACATCCAATAATATAAAACTCACTAGTAGAACAAATACTACATAAAAGGGAAAATGTATCAAAATTTATCAACACAGGAAAACGTTGCATTACAAAGATGAATATAAAGAAAGAAAATAGAAGAATTAAAATAATTAAAAATAAGTTTAAAAATGAAAAGAATAATTATGTATGTGCCCATAATCTTGCATGTAAAATATTAATTACCCAATCAAAAGATTTTAATCAGCTGAATGGATTTTAAAAGAAAAAGAAAGCACTAAAGTCATGTCACCAGAAAAGACTTAAAAGAGAAAAGATAGAAAAATAGATTCCATACAAAAAAATGAAAACTGAAAGTTATAATTATATACAACAAAATATACAATTAAATCAAAAATAAAGAGTTAATGATGGTCAATATCTAATGATGAATGGGTCAACTAAAGAAAAAATGTCCACTACAGATATACATTCCTTGATAACTGAGACAATCACCTATATAAAGCAAGACTTATTCACTATCCAAAGGGAAAGACAAACTCCAATATTGTCATATTTAGGGACTTCATGTCTTCACATTCCTTATGGATAGATCATCCAAAAAAAATGCTCAGAGTCTCCAGAGTTAATCTATACTGTAGATAAAGTGAACCTAACAGACATTAATAGAAGATTTCATCCAACAGTTGCAAAACACACATTCTTCTCATCAGCACATCGAAAATTCTCTGGCATAGACCAAAAGGCAAAACACAAAACAAAATCTCAGTGAATTATTGAAAAAAGTACAATCATTGCACGTATCTTCTCTAAACAGTGTGAAATAAAACTAGAAATCATCAACAGAAGGAACTTTATAAGCTATATAAATGCAGGGAAATTAACCTACTCATAAATGACCAATGGATCAATAAAGAAGTCAAGAGAAATTTTAAAAACTTCTGCAGTGAGCAAAGATATAAATAAAATACGTTAAAACCTGTGGGATACAGTGAAAACAATTTAAGAGGGAAGCTGATAGAACTAGAAAACTTACCAACAAACACCTATTGATGCAACTCAAGAGTTGAGAAAACTGATTAAAAATAATAGAAAGAAAAAAAAATAATAGAAAGAAATGAATAACAAAGCCAAAGCAGAAATAAAGGAAATAAAAATTAAATATACAAATTTGAGTAAAACCAAGTTTTTTAAAAGATGAAATTGGCAAAAAATTTGTTTTAAAATCCAAGCAAATGAATGTAATCTGAGGTGAAAAAGAAGATACTATAAATGACACTACAGAAATATATAGGAACATTACAAATCACTATTAACTATAAAGTAGCATATTGGGAAACTTAAAAGAAATTGTTGCATTTTGTAACAAATACAACCTACAAAACCTGAACCATATGGAAACATACCAATAATGAATAAAGAGATTTATTTAGTAATAAAATGTTTCACACCACAGGAAATTCCAAGGACTGGATAGCACTGATTTTTACCAAACTTTAAAAGAATTATCCCAATTTTTCTTAAACAGTTTTTAAAAATTGAAAGGGGAAGAACTTTTCCAAATTCATTCTATAGGAAGCTAGCATTAACCTGATACCAAAACCTCAAGTTCACAACACCTCAAGAAAAATATATACTACTATACCTAATAAGGACAAGTGCAGACATTTTCAACAAAACATTAGTGATCTGAGTCTAACAGGACATCAAAATAACCTTACACCATGATCAAGGGAAATTCCATCCCAGGGATGGGAGTATGCTCTATATGCACAAACCTGTAAGTACATCACATCAACAGAATAAAGGTTAAAATACATGCATTCTTCTCAATGCATACAGAAAATATATTTGATGAAATTCATCATTACTTCTGTGTTAGTTTTTAATCACTATGACAAAATACTTGAAATAAGCAACTTATAAAGGAGAAAAGTTTTATTGTTGCTCATGATTTCAGAGGTTTCAGTCTGTGGTTGCTTTATAGTGAGTTTTAGGCTGGTGATGGCACAATACATCTTGGTAGGAGCCTGTGGTATAGGAACCCTGTTCTTTTCATGGTGGCCAAGAAGCCAAGGGAAAAAAAAGAAGAGGCTAAGGCTCAATATGCCTTTCTAGGGTGTGCCCCACATGACCTTACTTCTTTTGACTACCTCCTGTTTCTTAAATATTCCACCAATTCTTAATAGTGCAACAGGCTGGCAATTAAGCCTTTTAACACATGAGCCTTTGGAGAATATCCAAGATCTACACTATCTAAACTATCCAAGATCTAAACTTCATAACAATCTTCAACAGTTAGATAAAGAAGGAACATGCATCAACTTAGTAAAGGCTAGCTAAGATCATACGGAATGGGGGAAAGCTTAAATTGTTCTAAGATATGAAATACAATTAATTTCTTGAATCAAGGTACCACTATAAATGACAACTATTTAAGTAGATTGAAATGCTAATGACCCTGATTTGATCAGTTGAAAATACATACCTATATATACATATATGTGTGCATATATAGGTGTATATATATATATATGTGTGTGTATATATAGGTATATAGGTA